>OY365812.1:1439184-1849184 GCA_959347315.1 Bimastos eiseni | reverse complement strand
ACAGAGGGACGAACAGTGAGAAAGAGACGGACAAAGGGAGAAGTGGACATTAGTCGAACCGAGTGACCAGTGTGGTCAGTCTGAGACAGTCGAATAACCATTGACGATCCTTGTATGTTGCAAGAGCATGATTTACTGTATGTCGAGTGTTTGCAAAGCGCGCATCGATAATTTAAGACCTGTCAAAGCCAATGATGTTCTGACTTCTCTAAGGACCAACTGAACATGACTATGACAATGAAGAGGACGATGACAACGACGATCATGTTGATCGTGGTGGTGATGGTGATGATGATGATTAGGATAACGATGATGATGATGATGATAATGATGATGACGACGACTAAGACGATGATAATGATGATATTGATGATTATGATGTTGTTGTTGTGGAGGACTTTGGCAAGTACCCTCGTAAGAGACTCTTCGTTCAGGAGTTCATTGAAGCTCTGCGCTTTGACCAGAGTCAGGCCGTTTGGAACTTCTTAAAAAGGTCAGATAACGACTCTGGCTGTCTTTCTGTCTATGTCTTTCTGTGTCGGTCTGTTTGTTTGGCTGTCTCTGTCTGTCTCTGTCTGTCTGTCTGTCTGTCTGTCTCTCTCTCTCTCTCTGTCTCTCTAATTTTTTCTTACTTTCCTACCCACTGCCGCCATTTATGGCCGGCGCCAGAATCTGATGATGACGATGACGACGGCGACGACGACGATGATGATGATGATGACAGTCATGATGAGTACGACGATGATGACATAGGACTTTGTCTATTCAGCGTCCATGGTCCGAGTTTCATTTGTCCTCATCTTCGCGTTTTGCCTAATATGGTATCCGTCTGTTTGGCAACAGTCTACAGCTACTACGAAGACAAGAAAAGGTCAGACATGCAATCGTATCATGTTAATGTAACGTAAATATCTATTATTAATGGTATGTGAATGTAATGTGAATGTAATGTGAATGTAATGTGAATGTAATGTGAATGTAATGTGAATGTAATGTGAATGTAATGTGAATGTAATGTGAATGTAATGTGAATGTAACGTGAATGTAACGTGAATGTAACGTGAATGTAACGTGAATGTGAATGTAATGCGAATGTAACTTGAAATTTAAATTTAGAGACTCAGTCTGTTGTTATTTTGGAGCAACTTCCTTTCAAAAGTAACTAAAGTTACAATAGTAGCCATCATTCAAGCTCCTCGCATTTATAAGTAAAACCCATGTCGAATACTCGATTTCTGAATTAATAGTAATTCTAGAATCCATAAAATGCGAGTCTGTTTAAGCCGACAATTTTAAGAAAGTGGGGCAGCTATAAGCAGTGCTTCTGTCTAGGGTGACGTCTATAAACTGTGCTTCTACATGTGTTTAGAGTGGAATTCATAGACAGTGCTTCTGTTTAGAGTGGCATCAGATAGCCTCTCCTCTGTTTAGGGTAACATCTATAAACAGCGCTTTTGTTCAGAGTGGGATCTTTTGTTCAGAGTGGTATATATAAACAGCGCTTTTGTCTAGAGTGGTATATATAAACAGCGCTTTTGTCTAGAGTGGTATATATAAACAGCGCTTTTGTCTAGAGTGGTATATATAAACAGCGCTTTTGTCTAGAGTGGTATATATAAACAGCGCTTTTGTCTAGAGTGACATATATAAACAGCGCTTTTGTCTAGAGTGGCATCTATAAACAGCGCTTTTGTCTAGAGTGGCATCTATAAACAGTGCTTCTGCTTACGATGGCATTTATAAAGGGTGCTTCCATTTCGAATCCAAAACAGTGCTTCTGTCTGATCCAATATCTTAAAGAACGCTTCGGTTCCAATTGCCTCTCCTCTTGTCATCCGGTGATGAATTGAGTGAATTCGACCGATGCTCTAATTTGTAGGCAGAGTCGAATACCGAGACATGGAAATGCGGATGTTTTTTCGAGTGATTGACGTTAATATTACATTACAGGCTGACGTCATCAATGACCACAGAGGAAGACCCACTGGATATGGCTAAGTTAGACCAGAAACTCGTCACTTACCTTACGATCATGCAGATCATGTGAGCCCCCAACTCTGTACAGATATACTATTAATTACATAAAGATTAATTATGCCAATGATTACAGTAATGAATGATAGTGATCATAATAATAACAATAGCAATAGTTATTGTAATAATATTAATAATAATAAAAATAATAATAATGATAATGATAATAATGGTAGTAATAATAGTAATAATAGTAATAATAAAAGAATAATGATAATAATAATATAATGATAATTAGTTATTAAAATCGTAATCATATATAGTCCTTTGGCTAATAATAATAATAATAATATATGATATAATAATAAATTATGTAATTAGTAATCAGATCTCACGTAATCCTTTGGGTAATAGTAATGATAATCGTAATGATAAAATAGTTATCAGTAATCATATAATCTGTTGTATTTTACGATTACATAGTCATGTGATTCTTTGGATTCTATGAGTACGACGGCCATGTTACTCCATTCAGACCTCATTACCTGAAGTAGTTCCAACAGAAAGAACCACTGACCCTTACGACCCTAATTGAAAATCGAGAGACTCGGTCCACGGCTGGATGGAGGGGGGTTCAACGTTGCCTGGAACATATGTGCGGACGATCACGTGGCCACACGTGAAACAATTCCTCTGCACGACTTGACCTCGATGAACTCCAGTGATATGATATAAAATAGAGAAGATTAATTGGGTTGCACGTCGACACAGTTCAATGGGTCATAGTCATTTGTCTTCTCTGGGTTATTATTACGAATTTCTTGGCCGCAGCCACAATTCCACCGTCGTTCTGATGAAATAGGTGACGATCACGACTGTCAATGCCTCCACGAGAGTTGTGTATTGTATTTAACTGTCGGCTGCCATGCAGGCAAGGCGCCCATTGCGCCGAAGTAATTCTGTGAGTGAGTGTGGGTTCAGGGTTGCATGGTCAAAGTTACAAGGCAACTGTTCACTCATTATTTGTCCATGATAAAGTATAACATTTATGTGTTCATAAGTATAATTATGGTCGTCCAATAGATTAGATGTATAGCAGTTATGCGTCTGATCTAATGAACGACCGTATGAACACATAAATGACTGGCGTTATCTTGGACAAATAATGAGTGAACAGTTGCCTTGTAACTTTCACCCTGTAGCCTTGACCTGCCCATGACCTTCTAACTTTGATCCAGTATCGGTGACCTTTGACCTTGTGTGCTGTAGGTCGCAGTACGATGATTGGAGACCTCAGATCGCTTGTCTGCTTCAACCGATTCCCTTTCCAGACGAGTGAGTCCCTCCTCTGGCTTTGTATACATCAACAGTTCAGTCCACATAGCGTCGCTTGAGACTCGGTTCTAGAGCCAGGAAGACTGGAAGCTGTGTGTAATGAGACAAGGAGAGACAGACAGAGACAGTGACACAGAAAGGCAGTTAGAGAGACAGAGATAGAGACAGAGGGAGAAAGAGAGAAAGCGAGAGATACAGAGACAGAGAAATAGACACGAAAATAGGGAGGAAGAGAGAGAGACTGAGATTGACTGTTCGAAATGAGACAAAGCGAGAGAGACAGATAGAGATGGAGAGAGAGACAGACAGACAGAGATAGAGAGAGAGAGACAGACAGACAGAGATGGAGAGAGAGACAGACGGACAGACAGACAGAGGCTTTTACGCGAACGCTTTATATACGCCTGACAGGACATATTGAGACATCCTCCTTCATGTAATCAGTCAGTCATCACAGCATTCAGTACAAGTGTTATGCATTTTTAAAATCTGATTTCAGAACTGTTTTGTTTTGCTGGAAGGGGGTTTGAAGATAGACTGTAATATATAGATCGTCCATCAATCTAGATGAATAATGGAATAACGGATGAATGGTGATTGTGATGATGACGACGATGACAATGATTATGGTGATATTTATTTCTATGAATTTATTTTAAACTGATAAATTAAGGGAGAATAAAATTCGATATTATTTATAAAACTACTTCTATTTTCAGTGCCTTGGTCGACGACTTCTTCACGTTGTGAGCAGCAATTTCTATTTTATATCTTCTAATCTACTTCTGGTTACTATTTTATCTATTTTACATATATTTGTGTTTTCTATTCTCTTTCAATTTTCTGCTTTAATATCCTATTTTCTATATCCAACTACTTTGTTCCTAATTTAGTGGCGGCTCTAACCTGCGGGACCCTCCGTCCTTAATTGGGTCTCCTGTGTAATCATAAATTTTGTTTGTTATACTGATCTCATGTAACTTGTTACTTTGGTTTGCCAAATAAATTTGAATTGAATTGAATATCTATTTTCTACTTCTATTTGCAATTCCATTTCTGGTTTCGATTCTATCTCTTTTTTGTTTTGCCATTTGTTGAGTAGGCCTAGTACTCGATTATGTGGTATTATGTCACGCCACGTGTCACGTCACGTAATATTTATATGAAGCATTTTCGGCCGTCGAGAAATTCCATCTAGACGCCCCATAAATTAAAATAAGTCATTGCAAGGTTAGTGTTATTTTAGCGGAATTAGAATATTATCTCTAGATGTAGATATATTTTTTAAATAATCATTCGTCGTCGTCTTGATTATCAAGAATAGTTTCAAAACCTTGTTCAGAGTATTTTCCACACCCTATGGATTTCATCATTATGGTAAAACAATAACATGTTAGCAATAATTGCGTAATAGTAAAAATGCAAATAGCTTAGCTGGAGAGTGGAGATGTATTAAATCAATCTGTGACAACTTTTGATTATCGCGTGATGACGTGCACCTTGGGTGAAAAATAAAAATATAATTAGTAATAAAAATTTAATTAATGTGAATCTTCGTGCTATGGTGTACTTGAAGAAACATGAAATCCGTGCTGCACAACATCGCCGACGACAGTAAATGTGATATTCACCGAACAGTTCTCGGAGTTCGAGAGAATCGAAAAGGGTGGTTTGACCTCTACTGCCCCGGGGGCGTTGCCAATAGCGACGACGGAGACTTGTACAGCGTAATGGTAATTTGTATTTTCTGATTTCATCTAATCAATTGTTCCACAAAAAGCTAGCTTTGAATTATGTATTTCAGAAATATTTTTTGCGCATCCATATCACATGGGACAGAAGTCTCGCTTGGTACGGAAACCTATTCGACGATAGATTGAACAATATTAATAATATATATATATATATATATACATATTAATAATTATGATAATAATAATGGTGATAATATTAATAATAATTCTTATTATTATAATAATAATAACTTTCTTTTATTTCAAACTGGTAAACCGCAGAATGATTACAGACAGTATGAACGGATGATGACAAGTTATTACAGGAGTCGAGTGTAACTGTGGGCAGTCATGCATGTCATGTCATACATCTAATTTAATTGACGCTGCCGCCGATTGAATGAATGACTATCTAGGTCAACCTTATGGAAGTTATGGGGATATCGAACTCAGTCACTCTGTTCTGCGCTCCAGTGTCATATCCATAACTCTACACCCACCATAAGTGTTGACTCTGGAACAGCAAAATATAAATAAGAAAAACTGAAGAGCTTAACTAAGAATGACTTTTATTTTTATTATTTACTTGGATAGACGGACGGACTGACGGATGGATGGATGGATAGATAGATGGATAGTAAGATAGATAGATGGATAGATGGATGGATGGATGGATGGATGGATGGATGGATGGATGGATGGATGGATGGATGGATGGATGGATGGATGGATGGATGGATGGATGGATGGATGGATGGATGGATGGATAGTAAGATGGATGGATGGATGGATGGATGGATGGATGGATAGATAGATAGATAGATAGATAGATAGATAGATAGATGGACAGATGGACAGATGGAAAGTAAGACGGATGGATGGATAGATAGATGGATGGATGGATAGATAGATAGATGGATAGTTAGATAGTTAGATGGATGGATGGATATTATTATTATTACTACTATATCATTACTATTATTAATATTAAGTATTTATATGTTTATTATTATGCAATTATTAAAGTTACTTTGAACTGAATGCGTCGTAAGTGACCACATTTGTTCTAAGGCAATAACATCCATATCTACTTAAGTAACACAGACCTCAGTTGAACCCAATCTACGGATCTATATAGAAAACGGACGGAGGGTTGAATTGGCGCCGGGTGCTATGCATTCCTCAGACGGGTGCCAATCCCAGTAGTAACCCGGACATAATTGCACCTGTCAGCGCCCTGTCAATAGAACCGGAAGAGTTTCCCGGTGGGACACCTACTAACACTGTGCGAGAGACACGGAGATGGGAATTGATGCGAGGTTGCCATGGTGACTGTTTCTGTAGCTGCGACGCCTCGTCGGATGCTGCTGTCGTCGGAAGCAGTTCCTGCAGATGAATCTGAAGATGGTCGGTGCCTGGGTGATGCTCGCTCTCAGAGAGAACGCAACGGCCATTGATGTAAGTAAGTAAAGAGTCGAATCATCGCATCGACTCTTTGTTTCGGCTCGTGTAGTTTCCTGCTGCAAATCCTCTGCTATGCACGTCACCAATTAAATTGGGTGGCTTTGAAATGTCGGAGGACTCTGGTGGTGCCAGTCCCAGCCTGGAAAAAGAAGGAGGGCCCAAGTTGTCATTGAACATTATGTACTATAAAGTGTTGATGACGTCTTTCTTCTTAGTTCTTGACGCCAAATTAATTAGCGGCGACGATAGGTACGAATAAATGACCTTCGATGTTCTTGGTCATTTTTAAAGCCCATTATTGCTCTAACTGTTATCCTATGCTATGTCCTATTATAATTATTTGTCCTCATTAATATTGTCAGTCATAGTCTTCGTCTGCTTTTCTTTCTTTTTTCTTCTAGTCTTGCATGTAGTGCATTGTGTGAGATTCGGTCAACTGACATTCTCTCTACATGTCCAAACACTCGAAGTATATATATATAAATATATATATATATATATATATATATATATATATATATATGCTGTAGTCTTGAAATGCCTGCAATTACCCGAAGCCAATTCACCAAACTATCGAATTGCCCGAACACTTTTACGAATGAGAAAGCCTTATCTATTATGATAAGGAAAGAATATACGTGTTATCCTGTGGCAGTTTTATTGATGGAAAGATACGGCTGGTGTCATTCTCTTCATATGATAATGGCGATTCATATAATTTCACCTCTGCAGACTTTCACAAAACAAGATGGCAGCCAAAATGGCCGTCATGAAATATAATGTCGCAATATCTCTGAAACTATACTTGATAGAAAGGGGATAGATTTGACCATTGAGTCACGGTTTGTTGTTACGTTGTGTTACGAAAGACGTTGCTTGCGTTACTGGAGTATGACCTATGTGAAGATGACGTCACGGTCAAACAGCAGGTCATAGCCGCGCTGAAAAGTACGACCTCAGGGCAGAAAGTCTACTTCGACTTCTGCCAACAACAGCTTCTACTTCAAGTCATTGTGAGTATAGACGAGACGGCTCTATTTCGTCATTATATACAGAGTCTTAGCTGGGGAGAGTTATCGGATTATAGGGTAACTGACGAAATTTGTATCTTTTTTGAGGCTGGATTACTGAATAAAGCATTGATTGATTGATTGATGGATTGATTGATTGATTGATTGGTTGGTAGATGGATGGGTTGGTTGTTTGGTTGGTTGTTGGGTTGGTTGGTTGGTTGTTTGGTTGGTTAGTTGGTTGGTTGGTTGTTTGGTTGGTTGGTTGGTTGTTTGGTTGGTTGGTTGTTTGGTTGGTTGGTTGGTTGTTTGGTTGGTTGTTTGGTTGGTTGGTTGTTTGGTTGGTTGTTTGGTTGGTTGGTTATTGGGTTGGTTGGTTGTTTGGTTGGTTGGTTGTTTGGTTGGTTGTTTGGTTGGTTGTTTGGTTGGTTGGTTGGTTTGCTGGCTGGCTGACTGGTTAGTTGGTTGATTGATTGGTTGATTGGTTGGTTGGTTGGCTGGTTTGCTGGCTGGCTGACTGGTTAGTTGGTTGATTGGTTGGTTGTTTGGTTGGTTGGTTGTTTGGTTGGTTGTTTGGTTGGTTGTTTGGTTGGCTGACTGGTTAGTTGGTTGATTGGTTTGTTGATTGGTTGGTTGGCTGGCTGGCTGGCTGGCTGGTTGGTTGGTTGATTGATTGATTGATTGATTGTTATCTCCCTGTCGGCTTTTCGGTATGGAGCCCGTATGAGGCCCCTGTTTTCATATGCAAGGACTCCTAAGGAGCACATAATTTTGGGTTTCATGACCTTCACCTAATGCCTGTCTGTGAATGTGCTGATAGGATTTCTGTTGAACGACTAAAGCAGATTTAAATAAGATAGTCTGTAATGGTTACTGAATATGATCATAACAGTAAAATTATGGATAATATTTGTGTAAATAACGAATGAATAGATAAATAAATCAATAATATAAGTAATAATGAAAACAATTGTAATAGTAATCGTAATAGTAATCGTAATAGTAATCGTAATAGTAATCGTAATAGTAATCGTAATAGTAATCGTAATAGTAATCGTAATAGTAATCGTAATAGTAATGATGGTCGATCATCATCGTCATTAAGCATCCGTTGGTTGTTGTCATGGTATCCGTGTGTTGTGTTTGCAGCAGCAGAAGGGTGGTCCTGTCAAACTGACTCTGCCTGCTAAGTTCACGGATGCCGACTTTTCCAAGTTGTTGACGTCTGGATCGTTTGGTAACCTCGAGTGCCTCAGTCTGGCCTTCACTCAGATAACGAGCGCCAGCGCTAGAGACCTCATCAAACTACGATCACTACGATATCTCAGTCTATGGTCAACACAGGTGCGAGAGATAGAGACAGACAGACAGACAGACGGACATAGGCTGAGACAATGAGAAAAAAAAACAGAGAGAGACAAGCAGGCATATAGACAGACAGAGACAGGCAGATAGAAAGACAGAGTGAGTATGGCTACTTTGAAGCTCATCGTCTTTGAATTGAAGTGGCTTACCACTGCTTATCGATGGAGTACATGATCCTAACTTTATTCAGCAAATTTGCAGGTAACATAAAACGTAATCTATATATATATATATATGGATATATATATATATATATATCATACATATGTTATATGTATATATTATATATATATATATATACGTGTCTATGACAAATATATATTATATGCATAATATGTGTAATATATATATTTATGTATGTATATATATAGGTGTCTGATAGACCTTGTTACTGACTGGTGTTTGTTTGTGTTAGTTTGGAGATGCTGGTCTTCAGCTGTTGACAGAGCATATGCCGATGCTGCAGGTACTCAATCTTTGTGAGACCCCAGTGACTGATGCTGGTCTGCGTAGCCTCTCAGGTATGACTAGTGCTGCTCCTCAGATCAAGTTGCTTCTTATAGGTATTTGTTTAAGACCCAGCTGTTTACATCCGTCGAAGGGGCATTTAAAAAAGATCTACTGCTTTATGTTTTTTGTAATAACTCTGCCACAGTCAGCATTCAGGCAGTGCCAGTCCCAGGCCTGGATAAAGGAGGAGGGGTTGCTATTTATCTTTCGTATGGTACATTGTCGTTAAACAGCAATTAGCTAATTTTTTTAATATGAAACTCTTTGATTCTGTCAACAGCTCTTAAAAATCTACGAAAACTGAACCTCAACAGTACGCATCTATCCGCACGAACATTCGAAGCACTCAAGGTTAGAGCGACCCGTTGCCAACGCTTGTGCTTCTTAATTTCAGTAGTGTAATAATGTTCATTATATGTACAAATTAGATGTATATCAGTTTAGTATCTTTTTAATGAACCAAGTGCTTTGTGCACTCACCGTTGTATAGGATTTACAATATTTTTATATTTTGTCTAGTTACTCACTTAAATGTTATGTGTTACATACTTTTTAAACAAAACAATTTTATATGATAAACGAAACAGATGTGAATGTCCTTACAAATTTCTTGTGTTTTGGTGATCTGCCTAGTTGCCGGTGGAGTGACTAACTGCTTGCAGCATTATTATATTTTAATTCATTTAGTTTGATTAATAATTAACAGAATCAAATAGTAAATATAAAGATTTAAACGACTTGGAATTCTTCCCCTTGCCTACCATTTGGGAAACGCTGATATCGAGTACTGTATAGACATACAAGTGGCATAAACTTACTTGGATAGATGTTTTATTTCTTTATGGAAACCATGATAAGTGGTTAACAACAGGAGTTGTATCTTTTGTGATTTGATGAATTTTTGCTAGGAGCAGTTACCAATGCTGCAAGAGTACGACATCCGATACACGGACGCGTGGTGACGATTATCACAATTAACCAACAGTGGACAAACCTCGCTTCTTCGTTTTATGGTTCATTGGCTTTACTTTGTCGAAGCAGGAATTAAGGATTGTGTGATGTTGCCGCTGGATGGCGACATAATCCCGTTTCTGTGTTTGACTGTTCTGAAGGATGTTCCCGTTTGAAGACGTTTCTAGTCTCTGAGTTTGTCATAGTGGTGAAAGGTTCCACTCCAGTCTTGAATGCAGTTCCAGTTGGGTTGAAGCTCGCTGGGTGTGCCATTCCACTGGAGTTCCGATCTTGGCTTCACATACAACTCGGTGACAGTTCTAAACTAGTGATGTTCCTGTCACAGAAATGGTTAACGTCTGATGACAGTTCCAATGTCGTTGTAGGCTGCTTCTGGATCTGGAAGTGGTTTCGTTATTGTCGAGGCGTTCTGTGATCTACATGTCGTCAATTATTAGCTCGAAACATGACTTGGAAGTTGTTTTATATGGTAGGATCTCACAAAGTATCATTCCAGTCTCAAGAATTGTTTTATCATAAACACTGTTTATATATATTTATATATATGCAGCACATATGTACAATGTACATTATTATACATATAATACCGTATGTTAGTGCACACACATATACATATATATAAAATCTGGTCTGTAGGTATATGTAATTGTATAATATACTATTTTAGGTAGTATATAATGTCTGTAAATAATGAATATATATATATATATGAACGTATAAATATATATATATATTATATATGCATCCACAAACATATGTATTAAATATATATGTATATTATTCTGATGGCATGTCTGTGTGTGTAGATTTAAGATGCATATGCTCTATGATGTACTCGGGTGTTGAACATAAATTGTTGTACTGTCTGTCAAAGTGTTTACGTTTTGGCATCAAGGGAGATGCTATAAATGGGGAAATGATCGCTCGGAAGACAAACCTTTGGGCTACGTCGTTTCAGAGAGCTATGTTCTGTGAACTCTAGGCTAGGCGTTATTGAAGTTTATACCATTGGCTACTTTTGTATCTGCGACAGTTGATGGATAAACAGAATGCACATCAGTATTTGTCCTCTTTTGAGGCTCATTCATGCTTTCATTCATTCGTTTTAACATTTATATGGTGCCCATCTAGTAGTCTACTCGGAGGCGCTCCCACCCCAACCACGGCGATACAAATCAGGTTTAGACAACTTGCAAAACAAGTACACGCATCTCTGAGGGGAGTGTGTTCCAGGTGGAAGGGCCAACAACTGCGAAGGCGTAACACTATTTGGTCGGTATAAGCTGTGTACTTACTGTACTATAAAAACAGTTACTGTCTATTACTCATTGTGCGCTGTCATAAATTTTATCAAGTCTAGTCGAATGAAAGCTAGTCCATTGTTTCACAACGAAGATATTTTGGTTTGTTTGTCGGACCTTTCTTGAATCATGCGATTATATCCTTCAATATGTTGATGTGATTAGAAGCTGTGATTGAAACATGTGGTTGAATCTTGTGAAAAGGATTGTGTGATCATTGATCAAACATGAAGATTCAATCACGTGATAAGACAATTGATTTTGTGTCTGTACCTTGTGATAGTGTTGTCTGTTGTGGTGGATCAGACGAATTTAGTTGTCGTTGGAACGGTGAATTAGACACGTGACTGGATCGTCTAGATTGGGTTTTCTGATTTAGATCACGTGATTTAAAACCAACGTTGTTCTGTTATTGAAAAATTATTTTTAATGCGTCTTGTATCAACTTCTAGACAGCGTTTTAGACGCAAGTCAAATGAATGGTCTATGGAGATTATATTTTGCAACATCTTCAGTCAATTCATTACTTTCCGTTCTTTGTTTTCTGTAGTTGATGAAATAATATTGAACCGAAAATATAAGTTCAGTTTCAACTTTCTCTTCTGCTGGTTTTATCTCATGCAGTTTGAAATAGGGTAAGGTTAGTAAGTTACTTATGACATGTATCACGGGCGTCACTTCCACTTGAGTGATGGAAACAAACCGAGGTTCCAAGTGTCCGGAAATCAAGATATACCCCTGAAACTCAAAAGATATTTCCCCCTACGCGATATTGGAGGCATTTGCCTTCGGACCCCTATCTGGCCGTCTCTGACATGAATCTACACGTAGGCCTACGTTGGTTACAGTGTAGGCTGCGTTTTATTTAACTGAGAGTTTTTCTGTTTCCGTCAGTGTTCTTAACACTTCTCTACTCCCGCATGGCTTGTCGCGCCTCTGATTAGGTTTTACTGGGAGGGCGCTTTGGAAATCTGTAAATACAATACGCCTCTATTTTAGAGAGCTTGCGGATTGCGGTTCGCTTGCCGAGGATGGCTTATTTAGGAGGTTTTAATATCTGAGTATTAAAATGGCGTGACAATCATTTCAAACGAGCAGCGGTGGTGAAGGGTCTCACCAGATCAATTATTCATTGAAAAATGAACCGAGTCGACGTCATATTGCGTACATTTGCATTATACAGACATGGAGAATGGGGACATAAGTATAATACTATTAGAACGGTTTCATTTTATATCCTTTGCCACAGACGACATTGGCCTAAGTATCGAAAATATTATTTAGTACATACTATAATTCTGTAACGATTGTATTTAAGCTACGCAAAATATTATCATTGATCACTGTGCTGAACAAACAGTTTCAACCTACCTTGACATTCGTTGGGATCAGTTAGACAACCATAAATATGTGGATCGTTTTAACAGAGTATTTACAAGGTGCTGAGCACTAGGGTTTTCATAAATAGGTCCTACATAGGCTACTTATATAAGTATATATTGGAAAAGTCATGTTTTTCCATCCGTTACCAATCTTTACAGTTTGAATAGAATAAACGTTTCTCTGACTGAAAGGAAGTTATGACGGCCTCGCCACAGAAGTCAATTGTGCAATAGAAAGTAGAAACGACCGTGATTGATAACTCTTGCGTCAGATTCGGGATGCTGTGCGACTTTCCGCGCAATACGTTACGTATCGTGATAGGAGTATACTGTAGCCTAAATTCCTTAATTTCGAAAGAAAAGATCTGACAAAATGCTAACAACATGAATGAAAGTGGACAAAAAAAGTAGCTTAAATTGAATAACAAACTAATGAATAGTTTTATATAATGATCTGGAGATATAAACCTATTGAGAGTTGTCTGTAATGATAACAATAATTTAACATTTCAAGTAACAAGTTACACACGATCCAATCATTTGGAACAAATTCTGACGAGTCACAATGCTACGAAGCAGGAATACACAAACCAACATCCAACATTAGAGTTTCCTTCAGAATCTGGTCATGGAGGAGGAATGTCTGAGCTTGAGAATACTCTTCCGACGCTCGTCCGACGCAGACGTTTGTCCTTGCGCTGTGTTAGAGGTGGCGTACTGGACAGAATTTCGCGTATGACCGAATTCTGTTCCTGGTTACGATTTATGGATTCCTGTTGTGCTTTGGTGATTTTGATTTGCCTGGACTTTGGAGACTTCAGTAACTCTGAGGAGAGTTCACTGGTGAGGGATCCGGTCCTGGCGACTCTGGGCTCTTCTGCTCCTTCCTGTAATGTCAGGTCACTTTCTTCGTCTTGCACTGAAGTTGCAAATACAATGTAAGTTGGAATAGCGATGCTGTGAAACTGTTCGCGTAACTATGAAATATTAATATTCTTAACTTAAAGGAAATTCAAATGGATAATATTCTTGACACGAATGGCTAACAGTTTTTGAAATTTTGGACGGTCTCGCGTTAACTATGATGTCACTGTGACGTCATTTCTGATTGAGCTACTGTAGCAACGGAAAATTGGTGTTTAACGCGAAGGTTGGGTCGCCTGACTGCCGTCATTGAAGGAAAAGGAGGACATTTCGAGCATGATGGTAAAATGATTTTATAAATTTGATTGAAATTTAAATTTTTTTAAGTTACAACCCTTAGCTACAACTTCTGAAATGTTGATCCGTCTCACCAGATGAGGGCATTTGTGTAAAATTACTCTTCTCGGCCAAGATTTCCTCATCTGCAAGCACAGTCTCAGTCTGTTCTATTATCAGGTATTCCTCTTCATATTTCAACATCGTGTCCTACAAATAGCAAAATAGTTGGGTAACTGGCGAGCAGACATGTCTCAAATCATAGTATATGGTGAAAAACTTATGGAACATATTTGCTACTATTATTACTCAGGATTTATGTACACGAAACAGATTAGTTAAAGTTCTAGTTAAGACAAAAAACATTTGTTAATTATTTGACCTGCTGCTGTGTAATATTTTGTGGAAATGGTAAGCCTGGTTAGCAGGACCCCATGGGGTTCTTTTTCCTTATTTTCCCGTTCTTTGAATTAACCTGTATGCTGAAATGTCCTGTTGCATACACTGTATAGCTTACTCGTTTCTTTGCTTGTTGTGTTATATAACTATGTACAACCACTTAATGGATCAATATAAAATATTTGTTTTTGCTTTGATTGAAAATATTTGATTTGATAAGAAATTGACTGAATGGGTAACGAATTAATCGTAAATTATTGGCTTCTTACGATCTGTTTTTGTTTCTCGTCTTCAGCATTGAAGCTGGTCTGCCTTTCGGAGGCATTCCTCTGGTGGCTGTTCCGTCGACTTTCCTCGCTCTCCGGCTTGTTGCTGCTCTTCCTACGCACTCCCAAATAGTCATGAATGTTCGAATCTTCATTCACCATCTGTAATACGATGAGGCATTTTGAGTAGTAGACCTACACGTTTGGTTCCACGGTAAATGGTTCACGACAGATAAGTTATATTTTGTCCGTTCTATTTGATAAAATAGAAGGATTTTTAAATTAAAATGAAATTGACGTTTTTAATGCTTGCTTCCAGCTTCTATTTCAGCCTGTGTTATAATAATTTATCCAATTTAATTTCTAAGCAAGAATTAATCATTCATTTGACACCAAATATACATCAACACAAGTTTGGGTGTTAATCATCATTCTTTAAAGATTTTCATTTTGAGCATTTCCTCGGCATTCACGATTTCGTAACACTCTTAATCTGCAGAAGAAGATTTTGAGTTTCTTTTGAGATTTGTAATCTTTCTACCTTAATGACAGTCTTGAGAAGTCTTGGCGTTCCCTGTCGACTTCGAATGACTTCTTCTACTTCCGCTGAAGGATTCTTTGCCTGATGTTTGGCATTCTGTGATAAGAGCTTCCTAAAGCAGGGCGATTGTTGATGACAAACCGATAATTTAATAAAGGGCCTTAAAATAATTACAATTTACAGATTATCGTTAGTAATGTAATAATAACATTATTATTATTATAATATTGTAATATAATAATATTATGTTGGTTGTAGGTTTAGAATAAAATTAATTTAAGAAAACATTTGAATTGAAATATTTCACAGTCTACAAAGTAACTGTTAGTAGGCCTGTACATATAAGCCTACACGTATCTTAGTAGCCTACAACTCGCTTGCAGTGTCTTCTGTATAGGCCTACTTATGCTTGAGACATGAGTACTTGAAATATCTCTGACGTGTGGATGGATGTCTTACATCAATGCTAAGACTAAATTCAATTGTATTGTATTTAAGGCATTTATATAGCGCCTCTAGTACGGCGAACCGTTCCGAAGTGCTGCCAGTGTACAAGGCTTCGCGAGAAGAAGTAGGTATTGAGAAAAGCGGAGGATGAGAGACTGTAGAGCGAATCTAAGGAGAAAGCGCATTCCACAGAGAGGGACCAATTGAAACAAAGGATCGAGACTGAGCCATAGCTGTTCAAGTACAAGGAACCAAGCGCGTTAAATTCTGTCGATACAATTAGTCTCTTGCTAATGCTTACTTCGCTTTCTTGCGGAGAATCTTCTGCGCCTCAGGATAGTCGGACATGGCTTCCTCAAAGTCCGCTTTAGAGAGAAGGAAGAGCTGCGAGTAACCCTTCGACCGAACGTCCGCTGTCCTTCGATTGCCTCCAGCCAACGCTAACAGACTAAACGATACATGAACCGTATTGAAGATCTTGTAATCGATGGAACTAATATCGAAAGTAATATGAAGCCAACGAAAACTGTGTCATTGACTTGGATTTTCTGTGACTACATCCGGGACTTCAGCAGGGTAAATCGACAGTCGCGTTTGTTCTTGTTTACGAAATAAAACGACTTTGTATAATTATACAACTTGCACTATGAATAAAATGTATTCAAATGAGGATCTTCATTGCATTAGCATTAATATACACTGTAGATGAATCTTTCGGCGATTATACGTTCAAAGCTATCCTGCCGAGTCCACGGATGTAACTTTATTCATCAGAAAGACTATCGCTGATTGGTTGACACGTTGCGGCTTCATATCCGTACCATATTAGTCCCAGCTAATTGCAATGATTACACGTACAGTATAAACGAATGATGTCAAGTAATTATATGAGTCAAAGTTAACTGTCTGCAGCCAGGCAAGTTGAGGTTGTAGAGAGGTCCCAGTCCTATGTAGTTGCGTGATTATTATGTGGAACCCGAGTGTGCTCAACCGGAGTACATATGGAAATATGAATCCTAAAAGGGCTACACGTGGAATTTGTCATAAGGTGACGTTGAGCGTGAATAGTAACATTGATAGAGTAATTGGCAATGACTAGGATAAGATTTGCGTTAGATAGATGCAGACCTGATCTCCCCAAAGACGCTTCCTTCCTTGAGGGTTGCAAAGACTATGGTGTTGTTTGGTCCACCAACGACCTCCACGTGACCCATCATCACGATGTACATCTCTGTTCCCACCTCACCCTAAGCAACAAGAAACTGATTACAATCTAGAATTTCCACTCTAAACTTAAGTGTAACTTTATCAGTAACTCTTATCCAGACTCATTTGATCATCCACTGGTCTTCCAATCCTCGACCTAAACGTCTCGTATATCGGCCCATTCCTTTCGTGTAATCATCCAGCTGGCGTTCGAGCTGTCCCATTGTACTCTGTTAATGTTACTTTTTCTGGGTATCTTATTAAGATCAGATCCTTTGTGCAATTATGTTACTGGCGCTTTCAGGGCTTCCGAAAATCGCTATATAATAGTCCAGATAAATGCACATACATGCACTCCAGGGAGCTGTGAGTTCCATATGATAATGCCACATGATTCATTTGAATGCTTAGCTGGATGAATGAGTGGCTGATAATAATAACGTATGTACATAATTGATGGTTGATGGGACGCTGTGGCACAGGCAAGGGTATGTTTTGTTCCTTACAACTGGAAGGTCTCAGGTTCGAACCCACCTCAAGTCCCTGATGGCGACCTTGGACAGGTTGCTCACACAAACTTGTATATTAAGAAGGTACCGAGGAACCACCTCATTCATCTCTGCCTCGGGTGGTGTACTGCAAATGGATCTGTCTTCGGGCAGAGAACTCATCGTCGTCGTCGTCATCATCATCATATACATAATTATGTATGATGTCACTGAATATACGTGAACACGTGACATCTATTATACAGAATCTCACTCTTCAGTGGAACGTCTTACCTTTCGACAAATGTAGTCGCCTGGCAGATATAGAACTGGTTTCAGTTTCAGCACCAAATCGTATAGAAGGTTCTTATCGCAATCCTACAAAGATGAAATTAAGGGAACCATGAAAAAAACCGCATCTAACAACAAGAATCAAACAGCATAACCTATAAGCACGCAGTCTAATTGATCGTTCATGCTGTACGGTCCACATACGATACAACACCACGTATCAATTACCTGGAACAGATTGACTTTGCTTAGTGTGTTGAAGTGGACGTGAATTGCTAGATCCGTTCTCATTTTCTTTGGCAAAGCCTCCAACAACGAATTCTCATCTGAAATAATTATACAACCGACAAATACTAACGACGAGAGATCTTAGAAATTCCTAAATAATTCTTACAACAGAATTTGTGATACTACAGAGGTATGCAACTTATAGAATAGCCGCGAAAGAACATTCAATTTCCTAAGTAACACTTTATCTTACAAAACATGCTGCCGTTTATTTTTATGATGTTCTTGAATTTTGCCAACAGTAACAGAACATCTAAAATAAATTATGTTTCAAATATTCTAAACTTTTATATACACTGTACAGGGTCTTGTCAAGGCACACGGTTTGGATTCTTGCAATACATTTTGCAAGCAGTTGGATATTTCCAGATGTTTCTAACAGAAATTTCATATAATTGTTAAATTACATTTGGGTAATAGTAATTTCCAAATAAATCTTGCAACACAGTGGCTATTGTAGAACCATAACTTGTACATCTAATATACTTTATGTTCTGTGCACTGTGTGCAGTTACCGAGTGTTTTCGAGTGTTCCCAGTTGTAGGTGAACCACATCTTCACTCTGCTCTGAAGTTCCTTTGGAACATTCAGTGATTTCATGTAGAACGTCGTCTGATCGATGGCTTTACGATATCGATCGTGATTGGCGTCAGCTGCTTGAAATATATCTCGAATCTGACATGAAAAAGGACAGGAAAATAAGAGAGTAATTACAATAATAATATCCGTTTAATTTCAAACTGACAAACCGCAGTATGATTAGGCTACAAGTACAGTATGAGCGAATGATGACCGTGCATTCTCTGTGGTGGTCCCTAGGGTTTGGAACGGCCTTTCTCTTCAGTTACGCATGTTCCACAAATCGTGCATTGGTACTTTTTATGGTCATTTGAAAACTGACCTTCGGTCCGGGGTGTAGTTGGGTGCGCTTGTTAGTAGTTACCTTGAAAGGGCGCTATATAAATTCTTCAATCAATGAATGGCAAGAAGAGGCATTTTGTGTGTCGACAGGTAGATTGAAGAGCCACCCGTGACTATCGGTCGAGGTCACTTGGAAGGAGAGCAATATCAAATAAAGGGATAGTGTATTGTGACGCGCGTCACTCTGGGCGATGGCGCTACATAAAAGTCATCGATCGACAGCAGAGGCGTAGGAGGACTACGGATGAGAATGTCTACCTGACACGTGAGATGGGAGACATCAATGGGCTTCGCCTGAAGCCGACAGACTCAATACAGACGACGAGGATTATGCAAAGATCATCGGGGTGTTAAACAACGAAACCCGACACCGCGACGCAGATGTCAGAGACGACTGTCCCTTCCATCTCTACGACCCACAGACAAGAAATTCATGAATCAGTGGAAGATTGGGTCTGGACCGGCTGGTTGACACGGATCATGAATAGGGGACAATTCCGATACGAATGGCGCAACCCACTAGGCGGTATAACGATAATAATGAAATTCGATCCCTAGGACCTGTTGCACGTCTATGACACTGGCAAGGCCCAATCATAGCAGCCGCTAGTCAAACAGTAACTGGACGCCCCTAGGAATCTGACGTTACGCTAGGGATGCCAAGACCCGACCAACCAAGGTTTAGTAATGGTTTCTGCAGGTGACCTGTCGTCCCATAGAGATACGAGTTTTGCGTTTGGGATGGCGAGGGAAATCGCCTCTAGAAGGATTCATATAGCGTAGCAAGCAAAGGAACAGGGACTTGTTTCGGAACTGGGGGAGACGCTAGGTCGTTCTGACGAGGAGGATAACCAACGTAGTTGGGAATCCCGTCTCCAACGTAAACCAGGGAAACATTTCAAAATGACACTGATAACTCCAGTAAGTGTAGATAGGATGAGTGGTGTATATAAATATATAATTAAATACATATATTAAAACCATCCAGTGTGTCGTGTTGCTGAGCTTGGTGATAGAGGAAAGAACCGGCGGATACTCTCGTCATCAAGAAGGAGTTGGCGAGAGTGAAACCCGCGACATGTATTTATAGGTCATATATTGGGATAAAAATAAGGAGTTGGAAGGTGAGAAATGGGACTGACAGAAGAGGAGCAGGAAAAAAGTAAGATGAAGAGAAGAGGTGAAATTACCTGTCCAATGAGCATGGCGAATATGAAGACTCCAGCCAACCAGTAGATCGTCATGAACATGTATTCGACCTGTGTGTTTGGTTGTACGTTGTTGCCAATAGACGTCGCTGTCTTCGTAGCCAGATACATGCAGTGAACGTAACTGTAAACGACCACAAAACGTAAAGTAAGAAAGATTGAAATCCACACCATGTTATATAGACAGATATTGCAAGATTTCTTCTCTCCTTGCAAACCAATTTCGCGTCTCTGAATAGTTCCACGAGACGCGCTATATAGATCCAAAGATACGATACCATTTGGTCATAAAAATTAGTGAATGTACAAGGTCTGAGAATTAATATAGCGCCTCTTCACTCACAGCTGAAGAAGTAATGTGGCAAGTGCACTTGTGCACGCGTACATACGCAATTCCAGTTCCGTCGTAAACCCATCCGTCGGACCCTATTCCAATATGAGCGGACATTGCGAAGAGTCCACACGTCTCCAAGTGAATGAGATACATCATGTAGGATAAGATACGGGCAACTCTGAAACGACGCAAAAAACATCAACAACACAAAAACCAATTGAACCATATCATAATTTGATATTCGTTTATTTCGAAAGAAAACAATCTGACAAAAGCGCAGAAATTCTAAATGAGTGACAATGGACAATTAAGAATTGAATAAACAATTAATGAATCACACTGATTAGAGTATGATTAGTTATAAAGATACGATATAATTCTAGGTCCATCCTACCTGACGAAATAAGCCGAACTGACGCGTTTGTCCAGTCGATCATAGAACTCCCAAAACGTTTGAATCTGAATAGAGTGTTTGATGTATACGGTGAATTAAACCGTGAATAAAAACACATTCGCGTAGAGATATAAAGCATAAGAGTGTTATAGAGGATTAGCCCTACAGTCTAGCTTCGCCTGGAATTGATTTTTGAATTGAAATTAGCCACAATCGTGAGTGTTCCATATCTGAGTCAGGCCAAGGTATTATAAAAATAATTATAATATACCTAAAATAGTGTGGCATGGCATGAGGGTGGCCGGTTGGTTAAAGCGGTCGACCTGCAACGCGCAGAGTGCGGGTTCGACCCTCGTCCAATGAGATACAAGCCGTAACTGTGTAGGGATCTTGAGCAAGTCTTTCGCCCACAATTTATCTCCAATATAGCTGAAATTGCGCCGTCGAGGCGTGTATTCACTTATGAATTAACTTTTTGTAAGAAAGGCAATATCAAATTACAGTTGCATTGTATTGTAATCACAGCGCCTAATCTGCATATTTAAATGGCGGCTGCCATATCGAATATGGGCTAGTTATGCAATTCGAAATTAAAATGTCCAAATATAAGAATTTAAATTAAATTGTGTGCTGAAAATAATAATAATAATAATAATAATAATAATAATAATAATAATAACGCCGATTAGTAAGGTGCCTTAAACACAGCCCAAACCACTACAAATGGTCACGTTGACCTAAAAATTCACTTAAGAGCATTTTGTAAAAAAAAATCATATCGCCAGAGCTTTCCGTTGGCGAGTCTAAATGTAATTGTTATTATTTGTCAAAAGCAACTTTGCGAGCACTGACCTTGAGTAGCCGAGGTAGTCTAACCATTGGGTTAAAATCAATGGCTGGAATGAAGTAAAGAATATCGAGTGGAAGCAACGACAGAAGATCCATCTGTTCTCAAAAGAGATGCATTCAGTCAAATAAAATCTGAGATAACACACCAGAGAAACTAGAAGCCACAATGCATTGAGTTCGGAATAGGATGAAAGAGCTGATTGTTAGTAATGCCTTCACCCGATGATTTTTATCGAAGTAGGCCTAATCAATGGTTGTATAATTATCACGACGAATTCAAACTTGGACAAACTTCACTGTATTGTTTCACAAGCGACCGGCGACAACTTCAACCAAACTTCATGGATCAGATAAATATATTGATAATTAATTAACTAATAACGCCGCTATTAGGTAGTCATGGATCATTTATATTTGTGAATTGAACTATTTGAACTTTATTCTATCATTCAACATGTCACAAAAATGGCTGGTGTCTATAGCTTCAACTCAATGCAATTAAATTTTAATTAATTATTTCCGGCTGCCTGATGCCATGTGCAACGAGGCAATAAAGCTTCCGAAGTAGCGCCTAAATACATTGTAGGGTTTCTTGGGCAAGTTGGCAACTTTGCATATAATCGCTATTTGAAGAGTCAATACAGGACTTTTCCAGACTTGCCTTGAAGTTTGACTTCGACATGTAATTGGCCCGAACTTCCTTTGGATTTGTCTAGAAATACAAATTACACAGAAAATTAGATCAACGAAACTGATACCGATAGACAGTGATCAACTTCCAATCTGTAATATCTGCAGGTATCACAGGTATATCACTATGATATATCATACTGATAAACAGAAATGTTTGTAATAATTAAAATAATATCTTATACTTATTCGGCCTGACACTACTTCGCTAGCATTCTAATTCGGCCTGACACTACTTCAAGGGCATTCTAATTCGGCATGATACATGATACTATTTTGATAGCATTCTAATTCGGCCTGATATTACTTCACTAGAATTCTAATTCAGCCCGACACTACTTAAATAGTATTCTAATTCGGCCCGATACTACTTCAATAGCATTCTAATTCGGCCTGATATTAAAACCCTATAATAGTTATCTGGCATGATACTGCTGTGAATTCAACAGTTAGCGATCAAACAATACAAATATAACAATAGAAAACACGATTGAAAGCATGCCTCTGGAATTCCATTCTTTAGGAAGGTAACTCGACTCTTCACAAAGACGATATCGATGATGTAGATAAGATCGCAAATGTAGTCGATGATCCACCAGTATTTACGATTCTCCTCCGTCTCATATCCAGGAAAGTATCCGATAATTTCCGATTCATCCGGTGATGTCGTCGTAACATTTTCTTCCGACGAATTTTTCAGATTTTCAGACTGAGAGTCGATTTCCTGGTAGATATCTGGGTTCGAATAATCTGAGAGAGGATCTGGAGTGTACTGGAGAAGGTTGCGAGGGGAGAGAAGTGGGTTCCTGGAGAAAGACACGGGGAATACCGAACTGTTGCCGTGGGATCCGATTTGGTAAGCCATCTGGGAACCTGTAACACGTGGAGATGTTTGGGTAGGAGTCTGAGTAGAGTATGGGTTATTGTTGGCAAACAACGAAGAGTTCTTGCTGTAAAATGGATCATTCTGAGTAGAAAAGGAAGCGTTCTCTGTATAAGCCAAACCATTCTGAAAATTTATTGATGAATTCTGGGTTTGGAGCGATGCATTCCGGTGAGTAATTGAAAAAGTTGACAAATGATTTTCGCTGAAGTGTAACGGATACTGTGTGACCTCAGAGGAGTTCAGTGCAAAAAGCAATCGACGTCCGGAAAAACCACTTTCAGAGGAATTGTTCCCAGTGTCGTTGTCCTGGGTGTCGAGCCACTGATCTTGGGTGTCACTGAATGGTGTAGAGTTGGCATCGGATCCGCTAGTATCAGTGGAAGGAGGAGGGAGGGCTATCGGAAAGAGGTTGGGGGTTGGGCTGTAGATTGGAGCCCGCTTGAAAGCAGTGCGCAGTGGTCCTGCCACTCCGTTATAGAGAAAAGCAAGGCTGACGATAAATAGCCAAACCAAGTAGGAGGTACCTGTCAAGACCAGACAATGACCAGACAATGACCATTGCAGTCGTTATTCTAAGCTACAAATTGTTTATGCGCCTTATAAAGTGTTTTTCGAGATATCGCAGAGTGATCCAAGTCCCGTTGCCATAGGCAGAGAAGCTGCTAAGACGGGTGTTGCTGAGCAGATATATATATATATATATATATATATATATATATATATATATATATATATATATATATATATATATATATCCAGCAACTTCAACCGACCCTACCTGGTAAGAGCAACTACAAAGTATGGGTAAGGAAAGAGAAAGTAAACGAATGAAGACCCAACGGCTAAATGAACCAGCCAGTCAGTCAAGCTGGTGGGTCGATCGGTCAGTCAGTCAGCCAGTCAAACCGTGACAGTTATTATTATTATTATTATTATTGTTATCGTCGCCGTCGTCATCATCATCATCATCGTCGTCGTCATCATCATCGTCATCATCATCGTCGTCGTCGTCATCAATATCATCATCATCGTCGTCGTCGCCATCATCATGTCACTATTAGTATGATTCTCATTATTACTATTATTATTATTTTCATTTTTATGATTACTATTTTTTATTACTATTATTGCTACTATTATCATTACTATTATGATTGGGTTTGACAACTAGACGGCAAGTACACCGGCCTAAATGCTTGTTCTATGTTATTCAGATATCAGACGTCGTCGCAGCCTTGCACCGCTCGAGGGAGTGCAGATCCACGGAGCAGGACTAGGAGCAGAGGGAGGAGGAAGACTGGGAGGAGAAGGAGAGAATTTGTCAGGTGCGTTGGGTACGAACAGAGCGTTGGTCTGGGGTGGATATGACATCGATTATATATATATATATATATATATATATATATATATATGGGTTCAATGTTACAATACATTTTCTATGATGGCGCCACATACGTTGCTGAATTGCGTTAAACGACAAACTTTAGGGTTAAGATCAAAAGAGTGGATCGTAAGATCAAAATGGCGGCTAAGATCAAAAGGGCGACTAATAACAAAAGGGCGGCATGTTGCTTGTGATTACTTGATGAGTCGATGCTCTGCTTTGGCCGTAGTTTCCTGACGAATCGTGGAATCTTGAACCTGTATCCTCCACATCCAACCAAATCCTTTGTCAGTTCAGCTGGATCAACTGCTCCGCTAATACTCGACGCAAGAGGAACGAATGAATCCAGGCGATGATGACGACCCACTGGACCTTCCGGCTCAGATAAACCCGACACAGCTGCTCAATCATAGTACAATAATACCTTTTAACATAATAGAACATGACGAAATGTTGGCCAATATTATTGACCAACATTTCGCCAGTTCATGTTTGCTTGTCAGAAAAAATCGGAAGTCGCGTTTATTTTTGTTGACAAAATAAAACGAATTAATATATAAAACTTGCAACATGAATAAAATAATGTTCAAAGGAAGATATTTTGACTGGAGTAGCATAAATTTGGGTGAACGTTTCGGCGTTGTATGGGTCTACATTCGAAGTTATCCTGGCGAGTACCCGGATGACACTATATTCATGTATAGCCGATCACAGACATCGCAATGTATCAGAAGAGAAAATCGCTGATTGGATGACATCTTTCGGCCTCATACCCCTTTCCTATTAGTTCAAGACTGAACTATAGCCTTCGCTGACAGCCCACTCTCGGTGGGTAGAATAAAGAACGAGGGAAAGAACTGGCTGGCCGCGTCCACATACTGTGGCTAAGAAAATTTAGTCGTTAACATGTTCACACGCTATTAGCTAAAGGGACTGCTCTTCTTGTTATAATTTGCAAATGCTGCAACTATTCGCAAATTACATGTGAATCATTTGCTAACCTTTCAAGCATGATTAAGTGCTAAGTAAATAAAAATGGGTTGCTATTTACTGTATCAAATTCTCCCAGTGTGCAATACTCCAATAATTTCCCCGCCATGACGCGCGTTACTTCCGAACAGCAGACGATCAGCGGATACAAAATTGCCAAGAAAATTCAGATTAATCAAGTTTCGTAATTTAATCGATTAATTATTTGACTCGCCTGATATGACATCGATGCTGGCAGACGACGGAGTTGGCGGTTGAACTGTTTTCTCCTTGAATCTTTCCGTTCGTGTTATGAATCTTTGGACAAGCTCACGAACGCGTTGGGTAACGGTCTGACTAATCTCCGGAGGTATTCTAAAAAACCGACCGATCGCCAATATACCAATGTGACAATGTAATTGCTGTATTTTAGTCTTTATTATGTAATACATGTCTAAGTCAACTGGTGTAATAGAGCTGGAGAAGCCTAAGTTTTTACACGGAAGTTTGTAACTTTTTAAAATTTATTAGCTTTTCCACAGATTTTTAGATTTCCACGAATGATCAGTCATACACCGGACACAAGATTACGATCCAGAAGTAGGCGATCTGAAGAACATCCAGTACAATTCACCCTTCTTGCACAACAGCTTTGATTACCACCTACTATTAAATTTTAAATTGGCGCTACAGACAGCTTTAGTATTATTGATGAGATGATACCTACCTCTGTTCGAAGGTGTCACTGTGGAACGATCCAATGGAGTCGCAGCTGGACAATCCACCCCAGACCAACGCTCTGTTCGTACCCAACGCACCTGACAAATTCTCTCCTTCTCCTCCCAGTCTTCCTCCTCCCTCTGCTCCTAGTCCTGCTCCGTGGATCTGCACTCCCTCGAGCGGTGCAAGGCTGCGACGACGTCTGATATCTGAATAACATAGAACAAGCATTTAGGCCGGTGTACTTGCCGTCTAGTTGTCAAACCCAATCATAATAGTAATGATAATAGTAGCAATAATAGTAATAAAAAATAGTAATCATAAAAATGAAAATAATAATAATAGTAATAATGAGAATCATACTAATAGTGACATGATGATGGCGACGACGACGATGATGATGATATTGATGACGACGACGACGATGATGATGACGATGATGATGACGACGACGATGATGATGATGATGACGACGGCGACGATAACAATAATAATAATAATAATAATAACTGTCACGGTTTGACTGGCTGACTGACTGACCGATCGACCCACCAGCTTGACTGACTGGCTGGTTCATTTAGCCGTTGGGTCTTCATTCGTTTACTTTCTCTTTCCTTACCCATACTTTGTAGTTGCTCTTACCAGGTAGGGTCGGTTGAAGTTCCAGTGCAGAAACTGGTGTATAGCTATTTCTTCTTCCAGCGTAAAAATTGTCCTCCCCCGTGAAAACGTTTCCCCCCATCGTTACCACTGACTCTTTAGCGAGACAGCCATCGCTGGAAATCAGAATAGATGGATTATTTGCTGCTGAGACGCCATCTGTCGTCGAAGTTGCTGGATTCTCTGAGCTGGACATCCTGATTACAAGGCGTTCAACGTGGTATGCATTCGGTGATATCAGAAATGTGTTAATGATTATAATGGTAATAAATGCTTAAGCTAATGAATGTTAATGTAAATGATTGTTGGTGTCGGTGGATGTTACTAATGAGCGTTAATATCACAAACGTTAATGTTAACGTGGTTTAATGCTAAGACATGTAATCGTTAATGAATGTCAATAGGCCTATACTGAATGTTTATGCCATTGAGTGCTAATGAATGTTAATGTCAAGAAAGGGCAATGTTAAAAATGATTGTTAATACAAATGAATGCTAATCTATGTTAATGAGGGCTACGGCAATGAATGCTAATGCAGGTGAATACTGAACTCAATGTATGATTATGAATGGTGTTGCATCTTCACGAGTCTCCTTGACTTCAGATTTCACATTACATTAAGCTTCAGAACATCGTATCATATCAAGCGACAAGTGTGGGCTTGATATAGTAGGCCTACTGTTGCTTTTTGGCCCGTGTTTCTATTGCGGCTTTTTGTGCAAAGTACTGAAAATTATAGATAAACAGTCCCAAGCCTGTATAAAGGCGGAGGGCGACGCAAACGATCTTAGTTATCACATGGTGTCGCTAAACTGGAATTATTACATTACCTGAAAAGCAGTAGACAACACTTGAGTTAGAATTGACTTAGAATAATTTACTCAAATAAATGAGGTAGAGCTGCTCACCTGGTTGTTGTTTTCCGTGTACTAATAATGACAGTCACAAACACAGCATCTTCATCGATCGCACAGGTATGTATAAGCGTCTCACGTGACACGGATGGGGTTACTATGACAACCGTTTGGCTCACCAGTCAATCGGTATGCCCGACGCTAGAAACGAAGCAGGCTGTGTGTGTGTGTATGTGTGTGTTTGTGTGTGTGTGTGTGTGTGTGTGTGTGTGTGTGTGTGTGTGTGTGTGTGTGTGTGTGTAGGCAGAGACAGACAGATAGACACAAAGACAGACAAAAAGGCACACATACATACAGACAAACAGACAGAGACAGACAGACAAACAGACAGAGACAGACACATCGAAAGGAATTCAGACAGTAACAACAAGAGACCGACCTATTGAAAGACACAACAAGTCATAATCATTGCTACGTGGAGAATATGAGTCCGTTGAGACAGAAACAGAGGAACAACCTTTAATGGAGATAGAACAATAACCAAAACAGGTGTTAAGGTCTAATTATCATAACAAATAGAAACCTGCGCTGTAATTTGGTGTCGATGTCTTCATCGAAAGTTGTCACACTGGACATTCAAGATCTTAGGTGTCACAGTGTCGTTACACCGACACCAGCAGAGAATTTGCACTAAATTTATGCCTGATAATCATACAAAGCTAAAGAGAGACACAAAAAGCGACCGAAAGAAAGGTGGCAGAATTGTATGGGCTTATTATTCACGTGTGCGATTTGAAAACTAGGTGAAAGAAAATCTTCATCGCTGCCAAGGCAGTTGAGGGCAGGAAAATTGCCCCCCCCACGGACAATCACCCCCTCCATTATGTAAAGGTTGAATATGTTTGTAAAAGCAGACTTATTGATGATGATGATGATGATGATGATGATGATGATGACGACGACGACGACGACGACGATGATGATGATGATGGTGATGATGATGATGATGATGATGATTGTATTTAGCTTAATTTCACTCTGACAAGCCGCAGCATGATTACAAGTAAAGTACGAACGAATTACGAATAGTTATTTATTTGACTTCGATTAAGCAAAATATATTTGAGGTGAAACCAATTTCTACTTAAGCACGAATTATTATTCCTCAATCCAACTTCTGTTAAAACATTAAAACAAGAAACTAAGCAACTAGACCTAATTATCGTGTCACACAAGATACAAAGCGAGGCTATAATCTATTTAATTGTGCTGTTTCGTTGGTGTCAATTTAATAATCTAACAAACAAAGCAGACATTGTGTGAAAGAACAAGTTAGCTTACGAATTTCTCTTTCTCTGTTTGATGCATAAATACTGAATAGACTTACAGTCAGTGACACGCATTCAACTGCCGTTAACACTATATTACTTGCGAATGCTTGGCTTGCTGAGAGAGGCCATTCCAGCTTCTTCGACCCTGTTTATTCTGAGCTAAAGTGACATGCGTTGTCATCTAACATTTCGTTCTTGATTTCTACGTAGCCATGTAGTCTATGTATATACACACATACAATCAAGCCTATATACTTTAGGCGAGCTTGTGGTCTAAGTGGGGGCAATCGCCCTAGTCGGGAAGGGAAATTGTCCGTTTCCCAGGTAGTTAAAGTTGATAGGCCTACAGCTATTTATGATTCGACGTAGCTTCAGTTTAACGACCCTTTATGGTCTTGGAGCTGTGATAGAAGACAATAGCACGTTTCTTGGATGCTGGAAGGATACCTTCTGAGAGAAACCTATTAAACAGGTACACCTAGGATGACCATTTGGGTAGAATCAGAAAGACATCTTTCTACATCTTTCTACTTTCATGAGTGAGTATCTTCATCTTTGATAAACCAAAGAGGCGACCACTGAGACCAAAGGACATTTCAAGGCGATGCAAAAGTATATCATGGTCTATCATACTGAATGCTGTAGATGCATCAAAAAGTGCTTAGAGAGCGACATGGGATTTATGCAAAACAGAATAGATGTCGGAGAAAAGAGAAAGAAGGGCAGTTTCAGTTGAGTGATGGGCTCTAAAACCAGATTGCCTTGGCGGCAGAAAATGCTGTCAGGCAGAAAGAGCTGACTGCTCGAAGTAAGGAAAGAACTGTAGAGAAACAATCGCTCTGAAGTCTTTGAGAGAAAAGAAAGATTTGCGATAGGTCGATTGTTTTTGCACAAGCTAGGATCCAGGTTTGGCTTCTTAAGAGTGGGAAAGACAATAGCACGCTTCTGGGATGCTGGAAGGATATCTTCAGAGAGAGACCTATTAAAAAGGTACAGCAGGAAGGGGACAATGTCATCTAGTACATCTACGATAACAAACGGAGGGAGGGGGTTAAGTTCACATGATTTTAGATCAGAACTAGTAATTACATGACGTACTTCTGATTCAATGATAGGTCGGAAGTCCTTGAAGACCGATTCGGTAGAACTGAATGAAGAAGGTGGTGAGCCAGCCGAGGAATTTCGTAGATCAGTTTAGTTGTGAGCATCTGTAAAAAGTCGTTCGCTGAGAAGTAAGAATTCACGGATGTAGATGATGGTCGTCCCAGTAATCCGGAGATAGCAGACCAGTGGCGTTTAGGGTTCCGTGAGTTCCGCTTGACCAAATCCTCCCAAGGGTTTCCTTCCGTTTAGTTTTCCGACAAATGTTCGCAATCCGGGCGTCACTCTGGACAGTACTCTATCTTTCTCTGCACATAATCATCTCTAATCTCTCTTGGTCCAGCTTTTATCATTTGAGGCGACAACGTGCCATCCGACGATCTGTGTCCTCAACATTTTTTTCGACCATAGTTCATGCCTTCATCTGTACCCGCATTGACTGCTGTAACTCATTACTAATCGGTCTTCCAAAGCTCGGCATCGCTCCGCTACAGTCTGTGCATAATGCAGCTGCTCGTTGATCGCTTGTCTTCCTCGCTTCTCACATCTTTCTACTTTCATGAGTGAGTATCTTCATCTTCATCTTCATCTGCTTCCTCTGACTGATACGATTCCGTTCAAAATTCTCTTTCTTACAATGCGTTGTTGGGTCAAGCTCCACGCTATCTTTGTGATCTTATCAAGCAACCTATCTCAGCTACCACTGGACGTCCTCTCCGCTCTTTAGACCATCAGGATCTTCTAGTACCTCGGTCTAGAACTGCCACAGCTCAGCATCGTGCCTATGCCTCTGTTGGCCCTTGGCTGTGAAACAGTCTTCCTGCTGTGACTTGTGCTAAAGTTTATCTGGTAGCACAACTGCTTCTGCTCGATGTCATAAGATATTTCTTTTGTCGAGGGGTTCTTCGCACTGGAAGCACCTTTCACTAGGTTGTACTGTGAGAGGCGCTTTGTAAATCCGTAAATAGGATAGAATAGCAGAGCTGCAGAGATCATCATCATCGGAATTTACTATTTGTGTGTGTCTAAACGTAGTACGATATTTGCAAGTACATTTTCTATTCATGTCACATTCATCTGATTCCGAGGCATCTGAACGTCCTTGGAGAGTTGGAGTAAGCGTACAGAATGTCACCAAGGAATAGTCCACTTACATAATGAGATGGCGACTGACATGACCAGTATTTTAAATACTTTTGTGATTAAGTATTTATGATTGTACTCGATAAACTTTTTAAATGAAGCTTCCCCATAACCGTTCTGACAAAGATAATTAAATAAATAATTACATATAAAAACTCCAAAAAAACTCGGAAAAAAAATTAAAACACTGCGAATGTGCAGCTTGTCTCTTTCAAACCATTATTCAGACCTTTTGGTGACCATTATTTGAAGTCAATGTCACGAGCAGATAAAAAATAGAAAATAAAATAGTACACATACTAGATAAATAAATCCATATAACCGGAGACCGTAAAGTGTTGTTAGTATTATTTGCTAGACAAAAGAGCGCGTGTTTGCATATGCATATGCAAGGGATGGTTTGGGCAATCTCCCGTGAATCATCCATTCAATCGGTTTATCATCAATGATGTTCTGAAGAGGAACATAACGTACGTCGTCTCTGCATTTCCATATCTCTTTGCCACGTTTATCCTTTTCAAGGTTTCCTCCTCCAATGACAAAGATTCGTCCGTTCTCAAGAACCAAACCAAAATAATAAGCGTCTGTCTTAAACTGTTTCCTTTCACTCCAAGTTTCAGTCTCAAAGTTATATATAAAACAAGTATGACATCCAACCAAAATAGCAGATGTATCCCAGAGCACAGCTCGCATCAAGTTATAGCCGCATGGCATTGGTTTCGTAAGGAGAGTGCATGTGTTATGTCTGGTGTTGTACACTTGAACGTAATTTAACCCTTTGACATCTTTATCTCCTCCACCGAAGATATAGAGTGAACCCTTAAATGGAACACAGTTTCCTGAACTCCTGACACAATGAACCAACTTTCCAACTGTGGTGCATTTGTCATCGACTGCGTTGTAGGCTTCAACGCTGTCTAGAACACTTTTATTAGAATGATCGAATCCTCCACAGATGTACAACACTTCATCGATAAACGCTGCGCTGTGTCTACATCGACCCTGAACTAAAGAAGCACATTTCTTCCAACCAGAAATCTCGCTGTATTTCCATATCTCATCCCATTTGGCTCCTATTCCTGTTACGTACATCGTGTTACTGTAAACGACGACGAATGATTCGATCTTCATTTCAGTCGGTATTTGTTTTCCTGTTGAGATTTCATTTGACCGATGTAGATTTATTTTTATGACGTCCTTCGTTGTAGTCAGACCATCATTTAATCCCACGATAATTGTACAGTTTTCAAACCGTGTTGTGGTATCTGTTGAAACATTGAAAGTAAATTTATTGATGACCGGAAGTTGAACTGGACACTTATTAAGTTAAATTATCCTAATGACATTTATTTCCGTGATTGTGAGAAGATTTCCTGTCGTAGAACTGAAAGTCTAATTAAAAAATATATGTTCCAATTTATTTACGTTTTTATTTATTTATTAAAATTGAAACGCGCGCAGGGTCACACCGTAGTGTGAACTTGAGGCGCGGTTAGTTAGGCCTAGTAGTCAGAGGAAGATGCACTTAGACTTTCATGTCCTTAAAAGCCAGGAAGCAACAATGTAATTTGAGTCATATTTTGAAGGAAGGAAGTGAGTTTGAGTGATGTAAAGTGGTAGTTGATAAATTTATTCCTTAGAAGCCTAGAGACATGTAATGCAAGAGAACATTAAAATAATCACACAATCAAATACATTTTCGTCAGACGCGTATTCAACGCATACGCATCGCACTCTGATTTGTGCAAATAGGAAATAAATATTATGGGATCCAACATGAAGTTTTGACTTACGTGGTTAAATTTCCGCACGCATAGAAAAAGTTCATCATAAATATTTAAGATTGCAAAACCGTTAGTTAGCTCTCCTGAAACCATTTTAAGTATTCACTATAATACTTTGACTATTGAAAACCTACACTGCTTGCGGTTCAGCAGTGCCAGTCCCACGCCTGGATATAGGAGGAGGGCGACGCTAATGGTCTGTGTTATCACACAGAGTCGATAAACAGCCACTAACTAACTACTACTACTACTTTGAATGATTAGCAGTGCCAGTTCTATGCCTATGTAAAAGAGGAGGGCGACGCTAATGATCTTTGGTTTTACAAACAGTGACATTAAATAGAAATTGTTCAGTCTGTTCTCCTAATTTGAATGATTTTTGATAGATCGTCATTCATGAGACTTGGTGAAATATAAACTCTACATTAGTTACACTAAATCTGCTAAATATTAAAGAAACATGCTACACCAGCGCGTATTGAGTTAATCTAAGCAAATCCGATGTGAGTAAACCGCGGTCGTTGGATGAGCAGATCAGATAAAACTTTGTCGGCACCACAAAGATTTTCCGAGCGACAGATTTTAGTGTAGAGAATTATTATAAGACGATTGAATACAATGCACAGAGGCTGCGATCCCGGGAGATCGAGGGGAACACGTCTTCTCACCTTTTACCGAGGGGAGACACATTACGTGTGGTTCCCACATTTCCTGCCCCTCTCATTGGGTGTTCTCCCACCTGTCAAATGAGATCGCCGCCTCTAACAATGCATAAGTGCACATCCGCAAATTTATAAAGACATTCTGTGTTGAAAACATTACCTTTGATGTTGCCAACAAAGTTGTTCTTGAATTTCTGTAAAACTTCACCAAAATCTGTTGCTCTGAAAGTAACTTCGACTGATTGATGTGGACGACCAATGAATGCCTTGTGGTCTCTTTCTATCTCGTCTGCTCTACCGATTATTTGGTCAAACGAACTGCAGATGTCGCTGGCAGATCCTCTCAATGTAAGTTCATTGCAATATGTCTTAAAACTACTCAATATTGTGCAACATCTTTCAATTTCCTCCATTTGAATTCCTATTTCCTTTAAATGTTTTGATTTTATCACAGATAACTCATTCAAAAGTGATTTCGTATGTTGATCTATCATGTCTTTAAGTTTCTCATTCCTGTTAATAACTTCTTTTTCCTTGTCGGCTATTTCTTTCAGGAAAGCAGATTTCATATTCTCTGCATCTTTTCTAATTAGCAACATTTCTTTTGTGACGTCCGATATCATTAATACTTTCTTTTCAATCGTTTGGAGAAATCCTTTTTCGATTGATGTCACACTTTTGCAATCGTGTAATCTGTGACTTTCAACAAAGCAGGAAACGCAGACGATTTTTTTGCATTCAGTGCAGTAGTAGTCTAGTGGTTTGTCAGTGTGTTCGGTGCAGGATTTAATAGACACAATTCGCCTCGTTTCTGACGTAGGCCTAATGTCACTTCCAGCTTCCAGTGTTGTTCTGAACTCCAAGAAATGTTCCATGAAGAAGTGTTTCTGTAAACCATTGATTCCTTCCTTTGGAATGATGAACTCTTTTCGACACAACGGACAAGGCATCTTGTCTCCTGGTTTCTTCTGCTCCGCTTCTGAAGTGCGTTTCAGGCATTCGAAACAGAATGTGTGACTGCATGGCAACATTCTTGGATCATCAAAAGTATTCGTGCAGATGGAACATTCTGTTATTTCTTCAAGTTGTTTTCTAGCTTTCTGTTCCAATCCCGTCATCTTTGCTAAATTAGGAAATCCATCAAACATTTTAGAAATCGGAGCAGGACTTTTGGCGCAGTCGTTTTGGCGCATGACGTTTTGGCGCAGGACGTTTTGGCGCAGATACCTGATGCAATATATAATGTAACACGAAGCACGATCGATGATAATAATTATTCTCGACTGGTAACATGAATGATGAAAAGAATCATGCTTAAATACAAAGGGGATGGATATGAGAATTCTACTCGTAGTGGAACCATTTTGGTCACAATATTTTTTTATCGATCACGCTTCCAATTAATCGGCATTATTTTTCATCAATTCAGCTTCCATTTGAACACGATTCTTTTCATCAATCCGGCTTCCATTTAAGCATGATTTTTTCCATCAATCCAGCTTCCATCTAAGCATGATTCTCTTCATCAATTCAGCTTCAATTTAAGCATGATTCTTTTCATCAATCCAACTTCCATCTAGGCATGATTCTTTTCATCAATCCAGCTTCAATTTAAGCATGATTATATTCCTCAATCCAGTTTCCATCTAGGCATGATTTTTTTCATCAATCCAGCTTCAATTTAAGCATGATTATATTCCTCAATCCAGTTTCCATTTAAACACGATTCTTTTCGTCAATCCAGCTTCCAGTTTAACAGTATACTTTTCATTGATCCGGCTTCGAGTTAAACATGATTCTTTTCACCGATCCCTCTTCCATTACCGACGCTCCCGAGGCTTAACCTGACTTGCCACGTGGAATAATTTACGACAATAAAGTGTAGATTGTCCTCTAATATATTTATATAATACATAATATGCAATATCATTGTATCAAAGATCTACGCCAAAACGTCCTGCGCCAAAACGTCACGTACGGTTAGAAATCGTGTGATATCATCCGAGTATCGACCACACAATTAACTGATAGACAGTTCATAATATGATTTCGGAACAACACGAAGAATGGCAACGAAAAAACTTATTCTGTCTTGATATGACAAAATATACTTTTAATGAAGTCACTGTCGTAACCAATTACCTAAAATTTAATTTATAGTTGTTCAATGTTATTGTTCAGTGTCCAAGAAGATTTGATGATGCTGGCATGAAGTATAAGCCTGCATCAAATATCATTCGTTATGCTATATGGCAAACGGTAGCTACGTCGAGTAAGAGAAATCTCATGAACTCTCTGAGTAGATCAAACTTCGGACAACAAGAAGGTTGTCAAAGTCATTTGGAGCCGAAATAAAAGCTTAGTTTCCTATCTGTAATCTCAGATAGGAAGGCATAGCATTATTTGCTTATCAACGATTATCATGGGATCTGAGTTTGATTAAACCTAGCCTGATTAAAAAAGTTGTTTTGCTAAAGTCTATAGTAGCTCATCGGTTTAGCTATTAAATTTAATACAATCATGCTCTGTAGTTACCGCAATTTTTTAACATACAACATAAATTATGACCTCTTCAACTGTAGACCTACACTTAGGCTAATTTATGTGCATTTTTTAAATTGCGAAGTGGTATAAATTGCGTTTTAAGTGAGCAGCAGATAAGCTTACCTTGCATCGTGCACTGATTTTAATTTGTTTGCAATAAACTAACTGATCTCTTTAAGCAAATATTTTAGTTTTTAAATCAATTACTGCCATGCGATCATGAAACTTGACCTTTGCTACTGCTAGGTCTTAAAAGTATCTGCCGTTTCTGCAGCCTAATACTACAGCAGGTGCAACCATGACTTTAGAAGTTCAGGTGCGCCGTGCAAACCTCTTTGTTGTTATAGTTGTACCGTTATCTAGTTGTTAAACTGATATTGCATGCGTTTCTTCACGCACATCATGACGCTAAAATGTGATTTGACCGGACTCGAATTTTTATAGCACTGTTTAAGAGCCACATACATTTGCACTGATATTCGTTTGAGTGAACAGCTGGTTACAGCTAGTGATATTTAGTTCTCGTTAATGTACACATGAATACTAAGAACAGAGTTCAAAGATGCGGCAGAGATGTAGGCCTAGCAAAGAACGGCCTAATGTGCTGAAGACAAACATTGCTGAGTCGATTCAATGTAATCAACACCGTATCATGATAATAGAAACAATGAAACGTGTATGTTTATCATTGTCCCAGAGGAATAATTCCTCATTGTGGTCAATATAGACCACTGATACTTATGCATTCAATATACGCCTATTTGCCGCTTTCGATTGAAACTAACTACATGTAGGTCTACCTAGTTCGCTAATTTTTGTCTAGAAACTGCAGCTTCTGGCAGCTCAACAATTAATCCTCAAGATTTAATACAAACACGTATCAGACAGGGCCTACTATTGTGACAATTCCTTTACAGGCGACTTACAACGTAAAGGACATGTAACAGATGGAAATGGTAAACTTTTGAAGTAGGCATAATTGTTAACAAGAGCAAGATTAACCCTATATACATACATATATACATATATATACATATATATATATATATATATACATATATGCGATTGTGACAAATCATTTTTAAATACACTTCTATTCATCCTCATTATCCCGATATGATTTAACAAGGGCATGAAGATGTTTTTGCCCATGTCGTTCAGTTTGTAGGCCAGCAGGGATAAATAGCAACCAGGTCAGTCTGCAAATACTTGGTCGATCTTTAAATTTCATGAACAGATTCGTCTAACCGAAGTCCTATCAATTGAGAAACTGCGTTTATTAAACGAACCGATTTAGCTAACTTTTAAATGAATCATACCAGACAATGTCTCACCTGTTTGCGATCTCGAACACTGCTTAATGCTTAACACTTGCTGTCTCTCATTCGATAAACTCAAAGGCCTTTAAACGAAAGCGTTCTTGGCAAGGACCTTTCGCCCAATGGTCTCACTATCTGAACTATTGGTTAGGCCTATCTGTCACCTGATCTTCTATGTTCCCAAAATCGATTTTCTGCTTGTCGGATCACGGTTATCAAGATGTTGTATAAGACGGGATGATAAACGGGATAATAAATTAGTTATAGCCTAAGCCTATAGCTTGTTCCTACTGAATTCTTGTAAGTATTGTCATTTTGTTGACTCCTTCAACTGCAAAAGTATGATTTTGCACTTTGAAGTTTTCCCTATTCGCCTGTTGTGCAGAAGAGAGTAGTCAGGGTCAAAGCCATAAAGAATTCAAAGTGACGAGATCAAGTATGATTGCTTTATACTAACCGATCAATGTGACGAGTGATAAGTATAATTTATTATCCTCGATGCGACATGAGTACGAGTCGTCAAACCTATCCATATGAGCTTAAGACCTGAGAGAGAGCGACAGATATACAGGAAGACAGACAGAGGTAAGAGAGAGGAGGAGAGAGAAAGAAAGAGAGAGAGAGAGAGAGAGAGAGAGAGAGCGAGAGACAGACAGACAGACAGACAGACAGATAGAGAGACATATAGAGAAAGACAGACGGATACATTGAAAGGAATTGAGAGGCACAGACAGTAACTACAGAGACTGACAAATAGACAGACAACGAGTTGTAATAAGTCTCATCTAAAGAACATCAGTCTATTGAAACAGGGAAACAGCGTGAAATGGAAATAAAGCGATAACAGGTTAAAAGGCCTATATTGATAACAAATAGAAACCTGCAATGTCCTTAAACCTGTTGTCGCTGTTTTAATCGATAGTCGCCACAATGGACATTAATGATATGTGGCGTCACGGTGTCGATAAACTGAAACTACCCTAGAATTTTACTAGCTTTATGAATGATTCGCATACAAAACTATACAAAGACACACAAAGTGACACACAGAAAGGGAGCACAAGGTGTATGGACGAATGCAATTTGAAATCAGGCAAAACAAACGGTTTTTAAATAGCTGCCAAGGCAGTTACAATCGATCAGGGATGTGGTCTCGGACCATCAGTCCTGGTCTCCAATGCGTCGGTCTTGGTCTTAAAGGAATGGTCTTGGGATTTGTCACCGTCTTAGGTTAGCATTCGGATCTTAGTAATTTGCCGTATCATAGCAGTTTCTTTGATATTTGTCGGTTATCTTCGATTATTAAACACATCGGATGTTTAGGCCCTATGTGAATTTATCGATTTATGACGTGCTGGCCATCTATATATACATATTACTATGGGCAAAAAATGCATTTGTAACGGAACCAGTCATTTCAAAACTTGCTTGCACAAATTTCAAGGTTTTGGAACAATCTAATTATTATGTGGTCGGCCACGTGTAGTCGCTGTTAACCTACAATTCCGAGTACAAGTAGGCCTACGCCGTTCAAGTGGAACGTTAATCTACAAGTACTTGTTCAGATGTTTAAAGTAATTTTCCTATCGTAAACTATAAGTATTTTATAGTGTGATATTCTCCGGCCGAAGCCAGTTAGGGCTGAACCCGCAAGACTTCTAACTGGCCCGTAAAACTGTTTTCTAGACCGTTATTAAGAATAGTATTTTTCAGCAATAAAATTAACGTTTTAAGCGTCTTAATCCTTTTTAGCGTCTTAATAAATTGAATTGTTTGTAAAAAAAGAGCATCGGTCTTGGTCTTGGACCCTCAGTCTTGGTCACAGACCACCCGGTCTTGGTCTTGGACCACTCGGTCTTGGTCTCGTGACCAACACTGGACACCGAACCGTAGCCTACCATTGCTCAATTCATTCGTCGTCTCTCCAACGTCAGGCTTGCGCCAACGACGAGGCATCAACGAATTATTTCCATACAGTTCTGTCTCCAACAATGTCTACAGTCTCTTTCATGTCCACGTTTGCCATCCTCAGATCTTCTCTTAATTATATTATTGTCCATCCAGGTTTTTTGTTGTCTTAATAATTATCAATAAATATTTCTATTTTTCTCTCAAATTATTGGACCTGATGTGAAGCAGTTTCTATTTTTAAGAGATAAAGATATATATATATATATATATATATATATATAGGACGACTTTGAGAGAAACAGATCGCAGGTGTCCCAGAGCGGGTCAAACAAAGTAACGATCGAATGGTTTTCAAGTTGATTAACAAAACGAGGCAACTTAGAAGAATTTACTCAATTGAAGCTCAAGTTCAAGAGTTATAGCCATAACAAGTATGTTCGTTTTAGAACTATTAGCATGGAAACACTTTTGAAACATTATCTCCTGGCTATAATAGGATTCTAACTGAAGTTCTGGCACGAGTAACTGCCCACAGTCAAAGGCATTTCATCCAAAGTTGGGTTTGAAAAAGAGTCTCATTGCTTGTGGCACAAACAGTGGCATGACAAGGTTTATGGGATCTCTTGTGCAGACTTTCTATAGTGGGTCTCTATACCCCTTTCGATTTGAAGAAAATGAACTCCACTCGCTCCCAGGGGCCCTCTGACCACGGGGGCCCTCTGACCACGGGGGCCCTCTGACCACGGGGGCCCTCTGACCACGGGGGCCCTCTGACCACGGGGGCCCTGCTGCATCGCACAACCTACATGACCCATTGCTAAGCCACTGGTCACAAACTCAGTGTCCGGTTGGACCCTCAGCTTCAGCCTGAAGGGTTTTCATATACTGCCGAATTCTACAGATTCTGAGAAATTCTCGTTAGCTGACCCCTCTGCTTTTTTTCTGAAAAATCAAACACTGGACATACTTCAATGGACAATGTATTTAATAAATAAATTGCAAACACAAATAGAACAATGGCTGAACTGGTTCAGTGTTGGAATCGTTTCATGTGTTTACGTAAGTCAGTCGCCCGTGTCGTGGTAACTCCACACACATCGCAGTGGAACGGCGGCCGGTGCTTTATCAAGTGCGACCGAAACTGTCTCGCAAATCCAAACGTCTCTCCACAGACGTTGCACGAGTAGCGCATTTCCGTGTGATGCCTGGAGTGCATCTTCAGTATAAACATTGTCCGGTACTTCTTTCTGCAGACCCCACATTCGAAAGACCCCTGCTGGGCGTGCGACTTTAGGTGTGTCTTCAGACAGAAGGCGTCGGCAAAGGCCTTTGGGCAGTCCATGCAGAGGTATGGTTTGTCCAAGGCATGCTGCCCCACGTGGTATCGATATCCCTCTTTCGTGCGGAACCTCCGACCGCACTCGTCGCATCCGTACTGAAGCTGCTCGCCGCTACGATGTTTCAAAACATGTCGCGCGAGATTGGACGCTCGGTTGAACTGACACCCGCACACCCAACACGTGTGCTCCTTTATCGCGTGGTTGTCTGTTCGCCATGCCAGATCGTGCACTCGCTTATGGTAACGCCAGGCAATTCTATCGGCAAAGCGCTTGCCACAAGTGCTGCAAAGGTATGCGAGTTCGTTTGTGTGTCTGGCCGCGTGGGATTTCAGATAGGCGTTGGTGGTGAATGCTTTCCCACATTCGTTGCACATGAATGGTTTCTCGCCTGTGTGGATTATCATGTGTCGGTGAAGTCGATACTTGAAGGCGAAACGTCTGCTGCAAACAGAACAGCTGAAAGGTTCCTTGTCTGCATTCGACTTTAGTTCTGAAACCTTGGACGGTTTGGGAGCTGCTCTGTCATGACCTGGGTGTGTCTTTTTGTGAAGCATGCACTGTTTCTTCGTTTTAAATTTCATAACACAGTGTTTACAGCTGTAGGATTTCTCTGCTGAATCTGTTTTCGGACTCGTGTTCCTTCTTGAGCTGTATGAGATTTTGCCATCCTGTGCAGAGAGGCTTTGGCTTGTCAGTGCAGTGTTTGAGAATGACTCGCAACATGAATTACACGAGTATCTCTCTTTGCCGGAACGACTTAACTTTCCACCACATTTATCACAAAATACATGGTTTCTGTTGCGATCTAGAATGCATTTCGATCTCTTCAAAGAGGAAATGCTATCATCTTCTGAATTACATTTTGTACCATTCAGACTAACTTCACATACATGTGGACTAATAGTCTTACTACTTTCGTCTTCATGCAGGTCCTGTATGTCACAAATATCACTCACCCTCAACCCATCACAGACAGAGTTATCGCAATTGGTAAATTGATCAGATTTCTTGCTCTGTCGCTTCTTTCGTTTGTCTTGGTTCGTTTGTTTTCTCAAAGTTCTATCTGAGGATATTTCAGCAGCTTGAGTTGGTGAGTTCTGTAGCGTGAATTCATCAACGAGATGCTGCAGATCTAGTTTTACATCAGGCGAAACTTCCAATTCTGCCAAATAGAGCGTTTCTGATTCGCATTCGTTCTTTACTTCGACCAAGACGGGAGAACTTCTACAAGACATCGTAACAGTCTGACCGATATCTGCAACCGCATTCTCAACTGCAACCTCAGAGTCGTCCGCAAACAACTCGTTCTTAACAATCGATTGTTCTGTTTCGACTTCCGTCTCTGCTTCCGAATGCTTCAACAAGTGTTTCAGGAATGCGGGCAACTTGGAAAACCGTCTCTCACAGTATTTACAGACAAAGTAATTGGTGGAGCCCGCGTTTTTGTGTCTCGGTAGAATCGTCATATATCCGAGTCCAGTCATTTTCTGTTTCTGATGCTCAGAGGAATATTTTAACATACACGGCGAAGCGTTTGCCTGAGATTCCTTCTCGGCCAAACTCTCGGAGCCGTTGACGTTCACGCTGTTTAGAGGAGGACGGTGATAAGCATGGTCCTGATGTTCATCTGTAAATGAAGACTCCTCACTGGTCGCCTGAAGGTCGAACTCACTCGAATGCTCATTGCTGTGATGCCGCACAAGGTCTTCAACCGACGATAGTTCGATATCACATAGGAGACAGAAATACTGTCCAGACAGTCCGTGACTTTTCTTCATGTGTTTGCTGCGAGCAACTCCGCTGGAAAACTGTTCCGAGCATCTGGTGCAAGCGAATGTCTTCCTTTTGGCGACAGGCTTCACTGGCTTTATCAGGAAGTCATGACACCCCTCGTGACTTCGTTCGTGACGGCAACGCGTTCCCGACGTTCTGAATGTCTTGTCGCATATCCGACATTTGTAAGGTCGCTCGCCTGTGTGAGTTCTCAAGTGTTCGCGCAGGTTGTACTCGCTACGGAAACCCTTCTGACAATCACTGCAAGTGTACAGTTTGTCGTTGGCAGAAAACATGATGAGGTTGTCAATCAAGGATTCCAAATCTCGTTGCTGGAAGATAAATAAGCAAAATGATTTTTACAAGAGAAAATTCACTAATTTATGACATGCAACCTCATTTTTCAAAAGCCGCTATGTAACTTTTAAATTGGTTTGGTTTCACAAATCAATAGGAAAGTGAAAACTGTGTAAAAATATGCATCCTATTAGTTCTAATCTTGTCAACTATGTTTTCTATCTTGGGCATAAGTAAAAAAGAGAATTTTGGACAGTTTCTAGCAAGTTCAATCAAGAATATTTAAACAATTAATATCAGTATATTGCAAATTGTGAGCATAATTCCATAAATTAATAACTGCTATTGGTGCTCTCCAACCTTTCAATGCACAACTTGAAAAGCTAAGCGTTGAGCACCAGCATATTCACAAGGGATGTGCCAAATCTGAGTAGTTATCCAAAGGGTAGAGTACATGGGAGGTCCTGGCCCAGTTGCAAGAGGAGTGAAACGGGCAGAGTATCTGCTAAGAACCTCTGTCAAACTGGGTTGATTACGACATTCGGATATTGGATATTCTGTAAGGAAAGCTGCATGTCAAATTCATATTTTAAACTTTTAAGAATTTGACATTTCTACATACATTGTCCAAAAAAATCACTACCAATCAACTGTTATTATCCAACGCTATCCGAAAATAGTCACAACCTGATTAAATGAGTTGGGAAAGTGGGTCAGATTTGAGTCGAAACATGGGGAAAAGACATTTTCACAAATTTTCTCACTACATTATATTTCTCCTAACACGAGTAATGCACCTAGGCTATTAGTAAATAATCATAAACTGCTTTAATGAGGTGGGTAAGTGGGTCAGATTTGAGTCAAAACACTGGTAAAAGCCATTTTGAAAATTCTTCACACATTTTCTCACTACAATTGGTGAATCCATGCATTATATTTCTCCTAACATGGGTAATGCACCTAGGCTATCAGTAAATAATCATAAACAGATTTAATGAGGTGGGTTAAGTGGGTCAGATTTTAGTCAAAACACAGGGAAAGCCATTTTCACACATTTTCTCACTACAATTGGTGAATATATGCATTATATTCTCTCTCATCGACAATATCGACATATCTCCTCCAGTTCACTCTGATCACTCCATTATCAACTTTACAAATGACACCCAACCTCCTCAAAGAGTCTACTCAAAAATCCAAAGAAGATCCTTTGCCAATTTCAATATACTCTCATTTCAAAACGATCTTCAAGAATCAGAACTCTACCAATAATCCCTAAAGCCGACTACATCAGTGACCGCAGAATTTCTTTTCAACCTCTACGACCATACATTGGAAGAGCTTCTGCAGATTCATGCTCCTCTCCGTAAAATCACTATTCGCCATAAACTTCACTGTCCTTGGTTTGATGCTGAGTGTTGCACTCCATAACGGAAAACTCCCCACCTTGAACGAAAGCTGAAACGCTCTCTGAAAGACTCGCATGTGCTCAATCTACTAAAATCACAAGCACGTAAACAAAGGAAACTCTTCGAACACAAGCGCTCATCCTTCCTACAACTACACATTGAAGAAGCAGAGAACATCGACAGAACCCTCTGGAAATCATTAGACTCCATCTTATCCCCGCAATCTCCATGTCAATGTCCACTGTCACCTGATGAGCTTCTTAACCATTTTACAAACAAAACAAAAGCTATTCGCCAATCTACAAAAGATGCCTGCTCACCTAACTTCAAATCTAACTACTTGAATCCCTCTGGCTTTGTTGATTTTGATGAGGTCACTTTGCCTGAAGTTGATAAGTTTTTCAGTGATTCCTCTACCAAACATTGCGAGCTTGACTCCTCCCCAGTCTGGTTAATAAAATCTGTTTGTCATGCGTTTGCCCACATTCTTACTGTTTATTACATCAAATACTCAACATTCCTCCATAGTTCTCTTAGAAAATGCACACAATTTAATCCGCATTTTACCGATTAATCTGCACCATATAATTTATTATCCGCATGATTCAACCAGCATTTTACCCGTTAGGTCATCCGAATTCCGCACACCCGCATTTTACCCGTACCCTTTCCAAACCGAATATCCAATATTCGACTGTGAATATTAAACCAACTAGACGTAATTATGTCAAAGCGGGTGTCGTTTATGGCGAGAGTGGGAAGGCGATGGCAAGATGCTATACAAATTGTTACAACGGGAGAAAAATTATGGGCACTGCAACGATAAATTACCAGATTTCTTGTAAAAATATCCAACACGAGTCGTACAAATTACTTTATATATATTCTTTATATATTTATATTGCCTCGATGGAAAGAGGAACCAACACATGAACAGAAACTAAATAACAGAATAGGAATCCATTGCGCAATGGCTGATGGGATTTGCGGGGCAACCCCTCCAAAAATCACCGAATAATTGCTATTTCCAACATTAAATATTATGGTCGGTTACTTTTTAAGCCAGCAACAATCCGGAGATCCTCGTCGATTAATATTATCAAGTAAACACTAAAACTCATCTCTTCAACTAGGCAAATATAAGAAGTGATAACAGTAGTTGGATGGATTTTGGTAAGTAAGTAAGAAGGTGAGTATATTCTTTAATACCGTCTGCAAACGCACTACGGGTATATGACAAAAAAATAGTATTTATATAAAAGTTATATAAATTTGTAAAAGAACGTGTTCATTTCAATCATTCGTATTGAATCAACACGCAGGTTGGCAATAATGAGAAAACGAAAATAACACGAATAGGGCCGAGATGAGAATGAGATATGAACATACGCAAAATGTGAAAGCAGGGACAGATGAAAGGACGGGTAAAAACCTGATGGGAAACTACGGGAGTAACAGGACAGCTATGGTGAGAACTGAGAATATGAATCCATTGCAGAATTAACGGATAGTAAAAACAGAATAAATGGATAGAAAAATTGAGAAATTGCAAATTCAGGTTTGAGATCGTTCCAGACGCAAGGAGATCCATATATCATCATTTCCACAGACACTGGATATCAATGTTAGTCTCTTAATTAATAGGAAATCTACTGGCACAGTAATCATAACTTATGTAAGTATGCTGGCTGAGCCCGATTACATTTACATACAGAGGCCTAGCTATTAATCCATTGTGTGGCATGGTGGCCGAGCGTTTAGAGTGGTCAGTGTTCAGCAGAGGTGTAACAAGGTTTTGAAAAGTGGGAGGGCATAATTAAAAAAATATTGCGCGAAGCGCCAAATTTTTTCCCCCCACTTTTTGAATTTTGCCCCACCCCAGAAATTTGAAAAATGGGGCACACATTATTATAACAAAGGTAATCTTAAAAAGCCATTGGATAAACATAAAAAAGAACCGATTTGGGGGGCGCATGGGGGCACTGAGCACTTAAACTGGGGGGCTTTGCCCCCCCCCACAGTTTTGAAACTGGGGGACTGGTGCCTCTCTGCCCCCCGCTTGTTACACCTCTGGTGTTCAGTGTGTGCTGAACGACCGGGTTCACCCTCGACCTTGAATCCGGGGCGTCACACGTGTAAGGGTTCGCACACAATTGCTCTGCATTACAGCGTATTGCAGTCAGTGCAGTGGCGTTGTCGAAACGTGTGCGCGCTTTCAAGCACGGCTTGTCGTGATAAAGCGCGTTATAAATACCTAGTTGCATATAATTGTATTGTACGTAGAGTCTACAGCTGAACTATAGTTTTAAAGGCCTAAAACGTTGCTTTTATCGGTTTTTGAAAATCATCTCGAAACCTAGGCTTTAAACCCAGCCTTAATTTTTTGGCAATTAACATGGGGATATGTTTCTGATTCCTGAACTTCTTTAACAAGAATTCCGGATGTTGACCTCGAAATTATTATCGTGACTCGCGATCCGATAGGTTCTTATTATTCATCCATCATCAGTTCAGTGTTTATTATTCATTAAGGACACTCAAGGGTGTGCAGAGAGATCATTGCCAGGGATAGTAAATAATAATACCAATTATTATTAGTCGAAAGAGAAATCCGCATTAATTCTATTTCATGGGTATACTTGTAATATAAATGCAAACCGATGATTTTTATCCATTGACGACAGGAATCTCATCGAAAGACGTCGACATAATCTTTTACATGTATCGAATCGCGGAATGGCTGGTCTCAGGGGCGATCATTTTCGGAGGTGTCGTGCCTTATGTGCCCCAATATCTGGAGATCAAGAGAACGAGAAACGCCGAAGGTTTCTCCACCTTCGTCTGCCTTACCCTGCTAATCGCTAATACGCTTAGGATATTGTTCTGGTGAGTTGTTTAGATGCGTTATTTAAACATATTTGTCTTGATTGCTCTAATCGAGAAGTAATGCTTACGCACTATTTGGGTAAATGGGTCTAAATTTGCTGCAAAAATCACCCAATTACCCATTCGCAATATGCAAATTGATTGCATTTGTGCCTCCTCTGTGGAAGTTAAAATATTAAATGTGGTGGAATTCTGTTGCAGGTTTGGCCACCCATTCGAGTTGCCACTTCTAGTACAGAGCCTCGTAATGAACCTGGCAATGCTTGCCATGGTGCACATCTGTACGGAAGTGAGGCAAGATAACGAAATCCTTAGCTCGAAACAGCGTTTCTTTACAGGTAATTTCCTAATTTTCTGCTTATCCTTGAAATAGTCATGTTTTTGGTTTGAGTTAGCTGAGTGGAATTCATCAAATGACCCAAGAGAAGCCCTTCTAAAGGTTGCTGCACCCCAGAGCATTTGCCCACATCTCAGTGGGCCTGCCTCTATCTACACTGGTGGGTCTATCTGCCTAGAATGACCTTCCTCCTAAACTAACAACCAACTTCTCTCCATTGACTTTCTTGCTCTTTAAAGGTGTTTTTCCCCATGGGTTTCCATCCTGAGAGCATGCCTGCATAATTATCCCGCTACATAAATCTAAAGATTCAATACAACACATCATTGTTTCCAAATCTTTTTTGGCTGTGAAGACCTTTTGATCTTTATTATTGTTTGGCAAAACCCATCCAAAACGTTACATATCCTGTTGTAGGAACAAATGCTTGAGAATGCAGATTATTATAGGTTTTGGCCTAAATTAGATTAATAACACCACAAATATTGATGATGATGACATATGAATTATTCTCTTTCATAAAAAGTCATACCAGATGTCACATAAAAAATGCCTCCTATGAAATATTCATGTAATTTATTTAAAATTATTTGGGGCTTATTGTTTAGACTGAACGTTTTCTACGGAACCCTTGTCTCCACCTCAGGTAACCCTAGGGTTCCCCGGAACACAGTTTGGGATATACTGCACTACATTAACGTGTGGCTAAAATTCTTTCTTCAGATTTCAATCCTCGTCATTTCTGGCAGTGGACTGACTTCTTCAGCCACATCCAGTTCCTGATCGTCTTTTCGTTGGCAGCCACCGCAGTCACTTACGTCTTCTCCACATCAACAGTGTTTGTTGAGATGCTCGGCCTTTGCGCTGTCCTGTCCGAGGCAATGCTCGGCGCTCCTCAGTTCTACCGCAACTTCCAGAAGCGATCTACCGAAGGAATGAGGTGCGTATTGGATTTGTCATACGACTGTATTTGTCATATGACTGTATTTGTCATACGACTGTATTTGTCATATGGCTGTATTTGTCATATGACTGTGTTTGTCATATGATTGTATTTGTTATATGACTGTATTTGTAATGCCATGGTGTTTGTCATATGACTATTTGACATACAACTGTATTTGTCATACAACTGTATTTGTCATGCAAATGTTTTTGTCATTGAACTGTTTTTGTTGTTGAGCTGTTATTGTCATGCAAAGTTATACAATTGTATTTGTCGTACAATAGGACGTAGCATCTACTTCAAAGCACCAATGCCTAATGTGTAATTCATGACTTAATGATATATTTAATATTTAAATTATTTCTGCTTATTTCAGTGTTAACATGGTTCTGCTTTGGACTACTGGAGATATTTTCAAGACAATCTACTTTGTCGTTCGAAGCGCGCCAGTGCAGTTCTGGCTCTGTGGATCGCTTCAGATATCCCTCGACTTGGTCATTTTATTCCAAGTTTTCTACTACCACCGCTAGCAGCAACAACCCTGTTTCGAGATTTTCCTGATTTATCTCCTCTCTAAGTAATTCCTAATGTGTATTTTAGTCTAATTGCATATTTTAAAGTTGTTTTTAATAAAGTTTAAGAGTCGGATAGCAGCATCTTGAAATGGGATATTGCTTGGACACACCATGATTTGCTTGTTTCGAGATATGCTTTCGATTCAACTTGGTTTTTATGTGTGATCCTTTTTAGAGTTCACAGAGCGCTGTAATGCGTAAATTTCTTGCAAGGTGTAATTTGAAGCATTACCTGAAATGGTTTGATGATGCAATATAAAGTTACCAAATTCCACACGTTTGTTACCGCTTGTGCTCGAATCTAGTTGAGTTGAATAGAGTAGTCGATTGGTTAGTGCTCTAAGTGCGTTTGCCTCGTAACGAACAGTTTCCTCCTTGAGACGGTTACTCTGTGGGGACCTGGAGAGAGATCTTCACTCACTATTGCTCATTGTCCAGTGGACCAGTGACCAATTCTTGTTCATTAGATAGTACCACTTATTAAATACATGACACTATTAGAAAAAATGTTGATAGTAAAATAGGTTAACTTAGTCTATTTTTGTTTGTAGATGCACTGATTTTTTTAAAGATCCGAAATGTTGCAAGGTTAAGACAGACTCAACATTCTCTGGTAGTATCTGAAACATCATAATATGATGTGTGTGTGTTAGATAGTGGCAATTTTCTGTATCTCTTAAGTGAAAAGCAAAAATGTGTTGTGAATTATCTTCTAGATAACGACCTGCTTACGACTTGGTTCTTGTGTGCCACTATTGGATATCATTCCCCGGGGCTTGTATATTATACATACCAGCCTTGCAGCCCTGCTTTCCCTGGGATTGAATTTCGAACTCTGCAGTGACCTGCTTTGCCTCTTAAATTGTTTCTGTGTGGGTTTATCCGATCATGAGTGTTCCATTTGGCGATCGCTTCGAGTGACGCCATGGTTTTATGACTAATGCGCCTGTTTTACATGTTAAAATCAGCACAGTCTTCAGATAATCCAAATGGCGGTTGTTACTGCGTTTAACATTGACTATTCGAAACTAAACATGTTCAAATATTGGAATTTAAAGTAATTGTGTGCTGAAACAGTCACTTTGATCTGTAAATTCACATAGTTTTGGACAAATTCTCATATGACATTTCATGTGCATTTCTTGGGACACATAGAAAAATTTTCTGCTTTATAGTTAAGATATAAAAGTGACTAAGTAGCAATGTGGTATTGGTTGGAAATTATAAATCATTTTTGCAGGTAAATGTACGATTTATTTACTGGGCGAGGTTTGAAATTTTTTTGCTAATTACTTGTGGGCGATTTTTGTTGGTGCTTGAAATTTGTTAATGATAAGTTGTTTTCTTCAATCGAAGATGATGAAACAGAGGAAATTGCATGCAGAAATGAAATACATCTTTCATGCCATAGAGAACTATGTTGCATTTTGTTGTGTGGTAACTTTTGTTTGTGATAAATTAAACTGGTTTATTTTTACATTGTTTTATTATTATCCCAAACAAGCTGTGCATCTGGTACAATACATCACAACTGCATTGTGATATACAATACAAAATCCTGCATTGTATATAATACGTCTAAATTGTACATACGATACAGAAGTATTGGAGGGGGTGCCGCCCGTTTGATTAATGGTGTTTCTAAGTTTGGCCACATCTCTACGTACATGCGGGACGTTCTTCACTGACTTCAGGTTCAGCACTGCATTCAATATAGAATCTCCTCTATTGTCTGGCACTGTGTCTTGGGCAATGCGCCTGTCTATCTTAGGGATCAGTTCACCTTAACTTCGCTCCTCCTCTAGAGGCGACTTTGTGGTTCCACATGCTCATACTGCCACCAGGCAAAATAGAGCTTTCGCAATTGTGGGCTCCAGTGTTTGGAACAACCTTCCATCTGACCTGCGCTCTCTCCCGTGCGACCTCTCTGGCTCTTTCAATAAACTTCTTAAGACCAGTGCTTTTTTTCTTTTTAGTAATTGAAAAAAGGTGCTGGAACGCCGTTCAGGCACATTCCGCCATAAAAAAAGCACTGCTTATAACCTCTTTGACCGGGCCTGGGTCAGGAGCACCCCTGAATAGTTATCTTGAAGAGGCACTATATAAATTGCATTGAATTATTGCATGGAGCCATTGTGAGTCAAAGTTTGGCTCATAATAATCAAAGGGTCTTTCTCAGCTTCTGTTTGGGAAGCAGCCTTTCCTACCTAAATTCTGGTCAATCTCTGTGTATGCCTCTTTTCCTGTCTATGTAGCACTGTGTCACTAAGTATGTGTGTGTGTGTATGTATGTGTGTCTATTTCTCTTGTCAACTACGCTTTTGGCCTGTGATATTTGAGTTAGAAAAATTATTCCCAATTCAGTTCTAATTCCATTCCCAACAGACTTAATAACTCACTTCACCTTCGTTATCTATGTGACCGTGCACAACTCCACACGTTAAAACTTTGTAATAATAATCAGTTTTATTATAAAAGATGTACACTCAACATAAATTCTTTAATACATTTTAAAGTTTTTAAATGACGACAATACAATTATTATCAATACGGAAGTTGCAGATTTTCATGAAAATCCTATTAGATGCATTTCAGTGGTGGTATAAACCTTCGTTGATATGCCTTCAGCCAGAGGTGGCAAGACCATAGGTCGAAACTAGCACATATAAAAATAATATTGGACCCTAAATTCAGTATCCCACAAAATTTTAAATGCACCTGCACAAAGGATTTTAATTTAACACCTTTCTAAGAGCATCTTTTAAACAATGCCTTGTATTGCATTGTTTGTTCCATCAATTAAAATTGTCTGAGATATAAATAATTATCTGTATATGATGTGCAAAATTCTGAGGGCACATGAGAGTATTTTTAAAGAGGATTTAGTGGCCCTTTTGGCATGCACCCTTAAAAGGTCTGACCACCTCTGGCCCAAGGAAAGTACAACACCTATACATGATTAAACATTGAGACCCAATCACTCCATTCTTTGACAAATGTACCTACACTTAATAACATTGAATAGCAACAACAGAGATAATATCGCTAATCAATCCTAGTCAATTAACAAATAGTTGACGAATCATGAAATTATGTAAAGCCCATAATTATAAAATCCAGAAACACCAGAATCTTCTAAAGCACAGCAACAACAGAGCATTTTAGAAGAGTGACCAAAAGGAAATTCTAATATGAATCATGTAGTTAATGGCAGACATAGATTTTGAAAGAGTACAACATCTAACTGAAGAGTTACGGTGGCTTTCCATCCAACAGTTTCACCAAATCAGCACAAAACGTAACACCCTAAGACTATGAAAGCCACGGGTACCGTGGCTTTCATAGTCTTAGCGACTTCAATTTCTCAGCATTCACTGTACAAGAATTAAATGACAATCAAATTTCACACGGCTGCAAAGACCAACTGCATAATACCCTGAACATCATTTTAATACAGCGGCTAAGCATCAGTTTAGAGAAATATATTATTTTTGCTAAAAAACACTGAATACAAACCACGGTTTACAATAATGATCAGAACACGAAGAGAATTAAAATTAAACTCACACGGTTCTTTGAACTCTCCTACAAATGATTATGTACTGATGCGCATTTATTAAGGTTAAATTATTATTATTATGCATTCATTAAGTAGAAATTATTATTCACATTATAAAAATGCTTTTATTGGGTCTAAATTATTATTATTACTTCGTATATTCTCCCACTTTCTAAGGGTATTTACTATCATAAGAAATTGAGAATATTAGACAAGAAGCAAAAGTAATTTTCAAACTCTGAGTATAAAATCTCTAGTTATTATCCTTCTACTCTGGGGTGCTATATAAATGCTCTATTACATTACATTCTACTAGCCAACATTCATCTAATCATTGAATTCTGACAATAAAAAAAATTCTGCTCACAAGCCTAGCAACCATTTATCCTGAGCAGCTTAAATAACTCGAGCACAATTACGATTATGATGAAAACAAGTCGTAAATATTACATAGAAAAAGATAACATGTACTAAACGCCATCTAACAACAGAAATGTCCAATCACATAAACATGATCTGTGGGTCAACAGCTTAACAGACCCAAAATTATTCCACTTAAATTTACAGTTCATATTATCTGCATAACCAGCTTTATAGCTTACAAACCACAGCCAACCATGCTGAACTTTTAATATGCATCACCAGTAGATTTCTGATATGCTGAAGCGTTTCCAGCATACCAGACTAAAAACATGCCACTAAACCTTCTAATAGTAATCGGTCTCGCAGCTGTACAGCTGTACAAGTAAGCTCTGCCACAAAGCATGACAAAAGCAAAGCATTCGTAAACACCGAAAGCAATGACTAAACATTAACCACATCAATAACGATCAGTTTCCGTTTCAACAGAGTTCACCAACAGAAAAGCCCAACAGGTGGAGTAAGAAACCGAAACCGGTTTTGTGGAGCGTGCTGAAACTGGTTTCTGCAGAGTACATCAAAGTTGGTTTTGGCATAGAACATCAAAACTGGTTTCTGCAAAGAACATCAAAGCCAGTTTTGGCACAGAACATCAAAACTGGTTTCTACAAAGAGCATCAAAGCTGGTTTCTGCAAAGAAACTACCATGGTGCAAAAGCCCAATGAAGCAGAAAAGTTGTTCGGTGATAGACAAGTTTGAAGACAGTGCTTCTGAAGACCAGATAAAAATCGAGAATCATCCTCTGACATTCCTACTTTAGCAAAGATCATCACGTTCCTGTTGTCAACCAATGAAATTATTCCTCGGTGGTCATTTACCGGCCGCCGAAGCAGACTGTTCTTCGTAGACAACCGATCTCCGAAGCGTCTCAAATATCTCCTTGAAAAGGCGTTTGTACTCTGGTGGACCATTCTCGAAATGTCCCTCGATTGGATTCAACGGGGATGACAGATCAAGGGATCTCCTGCAGAGGGAGTCCGGAATGCTCGATAAGTCCTTCGGACGCCGCACCACTCCGTCCCCGGACTTGGCCTGGGCGCTGCCGACATCGAGGTTGTCCTGGGTTGCCATGTCAAGTTTCGTCGGCGTTCTCAGGTTCTTTGACTCGATCAGAGCCTCGTAGCGTATCACCAACTTCCTGTACTGCTCCTCGAGTTCTCCGAGCAGCGAGAAGCTCGGTTTGATCAACTGCTCATTTTCCTGCTCCTGGCAGATCCTGTCCGTTATGTCGGACGCGAGAATTGCGCTGCAAACCTCAAGACTCGGAGTCGTGTCGTCAGTCTCCAGTCCAATCATGTGCAGTGACTCTCGGCTGCCGTACGCGCTTCCGCCGTTCTTAAGTCGAACTACCTGACCTCGTGGAATTTCGTTGAGGTCGTGCTCGATAAGCTCGCTCTTGTCCGCTGAAACAGATGGCCTTTTCGTTGTTCCACACTCTGTACACGTCCCGTCCAACCCGCGAATCGTGGCCCGCATCTCCATAGTTTCTACGACCTTGTTTGCGACGGACACCTTTCGCGACTCCACGAGACTTTTGATTCGTTCTTCAAGTGCGCGGTTCTCTTCAAAAACGTTCATCATCTCTGTCTCGGCAAGCTTGCGTTTGTTCTGTTCAATGCTCAGCTGAACTTCAAGGCGTTTCACGCTCTCCCGAAGGCTCTGAATCTCGCTCGAAACCGGGTCTCTGAAGAAGATACGCTTTGGTAATGAACTGCCGAAGGTCGAGGGAAAGCCAAGATAATCATAGCCGTTCTGGAAGTCGTGTTCGTTGTTGTCCATCTTGAGAAGACTCGGAACGCTGCGAATTCGTTTTTCACGAAGTCGGCTGCGTTCGCGTTCTTCCTTCGTCGCGTTCTCTTGCAGTTCTTCAAGTTCATCACAGCGTTCTTCCAACTTTTTCACGGTTTCCGTTAAACTGAAAGCAATTTTCTGCAGTGTTGTAGTTCAATCAGTTAAATTAATCAATTTTTAGTTGTGCTTCAACATTGGGTTACACGAGAACCAGCTAGAATTTACATCCCTGGTATTTAATTCGAATTGATTAAATGTTTCAAATCTTTTAACTGTATAACATATCGATAAAAAAAGCATCCTGGTTGCATGTCTTGTACACTATTGAACTTTTTACATTTCTGTAAATAAATATTATAACAATAATACATAATATTAATACCACATCTCATTGTAACTTCTGTAACTTCAATTTTGTATGTTTCAAACCTATTAACATACAAATATAAATCAGGTTTATGTTGATATCTTCAAAGTTTCAACACTACACTAATCATAGAATTATTTTGAGCTAGTTATAGACTAATGTTGTTAAATTTTGTGCTAATTTGGGTCCATTTTGGGCTAATCTTAAAATGAGAAGATGAGTGAATGAATTACCTCTGAAAGCATTCTTTATCCGCCCTTTTCTCCTTTATCAGTCGTTCATTCAGTTTCTCCAATTCATGTGCATTGTGATCGACATCTTCATACATTCGCATGCGTGACTCATTCACGTTTCGAAGAACATCCAGCTGCCGTTGTAGAAGCTGCAAGTAGAAATGTAACAAAAGCTATCTGATTACTCATGAGTCATGACTCAGTCTCCATCCTTTGCTACAACTGGTTCCTCTCTTTGGAACACGCTTTCTCCTTCTGTTCTTTCTAAAATTCTATCCAGCAGTCCCTCATCCTCTTTTGCTTTTTTTATAAACCTGCTTTTCTTGAAACCTTGCGCACTGGCAGTACTTCTGAATGGTTCACCCTACCAGAGATGCTCTTCAAATGCTTAAATACAATAAATCAATTGTCCTGGTTCAAGAGCAGAAGGAAGAAAAAATCATGGTAAATATTAGGCAATGAATTTTATTATCATTCGATCAGTAACGGAGACAAGAGAAAAGCAGCCAATTGTTGGATCGAGGGTGGATTAGGACAAAACGATCAAAAAACCATAGAAACTCAGCTTCACAGAAACTAGACAAGAAATCACAATTTCTTTTCATTATGCGAATGTTATGAGTTTAAAAAAAATTTAGACCATTACTTATACCTCTGGTAAGCTATTGTGCACTTATGATAGTCTAATAAAGAATTATCTTACTTATTTAATATCCTAGCAACAATTAATGAATTCAGAATCCAAATAAGTTACATCGATCTCGAGAGCCTGTTCGTTTTGTGTTTGAGACGCGTTTCTCAGTTCCTCTTCCAGTTCCATGTTCCTTTCCAGCAGAGTCTTACCAAGTTCAGCAGCCAGCTGGAGATCTGGAGAGTGCACAACAAAAGTACATTTAATGTAATGTATCAGTGAGAGCCACAAAACTAACACTAGTGCTATACTAATTGTCAAATTTTATACAAAAAACATTGCCTCTTCCTTTAAAGTGAACTACAAAACAGCGAATACATAAACAGATGAAAGCATAATAGGACACAATATCAAGGGCCCCACGAGACAATGCATATTATGATAACAGTTTCCATGAATCCACGTTAAAATAAGTGGAAGGTATTTAAACACCAAGGTTAGCACACTTTTAAATTTCAATCTACGTGGAATGTTTGTTTTTTAAACTCTGAGCATTAAATTGTGCACTGCGCCAAAAAATAGCACTTGTGAATAAGCTAGTGTCCTTGAATTTCGAGTGGCGATTTAGAATTTGTGAGATTATGATTAATGTTCAACGCCTAATAACTTGTTTAAAATAGGCTCTGAGAAAAACGAAACACAATACACACATTTGTTTCGTTTTACTTTTCTCACAGAGCGATGCGCGAACAGGAATGTGGTCATCGACAATGGTCAAGATTTACGTCAGCTGGACTGACTATATGCAGACAGTTAATAATAATTACTCACCATTTTCGTACCAACTGCACTCCATGATGCCTCCATCTTCCTGACACGTCTCCTGCTCCGAAATCATGCTGCTGGGATCAAATTCGGCGCGCCAACACTATCAGATCGTCATTTTCTAGGATAATCGAGTCTCCGGAACAAAATACGGTGGAATTCTGACCCTAGAAATGTGTCTCTTCTACTGGAACCAGCCTCACGCACCCATAAACAACACCGAGACCAACATTATGATTACATAGACATCGCATTCATTATTATGAATTTATTATGAGCCGCCGTCGGCTCTTCCAGATTACACCCGCTGCACTTTATGGACAGCCGTTAGCATCGAAATATCTCTGGAATTTCAAAGTGAAGGTGAACGAATCGATATTAAAATCGTTGAGCAATTACAGAACGTTTACTCAACTTTACGCAGCCATGAGAAATTAAGAGAAAGCAAGCAATAGGAATAGAGTCATTTGAATAGCAATCAGAGAATAAAGCCAAGTATATTCTGAGAATGGTGCAGGTAAAAGCCATCCACCAGTAGGCCAATGGCGACCGCCGACTAGAAACATTAATTGACCCGATTCTAGGCCTACTCAGAAGAAAGTTGCGAAATGAAAATAGGGCTCTGGGTCGAATAAATGTTGTAATGCTGGGTATGATCCTGCTTTCCTTGGTTCGTGTTGACGTTAATGAAGCAAAGTCTTGGAAATCTCTTAAACCGGCCATAGTCAGGCCTATAGTCGTCTAAACCATATATGATTTATTTGTAGGCTATAGTCGTTGTTAGCCTAGGCCTACAGGGCCCTACACTTAAAAGCTATACATGTGTGGGCCTTCAAAGTCAAGTGCAGGGCAGCAGCGGCTTATTCAGATCGATCGAAAGGGAGAGGAGACAAAGAAGATGCTAAGAAATTTTCCATTTGAAACGAGACATACTCTAAAGGGAGGAATGGATGAGATGGATTGGGTTGCAGCAGCTGAGGCCATCTTATCATCTGACAACATTTCGCTGTTGGAGCAGGACGTGATTATTCCTGAAGAGGTGATGACTTTGATTTCGAGATGGAGGCCAGAGGAGTCTCAGATAGAGAAGCCTGAGGCAAAGGATGGCACTAAGTGAACAACGATATTATGAGAAATTGTGGAATTCGGGAGAGCGATAGCACCAGAATAGCTAGAAGTCCAGAATGATAATTTTTATATAATGTTTTGCGATTACAGAATTTAAGATGAATAGACCTATAATTCCCAATGTACTATAGCCTATAGGGCCTATTTTGACGATGTGGCTATGGAAGAGGAGCCAGATAAGAGGATCATCACGTTCACTGTACTATAAAGAGTTAGCATAATACACCTGTGTTTATGCAGCGCCCGTGTAATTTCCCTTCAAACAAGAATGCAATTTTTATCTTGTTCGTGTGCATTCAATTGGGTTCAAAATATGATGCCAAATCATGCCTAGTAATATTCGGAGATTACATATTCATTCTAGATTCTATCCTGACTGACGCAAACAAATGCAGCTGGGTCTGGGGAACGCCACCAAACGAGGCACGGATATCGTTATAGGGTATGACATTCGCGATTAGAATATGCTGTGAAAAAAGTGAAAAAATATATTTTGAAAAAATATTTTGTACAAAAGGAACTCTTCTTTGTATGTTTGATGCTTTACTGTAGTGTATTGATTATTAGGAATATAATGCCGCAATCAGTCAATCGGTAGGTGGCGGTAGGTTAGATTAAACGTCATTGGGCGAACGCGTCTGGGAATACAACTGATCTGGCAGCCCTGCGTCTTGGATTTACGAGAGATGGAAGTTGGCCGGTGTTAAGGAAAATTTTTTCCAGAAGGAAATGGCTGCCAACCAGAACAGAAACGTTAAAGGTAATTCAAGTCAATTTAAAATCATTTTCACAAGTCGCCGATTTGCAGCCGATTGTTTTAAACGGACATAAGTCGGTATACGCTACGGCAGGTATGAACTGTTTGGATTAACTTGGCTTAAACTTCGGCTGTGGCGGGATTTCAACCCTGTACATTGCGGTGCATGCCACTTTAATTCTTAGCCTATGCCCTGACCCAGATAATCGACCGAATTACTGCCCTATCAGTACTGAAGCTATTCCAATAAGTAGGCCTACCAGCATCATCATCTCCATGAGTCCGTTTTAAACCCCACCCCAAACCCCGACCCGTTCGCGGTGTTCTACAACCCGCGGTCATAGACTGGGTGGGAAGGGATGCACAACTGTGTCAACAAATTAAATTGGTCCCCTCACCCCTTTAAGATATGCTTATGTGGAAGATCGGGTGATGGTCCGTATGATGCACCGAAGGGGTAGAGTGACTCTGAGTGAGTCGATGGGGGTAGGGTGAGTCATGGCTGAATTGGGCGGAAGAGCAAGACATATATGACGGATCAATTTCGTCAATGGTTGCGTCAGATGTTTGGGTTTTGAGTGTCACGCCCTGGACTGCAGTGGCTGGTAAGATCAGACGTTGGTGTTGAAACAACACAGGCAATGTCTGTCTATCGTTGTGTTGTTCGTGGATAAACGGATACACAGATAGGCCTACGCACAGATCTATAGGCAATTGCGTGTTTGCTGGTAGTTTAAAGAAGAGTTTTTTTACTTTACTTACTTACATTGATCAATATCCGTCCATACATACATACATACATACATACATACATACATACATACATACATACATACATACATACATACATATCTATATATATATGATTACATATATATATTCGTACGTATATATATACACACACATGTATATATATGTATATACATATACTTTCATACGTATATATGCATACATAGTATTATTACATACATAACGTTATTACATTATTACATACATAATGTTAATACATGCATGCGTATATAAGTTTATGTTCATATAAACATGCATTCATACATGTAGTATTATTACGTGCAATCACGTTAATACATACATACTTACACACATATGCATTTATAAACACCTACAAGTCCTACATACATACATATGCGTACGTTTGCTGTTTACAAACATGAAAATTACAGAGACTATCATCTTTCTGTTGCATATGATGTGCTCAGACCAACGCCTGTCTTAATTTGCTATGAGAGAGGTGTCTTCCTATCTCCAACAGTCTTACCCTTCTCCCTCATTCTCCACAGCGAATTTGCTCCCAATAACGATTTCAAGGTGTTTTCCCAGCAGGATACGGAACCAAAACAAAACTAATTATATCCCTTCCAGCTGGGAAGTTCTTCCCACTTGTCAACACGCCCTTAATGCTGAAAGGACGAGGAGCGTGTTCTAAAATAATATGACTGGAAAACAAGTGAAGCTTGTTGTTAAAACGATGGCAGCCATTTCCTTGTGGGAAAAAACTTTTCCTTAACGCCGGCCACCGTCCATATCTCGTAATCCAAGCCACAGGGCTGTCATATGGAGATATATTCACAGACACGTTCAATCAATGACGTCTTATCAGAATATAGACACTGACAGGTGTCAGTGCCGGGTTATGGAGTTGACCCTTACATCGCTTTCCTGATTGTAGTAGTGCCAGTCTCAAGCCTAGATGAGGGAGGAGGGCTACTCTATAGTCATTATTATTATGACTCAACATCGTTGGTCAACACCCATCCATACATTGGCCTACATCTACCTAGCCTGCAAGGGTCATGTGGGGATAACCCTTCCTACACTCCCATTTCTTTGCGGGGGAGAGGCCGTAGAGTACTATGTAAAGTATATTGGTTGATTGATTGATTGAATCCATCACACAGGCGCAACAAAACCTACATTTGCATTTTATCTCTGATTACTCTGACCTACAAAGTCCAGCACGTGTCTATTACGTATTGCTTGACACGTGATTATGACGTATTACTTGTCACGATATCACTATGGGGTATACACAACGATAGTTCTAGAAAAACATCAACGCGATAGGATGGAATGGGTTTACATTTACATCCGTCATTGGTCGCTTTGAGAGTCTATTAGGTGTTGGTGAGATCGCTTTCAAAGCTCAACAGTCCATAGGATAAATCTTACACGCAATCAGTCTGTAGCAACAACATCTGAAGTGTTGGAGGTTCACATTTATTCCATGTTCAAAAGATATTCTGCGAGTTTTTCTCCACTTAGACTCCTGGCAAATTCAACGGTAACATGTCTTGTCTTGTCTTGTCTTAACCATTCTCGATCTGAGGGTTGGTCGCTTCATGGACAAGTATACTCCATCTCTTCTTGTCTCTCGTCTTCTTTACTAAGTTGTCCAGTGATCTACCGGTCCGTTTTTCCACATTGTCTATCCATCGTATCTTTGGTCTTCCTCGTTTTCTTGCTCCTGGTGTAGTGCCTTGCATGACTTCTTTTTCTAGACAGTTTCCCTCTTTTCTGTCTAACCTCTTTTCTTACTCTGAATTCATTTGACGTCCCTCCCGCTACTCTCACTTTTGCTTTTTGTTTGCCATATAATTTTGTCAACAAGTAACATGAGTAGGGATGAACCGAAACTCTGCTCGGATACTCTACTGTACTGAGTATCGTGGTACTTGGCATTACTCGGACAAATAATTAGTCCGAATATTAATAAAATAAAAACCACAAATTTTGTTGCTTGTAGTAGGCCCTACTTACTATTTCCTAGTGTAGCGACTAACTTGTGATACTCTGTACTTGGAGTACCAATGAATATACGACCGTGCTAAATCCAGGCTTAACCAAAAGAGACCGACCCATAGCCGAAAATTGTAAATCGAAGATTTCGGCTGATTTCACAGACTTCGCGGCGGGGTATCCGTTGAAGCCAGTGGTTTATGGAAGGGAAGATGAAGCGGCGAGGGAGAGGACTGCCATCCAACCGTTATATATGTGACAAGGATAAGATAAGAAATTGACACCCATGCCTGCTATCAGGCGGAGTTAGATTAAAGGACGGTTAAAATAGAAAACAGACCTCATAGCCACCCAGTGAAGTGGCTACAGTATTTCAGCCTGTGAGTGTCGCTTTTTCTGTCTCTGTCCCTATATCTGTGAGTCTTTCTCTTGATGTGTGTATGCCTGTCTATCAATCTTGACGTCCATCTGTGTGTTTGTATGTGTGTGTGTGTGTGTGTATGTATGTGTGTGTGTATGTATGTGTGTGTGTATGTATGTGTGTGTTGATCTATATATCCCTATTGTATTTACTTGTCTGTCTGTCTGTCTGCCTATTAGTTTCTGTGCGTCTATCTCTCTGTCTGTCTGTCCGTCTAGCCACGTTTGTGTGCTGTTAGCAGCCTCTGTTATTCTTAAGAGCACAGGTCACTTACATCCACAGGTGGTTTATTCCTGACGTATTCCTTCGACACCAATCTGTGTCGGAATACGTATTGAAAAAATAATTTCTTTCCCATCTTTCTTTACATTTCACCCGTGCAAGCTTTTTGCGATGCACATGGAAGTGTTTACTCCATGGACTCTGAGTGCCAGGTTCTTGCGATTTCGACTGCAACAGTGACAAAATGGTGCGTGTGTGAGATGAAATCATAACAACAGATTTGCGTTGTTCTGACTTCTGACCTGCTTTTCCCTCTGAGGCATCACGTTTTGCGATGTTAAAAGCTCATATGTCGGAAGCTGCGAGAATGTCCGGCAGCGTCACATCCCACGCCAAGCAACGACCTCTGGACCAAGGTATAATGGTGACTCAATCAGGTCTTTTGCGCTCAGATCTGGATAGGCCGCTGGGCTCATTGATTACCGGAATTTTGACTGTGGAAATAATGACAGTAGTAGTCGTGGTAGGGATAATAATAGTAATATCAGTAATAATAGCAATAATAATTATAATAATAGTAATTGTAGTAGTAGTAGTGGATGTAGTTGTGATAGTATTAGTAATAATAATAATAATAAATATAATAATAAAACATTACTACTAATAATAATAATATCAAAAGTAGTAATGGTGATAATTGCAACATATACTATTCACAATTTCTGACAGGTTTGCACAGCATTAATAATGTTCCCAGTAGAACCAATTTGGCTTGTATAGATAATGAACCGTAGAGTGTTGGATAGCGATGTATTCTCTATTGTTCGGAAGAGGAGTGTGACGGAGATTGATAGGAGCATCCTGTGACCCGCATCACAGCTGTCCATCCTTCCTGACTTCCTAAATCTAGGTGAGATGGATCGGGTTGCAGCAGCTGACGCCATCTAATCCTCCTTCTAATACTCCTCCTCTTCTGAAACCATTCTGCAGCTGTCGTTCCAGGTCAAATGCCCAGCAAGATGCCACACAAAGGAGAGTATGCCTTCGAAATTAACTGATTTCCAGGGGCTTTGACTCTGCGCGGAATACATCCACTCAGTTAATTAGTTATTGATGACCAAGTAATTAATATTTAATGACCCAGTTAATTAGTAATTAATGACTTATATAATCAGTAAATTAATAACCGGTCGTTGGGTGAATTCGGGCATATGACAAGTACATAAGGTATCCTTAATACTAACTGCACTAGAAACTCCGACACTGTTTGTACTTTGACAGTGCCAGTCCCAAGCCTGGAGAATGAAGGAGGGCGACACTAAATCATCTTCGATATGGAATGGTGTCGTTAAAAAATCAACTCATGACTGCATTAGAAACTGTCCAAATTACAATAATATCCGAATTGTCTTAACGTGCATTTATCAAAAGATGTTTTGAACATGCATGCATACATACCATGCATGGGTTCAGAGCTTCAGAAAATGTGCGATCTATGTTAGAACCACTGCAATTTATTCTGGACTGCTTAATCGATTTTCCGATTATTAGCTTTCTCCTAAAAGCTACGATAATGTCAACTGAGGCAGTGCTATCCTCTAAGTCTAAACCATTCCGCAATTTCTTCTCTCATGAACTTTTCTTTTGATTTCTTAAATAATTTATACCTACGTCCCGGAGTCACTTCATTTCTTCGGTGTTTATTTAGGAACCTCTCTCGCTGCCTCCTTCAATAATAACAATTTATATGTTTCCATAACACGGCATACCGCTACAAGGGCGCTTCACAAACAACTTTACCGCATTAACCTCTTGTACGCCTTGTCTTATATATTATAAGATCTTCCGTCGTTCTTTACCAAATGGTCTCACTCCAAGTTCTGTGTATACGTATCGATAAACAGCTACATATTGCTAAGGGTTCATATACTCAAATACATCCATCAGATCGTATATCGTCTTCGTCTAAGTCTTGCTCCTTCAAACTTGCTACAATAGGCTTAGCTGCGTTTTAAGTCATGTCTGCGGATTATCTTTCCAAACCATCTGAAACGATGTGGAAGAAATGGCCGCCACAAACAAAGAATGCGTTATATCTTCTTTCCTGTATTCCACAGCAGTGAGTATCTCCGTATCTGTCTCTCTCTCTCTCTCTGTATGTGTGTCTGTCTGTCCCTCTGTTTGTCTGTTTGTCTGTGTGTGTCTCTCTCTATCTCAATCTCTGTTTGTCTGTCTATCTCTCTCTGTCTATCTTCCTTTCTGTCTCTCTTTCTCTGTATCTGTCCATTCTGCTCATATCTTTTCACTCTAGACCTATACATGCCTCTTTAAAACCATTTTATCCACGTTAGGCCGCATGGTTTCTCTCTTAGCGCACTGAGATGAGACTAATACACACGGAAGAGATTTGAGGCCGACGGAAACTGGGCTATTGACCTAGATTATGTCTGTGACTACATCCGGGACTTTTTCAGGAGAAATCGCTAGTCGCCTTTTTTATTAGCAAATAAAATGACATTATTATATGGAATTTGCAATACAAATTAAATGTGTTCAAGGGAAGAGCCTTTAACTGGAGTAGCATAAATTTAAATGAACTTTTCGGCGGTTATGCTTTCAAAGTAATCCTTCCGACAACCCGGATGTCGCTTTATTCATTACATAGCTGACAACGAACACCGCCCGCAATGTAAGATTATGAAAGACGATCGCTGATTGGCTGACGCGTCATATCCCTTCCATATTAGTTCCAGGACTGTTCTTCCGAACACGAAGCTCAGGGCACCAGCTTATTCACGAGCATTGCATCGAATCAGAGGGAATGTCCGCATAATAGACATATACAGAGATAGACAGAGACAGAGACACAGAATACGTAAGGCTATGGAAACCAGGAATGCAGACATGATCAAGCCTCTTGCAACTGAAATTAACCTTTAGGAAAAGGTTATTGACACCAACTGCTACCAACAACCACCAGATGGCTTATGTCTGGAGCTGATTAACACGACGATATATTAACAACAGTGGCATGATGACACGATTGACATTTACAGCTATACAAGACTTAGTGCTGGCTTGGACAATTGTGGTGACCTTGAGTATTTTACACATTTGATCAATAATGATGATGATGATGATGATAATAATAATAATAATAATAATAATAATAATAGTTCTAATAATGGCAATATCAATAATATTAGTAATTGTGATAATAATGGTAATAGTAATTGGTAATAATGATTGTAATAATAATGGTAATAATAATTATAATAATAATAATGCAATAATGATAATGATAGTAATAATGTGTGCATCAATGATAGTACTAGTAATAATAATGGTAATAATAATAATGATTATAATAATAATAATAATCGTTAAAATAATTCCGATAATAATGGTAATAATAATACTAGTAATAAAAGTAGTAATAATCATGGTAATAATATAACAATAGTAATAGTAATAAAACATCTGCTCATTGCATATGCCATCATAGTTCTTACACTAGATGGTTGATTCATTCTTCGAAACAGTCTGATTTTTTTCCTGAACTCTCAGACTTCCTGTTAGTAGCTTTCAGAACTTTAGACGCCTTTAACAGCCGTCGGAAACGAGTCCCAGCCTTGCAAAGTACTTATGATAAGACGCTTTTAATGCGTATAAAGGCCAACAGAGGAAGCTATGTTGTTACTTGATAGTTTGCCAGCAGGTCCTATTGAAAGCCAACCACCAGCTGTAAGACATGCAAGGCAATAGCAATTGATGTAGCGCTGTTTCGTGGAAACGCCCAGCCGTTTAATCTGAGAAGATGTCTACAAATTCGTGAAATTCTTCTAACCTCAACAGTCAACACTACCGCTTCTGATATTGTATAGACCAGAGTTTAATGACATCTTACGGCAACAATAACCGCTGACGTCATAATACAGTCATTTAAACTGTCCCTCGTATTGTACGGCTTTACTACGCCTTATGGCAACAAAGATCGATGATGTCATTATGACAACAATAATCGCTGACGTCACAATGCAGTCTTAAGGCTGTCCCTCGAATCCAGAACTTTAACGACATCTTATGGCAAAAGATCGCTGACGTCATAATGGCAGCAAAATTATCGTTGACGTCATAATAGTCTTTTTAAACTGCCCCTCGTTCCAGAGATTAATGACATTATACGGCAACAAAGACAGGTGACGTTGTAATTGCAACAATAATGTTTGACGTCATGATATTGTCTTTTGAAACTGCTCTTCTCCAGAATTGAACTAGATCGTATGGCAACAGTGACAGCTGACGTCATAATGGCAGCAATAACCACTGACATCATAGAACAGTTGGAAAACTGCCCCTCGAATACAGAACTTACGTGCATCTTTTAGAAACAAAGACCGCTGATGCGATAATGAAAAGAAATCGCTGATGTCACAATGTAGTCGTGTAAAAATGCTCTTCTGTCCAGAGTTGAACAACATCTTAGGGTAACAGAGATCGTTGACTGTGGCAGACTTCAGTCATCACTATTGTAATCGAGCATTTATGTAACGTCCCTCCATCAATTTACTTCGAGGCGCTCTCTGCGCTGCCCTGGTATTAATTTTTTATAAAGAGAGTTTCGGAACAGTTAATTAGCTGTGGCAGTTGTTTATTAACACTGTCATAAAAAAATGATTATCGTCGTCCTCCTCCGTTATCCAAGCTTGGGACTGACATTGCCAAAGAACGAACGGTGGCAGAGTTCTGATCGTTCGCATAACACCGATCTTCTGCTTTTACTGAACAGCAAGGCTCTGGGCTCCAGTTTATTCACTAGCGCTGCGTGTTTCTTATTTGAGGTGGGGTCCAATGGCCTGGCAATACAAGGAAAAGAAGGGGGAAGAGTGGGCTTATTCCAAGACGAAAAGATTGGAGGACACGATGCAATTAAGTATAAGAAGCTTACCAATTCCGCGAAACTGAGACCTTGTACTACCTACCACTGGTACCGTTCTTTTGACCTTTTGACTATACCAATTACTCCACCAATTAACTCTTCTTCTCTCAACACTTGCCATGAACTACTATTTAGCTCACTGCAGCATTTCCAAAATGGTGGGTCGCAACCCAGCACAGGGCCAGAGAAGAAAAATTTCTGGTTGCCTAATTATTTTCATATAATATTTGCTTTAATTAATTTCAATTAGACTAAGTAAATGGAAAGATAATTAGTGCTATAAGCAGTCGGTCACTCTCCCGGCCAGTATAGACAATACAAATTTTGAGTAGGTCATGAAGGAGAGATATCAAAATAACCGGACCGTGTGAAGAAAAGTTTTGGGAAACGTTGGGTTACTGGATAGTACACAACGCACCTCTTGCGGTAAGATTTTTACCCTCGTAGGACTACCGCCAACTGTTGTGAAATTCCTTTCAAAGACTTCTACTGGAACCGTTGCTGTAGGAAAGTACCTATGCCCTCTTGCGGACATTTCCCATGAATCCCACCAACACACCCACCCCTTCCCCCATCTTCCCCCATTTCCCTCGGCCGTATTTCCTATTCGAGACAGCTTGAAAGCCGTTTATAAAGAACTTGGCAGGAGGCACTGTTGATAACAGGTTGCCAGCAACTGATAAGGGAGTTAAAAGGGTTCCTGTTCTCGGTCACTGTCGGTTGATAGAGGGTTTTAGATTCAACTGTATGCTATTTGAACTGTTAGGAGTCTTCAATGGCGCGATGTACGGGAGGCTAGTGGTTAGAAACCATGCCAGGGAGGAAAGTTATTTCGAGCCTTCTTCTCCACAGTCTATTTATCTGTCTGTCTATCTGTCTGTATGTGTGACTATATGTTTCTCTGTGCGTGTAGCACTAATCAAGTCAGTCTGTCTGTCTGTCTGTCTGTATGTATGTATGTATGTATGTATGTAAGTTGCTGTGTGTCCGTGTGTTTGTTTATGAGTGTGCACCCTATCCAACTCTTTGTCTATTTATATATATATGTATCTGACTGTGTGTCTTTCGGTTTGTCTGTCTGTGTATCTGTCTGTATGTGTCTCCCTGTCTGTTTCGCTGTCGTTATCACTCTTCTGCAGTTCCTTTGTAACTCTGATTAGCTGTGGTCTTCCTGCTTTCCACTCTTTCCAGCTGCCTCCTTTCATCCTATATCGAACACCTCCACGACCTTCCATCCTGCTGCTTTTGCCTATCTCTGGTTTTATCAGTCAAACAGCCCTGCGAATCAGTCAGTCTGCAGTCACCGTGTCTCTGTCTGTCTGTCTCTCTCCTACTCTGTCTGTCTGTCTGTCTGTCTCTCTTTCTCTGTCTGTCTGTCTGGGATAGTCTTTGTATAAATTATCTTGTGGCGATCTCTGTCTTAGCTCTGCAGCCAAACATCTTAGACGTCTCATGTGCATATATTTATATATATTTATATATATATATAATATATATATATGCATCATTTCTACAATCCTACTTATTTATTATGTTCATATATATAACATGATATGTTATTAATATCTAGATCTGATCTGCCCCACTTTGAGAATAGAGCATAGACATAAGCCGATATTTTATTAACAAGTCCTCTCTGTGCGACTCTGCTTAGATATACTTTTCTAATGTACATGTGTGTGTGTGTGTGTGCGTGTGTCTGTGGTCGTCTCTAGACAGGCAACGCCAGAGACGGACGGACCAAGAGAAAGAGACCAAGACTCACACACACAAACAGTCAGACAGATACATAGGAGAGAGACAGAGAGTAAGACAGAGAGAGACCGAGAAAGGGATAGACCGGTAGGCGGAAAAGCTGTCATTCAGCCTGCAGTCAGTGTGTCTCTGTCTGTCTGTCTGTGTATGTGTGATTGGATTACTGCCCTCTATGAGCCTGAATCTGGTTGGTGCCTCTGGTGTTGCTTGAGATGATGAAGAGGATGGATAGATGTGGTTGTGCTGTGGCGATAGAGCAGAGCCTCATAGGCTGCCATAGAGGCACAGACACATTAGACGGTGTCGTGTGTTTATGGACTGCGGTCTCCTCTGTGGACTTTGTGCTTTAAGACCAGTCAACGGTCATTGGAGCAGATACGGGCCAGACCCTTCCTCGGTATCTGTCTCTCGTCTGTCTGTCTCTTGGTTTATCTCTGCCCTCTGTCTGTCTCTGTCTGTCTGTCTCTCTACGACTCTCTCTCTCTCTCCATCTTTCTTTCTCTCTCTATCGCCATCTCTGTATCCATCTCTCTGTCTCTATATCTCTGGCTTCTTCCATCTCTGTCTCTCTCTTTATCTGTCCATCTCTCCGTCTATCTCACTCTGTCTCTGTCTGTATCGCACTCGAGATCTCTATGTCTCTGTCTGTCTGTTTGTCTGCTTGTTTGCTTGTCTGTCTGTCTGTCTGTCTCTCTCTCTCTCTCTCGTTCTCAATTTCTCTGACTCGCTGTGTTGCGCTCTCTGTGCAACTCTGCTTAGATATACTTTGTCTGCTTCTCTCTGTCGTCCTGTCTCTTTCTTTCTCTCTCTCTTTGTCTGTCTTTTTCTGTCTCTGACAATTTTTCTATGCTTGCAAAACACATTTATGAGTTACTTTAGATTAAAGGGAGGCACTTAAGAAGTTAGCAATGTTAAGTAGAAGTCCCAGTTTCCCATAGTTGGCTATGTGGGGAAGCTCTCAGTTGAATTGCGTCGACCCTTGATAGTGGATTGGCCACAACTGATAGGGGTAAGAACAGTTACTAGGGACGACATGGACGGCATTGGCAACCATTAGATGACGTTATACACTCTGACTACTGCAGTCTTCCTCTACCTATTTGTTAAGCAAAAAAGTCTGAATGTCAAATAGCAGTTAAAATTTACTTACTCCAAACTGTCAGTATTTTTGATAACTGACAGTGTGGAAATTCCTAGAAGTAGGTGATGTTGGTTTTGGTTGTGGTGTGATCAGAGATGTTGCAGGCCCAACGTATCATCTTATCTCTTGTCTTGTGATATGATGGAAGTCTCTGTATTTATGTCTTCCTTCGTGTCTTTCTCTCCTTCCGTCTGTCTGTCTCCTTGTGTCTGCGTCTTGCCTTATTCCTACTCCTCTGATCGTTCTCCTTCTCTTCCTTTCGCTATCTAAACTACTCTGTTTGTTCTTTGATCAGCAACCTCCTTTTATTTGTCTGTGTCTGTCTGTGTCTCTGTCTGTCTGTGTCTCTGTCTGTCTGTGTCTCTGTCTGTCTGTGTCTCTGTCTGTCTGTGTCTCTGTCTGTCTGCCTCTCAATGACCGCCCTATCTCATTCTGTCTCTCTGTCTGTTTATCTGTAATTGTCCCTCTCACTGTCTCTCTTTATCTCTGGCCTCTTTCTCATCTACATGGGTGGCACTATATCGCCGAATTAGTCTGATGTCTCACTTAGATGAACCGTTTTTCTTACTCTTCCGAACGTTGTGGAGATCCCGATGTCTTCTGAAGATACACCCTGCAGTTAGAAAGCTTTCTCTCGTATACCCTAGAGGCGAATATTATTCAGAGGCTTTTCTTTTGTAAAGGATATCTTTCTCTCGTTCAAAGGTCTCTTTTAGCAGACTCAGCCACAAAGAGAAAACGGTTGATTCACACTGTTTGAAGGCACACTATAGCTGTTGGCAACTGGCGAGGCCTCTTCGTATGCTGAGGCAAAGAAATTGAAGGTGGCACTGTTTCAGATCCATGATGCTTCTCTAGGCTGAATGGCTGCTTTTGTTTTAACACTTCCTCATATGCATACATTCATACAAAAGTCATACACACACAATACACACATACACACATGTATATACATACATACATACATACATACATACATGCATATATACGAGTATAATACACATATAATGCATAAATATGTACATACAGATACTTGCACATATAATTACATCAATCAATCAACCAATCAATCAGTCAATCAATATCGCTTTATTGTCTCCAACCACAGCATTTGCAAAAAAACATCCATAGGCATAGCCAGACTATATTTAAAATACCGTGATGGTTTGTTTGTAAACTTCAGGGAGAGAGAGAGAGAGAGAGAGAGAGAGAGAGAGATAGAGAGAGAAAGAGAGACAGACAGACACACAGACAGAGACAGACAGAGAGACAGACAGAGAAGAGAGAGAGAGAGTGAGAGAGGTTCCCAGGGTCAGCTTATGTAAATGTTGTAAAGGCACATATCGACTACCAACCGGCAAATACTCCTTTGCCTGTTGGGGAAATGAGTTGCTCCATTGATTGATTGGTCGTAGACAAGGATGGCATCCTATCGCTTACGTCTACATTCTTCAAAGACTGAATTCATATGGCTGGGTGCTATGCAGCAACCTGCCAATCTTAAATCGGATATCTTGACTATTAAAAATGCTGTAGATTCTTCGTGACCTTGGTATCCTGTTGGACCTGGAGCATTACCGTTGCACCACATCTGCATCGCCTTAGTCGCCATTTGTCAATACCTTTGAACCGGTGGAATGTGGTTTGGATGGGCAGAAATTGTACATGGGCGCGAATGAATGGGTTGGTGATAGAAAGACAGTTTAACATTGTTGAAATATAGCTTGTGCAAAATATGATATAACACACAATTCATTTCTCCATTCTTCTGAAGTCAACAGATTTGTTGATATTTGTTAATGCATGAGTTAATTTTTGAATGAATTAATGAGTGACGCAGAATGAGTGAACTGAAGGGCTGAATGAATGATGGATTGAATGAGTGAATAAGAGAATGAATAAATTGATTGGGTGAGTGAATAAATGAGTGAATTAGTGAATAAGTTAATAAGAGAATGAATGATTGAATGAGTGAATAAATAAAGTACTCAGAGTATGAATGAGTGAATGAGAGAATGACCGAATGAATGAATGAATATTACACTAGTGTCTGAAGTCTGCAATCATTTTTTCCCTAGCGTGTAATTGTTCCTGAGCTTGATACAGCTTCCGCTGTGATCACACAAATCACCTTTTAATGGCTGGTGGAAAAACGGGGTCAGCAAAGCCACGTCTAAATAAATCACCCTAACTACTGACTTTCTATTGTAATTGGTATAAAAAATTAATCTCTGGTCCGGAATTAGTACAATGGTTAGCGCGTTGGACTATCAGGCGAGAGACGATGGGTTCAAACATCATCATCATCTTCTTCTTCGTCATTATCATCATCATCATCATCACCATCATCATCATCATCATCATCATCATCATCATCATCATCATCATCTTCTTCATCATCATCATCATCATCATCATCATCGTGTTTCACTCATTCATGGTGTTCAAAATAGAGCTTTTGCTGAGGCATAATGTTCAGCACACAAATGTTGTGTGAGTGAATTATTTTAGCAATAACACTACTATTATTACTATTTTTATTATTATTAACGGTATAATTTATTATTGTTACATTGTTATTTGTCTTCATTAATATTTTGCTTTTAAAACAATAATATAACCATTCACATTATTAATTATTAGCATTATTTTTTTTGTTACTACAACTATTTCTTTTATTATTGTTATCATTATTATAATTATCACTTTCATTATTATTGTCATGATTATTAATATATTAGAACAGATTAATATTAGATTAGATTAGAATAGCTTAGATTAATATTATATTGGATCGTTGCATTGCATTACGCTAAATCACATGAGTTCCACCTCCTTCTAATCCGTTCCTTCTTTTCGTTACCATTCAGCGAGGCACATGAAGCCCATGATCCCTGGTCTCTCCGATCATCCTCCAGGCCGGGCTCCTTCAGCTCCTACCAGCGAACAACTCCTCGCCTCTCTACGCAATGCCATACAGACGACCAACGACATCGTTGCAGACCAGAGAAAGTGTAGCAATACGAACAACATCAAAAGCAACGGTGCAGTCGCCAGGCTTGACGCAGAGCCGTGGAGGGGGGTTACGGGCAACAGCGAGAACCAGGTCATTCCGCCTCCGGGGTTTTTCAACGACAGGGAGGAAGGCTTGGCGATAGGGAGGGTTCCGGAGGGTCTCGCAGGAGACGACGTTCTTCTGTTACCACCGCCGGAGGGGTTTGACGTAGACGGTGCTGCTACAGAGGCAAGGAGTTTTGGGGGTGAGTGCTGTGACGTTGGGGGTCCTGGTAGGGTGGTGGAGAGTGGGCAGTTGCCTGGGAATGGCGTTGTGCTGCCCCCACCGGCGGTTTTCGACAATGGAAGCAATAGAGATGGATTATGTTTTGAAGATGGAGACAAGAATGAAGTTACATTGGAGAAGGCGACAGAAAACGTTGAACCGGTGGCTAGTGACGGCGAAACGGTGGAAGGATTGCCCGGCGTTACTGTGGCAACCGATTCTTTGGCGTTGCCAGACGTTACCATAGTAACAGATTCTGTGGCGTTGCCAGGCGTTGTCGTGACAACAGATTCTGCGGCGTTTCCAGGCGTTACTGTGGCAACGGACACTGTTGGCGGGGTGGACGTGAAGAAAAGATCGGATGTTGTGAGACGAGGGGAAGAGGAGGGAAAGATTATAGGGGGACTGTTTTCGGTTCGGGAGATCTGTGCTCTCATCGAAAATGATCGCATGTTTGTGCTACAAGGAGTTATGGACGAAGAGAGTGCGGAAAGGTTGCAGTGGAAATCAGCTTCAGTTTCTGCTAGCACAGGAATATTGCTGCAGCCGAAACAAGTTTCACCTTCCTCCAGCACGGAAAAGTTAGAAGGAAAACCGGTTTCGTTATCTTCCAGCACGGAAAAGCTAGAACTGAAACCAGTATCAGTGATTTCTAATATAGAGAAATTGGAACATAAACCAGTTTCAGTATCAACCGGCATGGAGCCGAAACCAGTTTCAGAATCGTCGAGGTTGGACGGTGGGGAGGGGGGTTATGATGTAAGAGCGGAAGAGAAATCCGCTGCAGACGTGGTTACCATGGAGACCGTGACTGGGTATAATGGAATTTGTCGTAGCGATGTCAAAGGTCCAAGTTCACTGAAAGTCATGGCTTTGCATGCCACAAGCAAACTACAGGTTGTAGGAACGGATAGTCTGGAAAGGGAGCATGGTGGAACGGCTCCAACCTTTGTTGAAGCCCATCGTGAAGGAGATACCCCAGCTGCCAATGGAAATCTCTTATCAGAATCTAAAGCAGTTGACGATGACCTGTGTGTTAAATCGATTCCTGGAATTCCAACCGATGGAATTCCCAGTAATTTAAATATAACTACCGACGCACCGAAAACCCCCGGTGGCAACCACGCTGCATCAGTCTCTGCTACAGGAGAACCAACACCAGACGTTGCAGCATCTTTCGATCTAAATAAAACACCAGCCGCAGACTTAGCCCGGCTGTCAACCGACCCAGATATGCTGTCACCCGACCTAGATAAGACACCGCCTTACCCAGGCGTATTAGACCAGTCAAAAACGTCGGATTATGACTATCCCGTCGTATCATTGGAGGCCGCTGATGTAAGGGTGGATCGTAGAAACACGACCTCTGAACCTGTTTCTTTCGCAATAAACACTGGGGAATCAAGATCCGAAGCTGGCTCGGCCGGAGCTGTACAGGGAGCGAGCACAACGGTTGAGAGAAACCCGAGACCGGAGTCGATAGTTACCACACATCTTTGGAGCGATACGGCCGTAGCCAGAATCTTGAACGTTAACGCCGGTATATCAACGGACCTCTCTAAGGCAGGGATATTATCCGATAGCGCAGTCTTGGAGATAACGCCTCGAGTGGTTAGCGAAGAGAAAGGGAAGCTGGGCTGCCTGGAGGGAAAATCGTCAACGGGCGATGGAGACGATTCCACTGGGAGAACAGCGTCAAGGGAGAAGCGGAAGGTGGAGGTCGTACGCTTGGATGTAACGGAGAGCATGGAGCAAACGGAGAGGGAGAGACATTTCGTCAGTAGGACGGTTAAGACGACTATGACGCAGGAAACGAGGTCAGGAGCGGTTGGCGCGCCCCCGCGTGTGGGCGTGGTGACTAACAGTGGCGCTAGGCCAAAGACAGGTAGTATGTTTGCGGTGGGAGGGGACTTAAAGATCGAAGACGGTTTTTTCGATGGGAAAGGGTCGAACGATAACACGGGGCTGCTCGGTGAACTGAGAAAAAATAGACCGGGAATGGTCGAAGGGTTGAAGGAAACAAGGGGAGAGCAGGTGATTGGTGGAGATACAGGTGGTGGGATATCTGGTAAACAGTCCTCGGCGTTCGATACGTTGCTCGATCAAAGGGATTTGAAAACTGACCGGAAGAGTTGGTCAGTCTACGACCGGCGAGAGGCCTCGCGCCAACCGGGTGAAGCGAGTTCGTGCAGTCCAGTTGAAAGTCCTCTCAAAGGCCTCACGACTTTCGACCTGGATGCGTCAATCCGAATCCCTGGTACTTCGAGCCCTACGAGTGTCTCTCCAGAGGCGCGGGTCTCTGACGTAAAAGAAGAGGTTTCGGTGACTAAAGGAAGTCTTCCTCTGGGTCCAGCGGCCTCCAGCCCTTCGAGTGGGATAACAGAGAGCAAGCAAGCGGTTTTGATCACGACAGAAAGTCACCCGAGTCCATCAAGGTCTAGCCCTTCACCTGCCCCTCCGAGCAGGGTAACAGACCACAAGGATAATGTTTCGGCGACGAAGGAAAGACTTCCTCCGATTCCAACTGTCTCCAGCCCTTCGCCTGTTCTTCTGAGCAGGACAACAGAACGCAAGGAAGAGGTCGTTCGCATCCCACGCCCTACGAGTCTCATGGTACGACCGGGCAAGCCCCCTCGACATTCAGCCTCCCATCCATCGACCCCCTCAACTCATCAAACCGTCACCGAGACATCCCACGCCACGACCCCGAGCGTGTCCGCACCCCTTGCCACTCCCGAAGAAAGCTTCGACGATGTTCCCTACTCAAACCGCAGTCGCCAGAGCTCCGTCGGACCGAGTCGTAGTCGACAAAGCTCTGTCGGTCCAAGTAGAAGTCGTCAGAGCTCTATCAGTTCGCTGCTGGGATACCAGATGGCGCAGTCGGGAGTTTCGACTCACTTCGTAGTCGTAGCTATCGACTTTGGAACGACTTACAGTGGATATGCTTTTAGTTTTACCCGCGATCCGGAGAGCATACATATGATGCGACGCTGGGAGGGAGGAGACCCAGGAATAGTCAACCAAAAGACCCCCACCACTCTGCTACTGTCGCCCGATGGAAAATTCCACTCGTTTGGATTCGCCGCACGTGACTTCTACCATGACCTTGACCCGCAGGAGGCGAAGAAGTGGATGTACTTCGAGAAGTTCAAGATGACCCTACATCATAATGCGGTGAGGAGGAAGTCCTTTCGTTTCTTTGGACGTTCATTCAGTTTTATCGCTTGTTCAGAATTGAACATGCTCGTTTCTTCGTTCGTTTGTGTGTTTGTTGATTCTTCGTTGGTTTGTTCATCTCTTTGTTCTTTCTTTCATTGTTTAATTGATTTTATATAATTGTATACTAAATTTTTCAGTAGTTCATTCATTAATTTATATCAATGTTCATTTCCTTTTTCATCCTTTTGTTCATTTATTCGCATGTTTGTTGTTAATTCAATCATTGGTTTATTTCCTTGTTTGTTTTTCTAATCATTTGTTTCTCGCTTGTAATGAATTGGTTTCTGCAAAGTTAACAAAGTTTTCACTCACTGAAGTTATCCGGAAGAAATATTATAGGGGTCTATTGGTTGATCGGTCTAATCATTGAGAGAATTTTTATAGCAAACCTTTTAGGTTATCTACTTACGTGTAGAGATGTCGCATTCCACCCTTGCAGTAAAAGATAACCCTCTATGTCTTTGTAAGAGGTAAATGTAGCCTACTGGTATCTTCCGCTAGGATGGAACACAGATCCAAAGGGAGCCTGCCACTCTAGGTGAATTGCCAACACTCTTGCAGTGAGTAATCGTATATACATTTTGAATACTTTACCTGCTTGATTGCAGGATCTTAGGAATTGTTTGGGTCACTTAACCTACTGGAGCGAACAAGACAGGCCATAACTCCCGTTTCTGGACTGGATGCTTTTATGTTTAGATCTCGCTATTTAGTGAGTTCTATCTAGGTTAAGATCTTACTTTTTGGTGAGTTTTTTAGTAGGTTATGATCTTACTATTTTGTCAGTTCTTTACTAGAGTAAGAAATCACTTTTTGGTCAATTATTTTGCTTCCCTCATCTCTTCTCGTTGCCTGAAGACTTTTTATTTCCTCAGGACTGTCATGCAGAGAGCGCTTCTAAATAGCTAGTACTGTAAGAAGCGCTATATAAATAACCAGATACGGTACGATAAAGATCTTAGTATTCAGTCAGTTATTTACTAGGTTAAGAGATACATCTTTAGCCATTTTTCTTACTAGGTCGTGATCTTACTTTTTATTAAGTTCTTTACTATTTTTTTATCTTTTTTTTATTGATTTCTTTGCTAGTTTCAGCACTAACATCGACAGGACATTGTCAGCACTCATGATCTTTGGAAGGTCAACGTCAAACGCATTTGCATTGTATTGTCCAAGCTATAGGGTACTTTAGGGCTAATATTAGGTTCAAGGTTGAGATGGACTTCTAGGGTTATAGAGGAATCCTACTCCATGCGAGTATGCCAGTTTGGTTGGTTGTCAGACATACAGATATAGAAGGTCAAACAGACATATACTGACATAATACAGACAGACGTAGCCAGAAAGACAGACGCAGACTAAGGCTGCCATGTCTAGGGTTCTTGCTGAAATCATCAACCACAATTTGAGAATGTCCCAGCGATACCCAGATTAAGTAATTACCTGTTTCACTCCAACTCATTGCAATTAAAACAGACCATCATTCCAACAATTAAACGTCCCTGGGTTCAGCTAGATCCCTCCCTCCCTCGGTGGTCAGGAAGGTCCCTCCCTTCTTACCTCTCTCTTCTTCCCCCTTCCTTCTTCCCTATTTTCCTCCCATGGGGTCAGTTGGGTCCCTCCCTTCTGCCATTTCCTTCCTCCCACCATCCGTTGCTCCCTTGGAGGTCAGACGATAGGTCAGTAACTTAGTGGAGAGATTCCACATTACTTAGTCACGTCTGTTTTCCATTGGAAGTCTTAATGGTCTATTAATAACGGAGGGAACTCTACTTACATCTGGCCACAAGATCCCTTCTCCTCCTCCTCCTCCTCCTCCTCTTCTGCTTCCTCTTCCACCTTCTCCGCGGTCTTAATCCACCCAATCACTTCCTCTTTCATTTAGATAACAAATTATAACCGGTTGGACGAGTGCGCATTCGTACACACAAATTTTTTTTATTTCTATATGAATGTATATATATTTGTGTTTGTGTAAATAACTATATATTATATATATATAATAGAGAAATAGATGTAATGTATGTATACACTTTATCGAGCACGTTATGAATGTGTATTTCACCCTTCTAATATTCTATCTGGCAGTCTCTAATCCTGTGCTTAAATGACGAAATTCAGCGCTCGTGAATAAGCTGGTGCCCCCCTGTACTTGGCTTTCAAGTGGTGCTTCAGAAGTTTGGCGATTACGATTAAATACAATACAATACAATACGAATGTGCATGAGTTGATATGGTGATCAAAAATGAATATTGACTGAGTGATTGATTGATTGATTGATATTTCGCTTTTTTAAAAACCTGCTTCTTCTCGTGGGGCCTTGCATAGTAGTAGCGCTTCATGAACGGTTCATCCTGTTACAGGCGATTTACAAATGCTGAAATACAATACGAAGGTATATGCTGGCATTACTAAAACTAACAGTTTCTATTCGTAACTGACATTCAAACAGAACAGAATTGCAGAACATACACTTTTTTTAAAAATTAAACGGGGATTGACAGTTGACAAAGGGAAAAGAAACAACCCCCAAGGAACCTTATTCCCGCATGGCGTAACCCTTTCAACCAACAACAATTTCAGTTGTTCAAGTAAATATCGTGGTGCGTGTTTACATGTAATTGTATAATATGCATATATTGCATACATAAATATATGTTTTATATTCATGTTTTTGTCCGGAATACACGATATTAATTGGTGTGAAATGGGATCTTTGGTATGCTGAGTGCCACTTGGTGTTATTCTCAGGATCCAACATCAGTTGTAACACTTGAGCATTCCATCCGGTCTCAAATCACATCCGTCGGAAATAGACGATCAGGTCCAGTACTTCGCTTCTTCCGGGTTCCTTGTTTATATGTAGCAGGTGATGTGGCACCAATTCCTAGATCCAGATGTTATTCTAATCACCAGACAGGTTAAAGTTATCACATTTCAAACTACCCAAGAATTTCAAGTCTCAAAAATCACCAGGACAGTTCAATCACACTGTGCACATTTGTGAAACTGCATCTACTTAGTTTAGGAAGCTCTGCTGTCCTGTTACTGCTTATGGAAACGTTGGCCCGACGCTGCGCTCCGCCTCGCAGGGTCTTCTTGTTCCTTTATCTCAGACCTCGACGATGCAGTATCGTCATTTCTCGGTTGTGGACCAGGTTGCTTGGAATGGCCTTCCACTGGATCTTTGGGTCTTGTCTAGGAACTTTCTACCCCATTTTTTATTCAACTCTGAAATCTGTTTTAATTGGCCTAGGAGCACCTCTGCGATTTTACTTGAGGCATTATATTAAGCTTTATTGATTGACTGATTGATTGACACTCAACTTATTATACCACACTTAAACAACTGTTGACATTTCAATCACCCGCGCCATTCACATTCAAATGAAGTTGTGCACCAAAATCACTCAGGGTTTAAACTCAAATAACCTTCACCTTAAAATCATACCGGACATCAAAATGACGTTGAAAATTTGTGAAAAATGATCACTTAAACTGCACTCCATAAACTCTGACATTAGGACTCAAATCGTGTAAGGAACCTGGAAACTAACATTAGTTCCAGATGCATCAGAAATAAAAGGATGGGTTTGGTAGGACTAATTTTACGATGATGCACATTTTAATGTTTGTTTTAACAGCCTGAATGAAGGCATGCATCTTGGGATGGTTAAGGATGAGTGTGTAGCTTTAGACGGTCAACTCTGTATGTCATTAGGACGCCGTATCGCAGTGGCTCATGCTATCACGTGTCTCCCATCATCATCATCACCACCACTTCTTTATGCCCGCCATTTGTTGGCGATGGGTACGAATAAATAGTATCTCCATCGTCGTCAGTCATGTGTAAAATCCATTGCTTCCATAAGTATTAGTCCAAGTGATGTCTTGTCCTCACGTACTTCTATAATATCTATTCTATCCAGCGCAGTCTTCGTCTGACTCTTCGTTTCTGTTCCTTTCGAATCGTCCATTGGGACATTTACATGCGTCATGTGGGATTCAGTCAACTGGCTATCGCTCTGTTCTCTGTCTGTCTGTCTGTCTGTATGTCTCTGTCCGTCTGTCTCTCTACGTGTCCAATTTCAAACCATCAGAGTTTTCGCTGTATGACTTTGTCTGGTAGAGTTGCTTGGACTCCCAATGGTTGATTGTCTTATGTGCTCGGTTCTTTTTCTGCATTCTTTAAATACCTGAGATCTTCATAACCAACTCGCTTCTGCTATCAGCATTATTTTCTCATCTTGCTTCACGTTGTGCGCCCGACCAGACTGCTTGGAATAGCCTCCCTTTAGATCCTCGGCTTCACATTGTGGGCCCTGCCCCTTGGATGGTCTCCCATTTAATCTTTGGCTCATGCATAGGAACTTTCCACCCCATTTTTATTCCACTCTGAAATCTTTCTTATTTGGCTGAGGTTGGCCTGGGAGCCTCTCTGAGTAGGTTTCTAGAAGAGGCGCTATATTAAGTTTCATTGACTGACTGATTGATTGATTAATTGTCCGACATTCCGATCAGTTTATAATAATCGCTTGTATCACCGTCAAATTTATTTTAAAATTCTTAGTTTCCCATTTTTCGTTCTCTGCTATAAATTAGCTGAACGTATTAGTTAAATTTAATGGCTATCCACGGGACGTTTTACCCTCGTTGGGTCCTATGGCCACACCCAGAGAGAAGCCAAAATCAGTTAGACATAATTATTATAAGGTTACTTGGATCCAACTGTCAACGATGTCTTGTGGCATCAAGAGCCTTTGACGGTTAGTCGGTATAGGGAGGGAATTTTTATGGAATGCACAGAGGTGTTACCTGAGTATTAATGTGTCTGGACTATAGAGAGGAAGCGGAGGAGGGAAGAAGAAGAAGAAGAAGAGGAGAGAAAAGGAGGAAGAAGAGAGGGAGGCTTACAGTAAGAAGAGGAAGGAGGAGGAAGAAGAGAAAGTGGAAGGCAAAGGAAGAGAAGGTGAGTGAGAAAAAGGATGAAAGAACAGGAAGGAGAGGAGGAATAAGAAGATAAAACTGGAGGAGAGGAAATTTATTTACTGTACATAAGAAGTGACTGTGTGTGTGTGTGTGTATGTGCATGTTTTGTGTGGGTCCTTATCGAATATATTCATGTGGACGTTGTATGCCAAATTATTCCTCAGTTTTACCTCATTAATTTTTGTACCCTCACATTGTAACTCATGCGTGCCTCTTTCATTCCTCAGTTGTATCTCTCCCTGCACCTCTATTGTGCCTCACAATGTACCTCGCATTGTACCTCTATTTTATCTCATGCTACCTATACGTGTGGTGTACCTCTGTTGTACCTATGTTGTACATCATGTTGTACCTCTGTTGAACCTCTTGTCGTAGGCCTACATATGTTGTACCTCGTGTTGTACCTCGCATTGTACTTATATTGTACACAATGTTGTACCTATGTTGTACATATGCTGTACCTCGTGTTGTACATCGCGTTGTACCTCTATAGTATCCCATGCTATCTATACCCATATGTACCTTGCATTGTATCTATATTGTACCTTTGTTGTACCTCACTCTGTACCTCTATTGTACGTACCTATGTCGTGCAGGAGTTGAACAAGGAGACAACTCTGAAGGCGAGCAATGGCAAGACGTATCCAGCGCTGTCCGTCTTTTCGCACGCGTTGACCTTCTTCAAGGACCATGCTCTACAGGAACTGAGCGATCAGTCATCGACGACCATTCTCAATGAAGACATACGATGGGTGATCACGGTCCCAGCCATTTGGAAGGCACCAGCCAAACAGTTCATGAGACAGGCAGCATACCAGGTATACGCACCATCTCCACTTACAAGTCTGTCTGTTCGTTTTTATGCTTGTCTGTCTGTCTGTCTGTGTGTTTGTATGGATGTCTGTCCGTTTGTCTGTCTATCTCTCTGTTTAGTTGTAGGGTCAATTGGCTGTGTCTGTATATAACTAAGTGTTGCCATTGTTCTTGGTTGTTGGGTAAGTTGGTTTGGTAGTTGGGTTGAGTAGGTGGATTGGTTGTTGAGTAGGTGGATTGGTTGTTGAGTAGGTGGATTGGTTGTTGAGTAGGTGGATTGGTTGTTGAGTAGGTGGATTGGTTGTTGAGTAGGTGGATTGGTTGTTGAGTGGGTTGGGGACTTTGGTGGGTAGTTGTTGAATTGGTGGATTGGTAGTTTGTGGGGTTGCTTGAGAAGGTGGTTAATTGGTTAGGTAGGTGTATTTGGGTGTGTTGTTGAGTGGTTGTTCTGCTGTTGTGTCCTTAACAATAGTAACAATAGGAAAAAAAAATTTCTAAGACCAGCGTCATTTCATTGTCTGCAATGGAACCAGGCTGGCATCGCCTCTGCAGACAATCCCAACCAGTTGTTGATCGCTCTGGAACCAGAAGCTGCGTCAATCTATGTGAGGAAACTTCGTCTCTATCAACTCATGCCAGACCCACTGATGACTCAACTGTTGTCCAAGAGAGAACCAACGCCAGACCCTCTTCTCAACAGCAGGGAACCAAACTCAGATGACGAATTCGCAGCAGGTTATTCACTGCTATTATTAACTTTATTTATAATTATTATTACTACTACTTTTTTTGTGCCCGAGGTTTTAATAATCCCTCAGGCGATACAAACAATATCCGGAGATGTGATGATTTTCTGGAACGGCAACTCACTCGGTAGTGTGTGGCAGGGCAAATGTGCCTCTGAAGGCAACCGCATTAAAGCGTTGGATTGCAGTAGCTAGGCGTTGGAAAAGATAAGATGTCTCTCTAATATCTCCAGTGCTTAGTGTTAAACGTTTACCCAGATCCTTAATAAAGTCTAGTTCATTGATGTTAATGTGGCCTAGGGTCTCAAAAGCCACTAGTACAAAATGATGGTTGATCAGCAGGTGGACGTATTTCGCAATCTTTCTTGTGGCCGCCATTTTCGCTGCTGCCCCTGCCGCAGCAGCCGTCGCCTGGATGTAGGATGGAGCAACCGTGTCTGTTATGGTGACGTCCCATACGAGGCTACGCCCCCCTCGCCATGGTATCGGTGTCAAGCCGTCTGGTCTTTTGCCATCCGTTCGTGAAAGTCCTGGAGGTTCCTTGATGTTAGGCATTCCAGCCTGCGTAAGACTTCGGCTTATGACGTCATTTATTGTCGCATGTCTGGCAATTCGACCAGGGCCTAGACTGCATGATAGGCCATGCGAACCATCTGCCGTCACCCTCGACCCACATGGGCACGTGTGAGGCTCGCATATCATCGATCCAAGTCTGAGACCCACCGCTACTCTGATCGTTTCGTCATCCATTCGCAATCCACATGATGATATCGGAAGTGCGAATAGCCAGTCGCCTGCATGAGACCCTGCAGCCGCTTTAAGTCTTGCTTGATGGTACGTGTCGTTGCATGAGTCGATCAGTAAGTCCTTCACTTTCTTCACCAGCGGCTTGTCCCAAGAGGCTTGTTTGTATGCTGCTTGGTTGTCAGGTTGCGTTGTCTGTCCGACTTCGGTCCATCGTTGCAGCATCAATACCATCTGCTCATTTGTGAATACTTGATCGTGGCCCAGCTTGGAGGTTTGAAGGATGCGGGTGCTTGCAGCCGAAGCCAAGAAGGCAGGAAGCGCAAGCGAAGCAGCCCGACGTATGCCCAGACCTCCTAATTTGACTGGTAAAGACGCCTGTAGCCATTGATTGTCATTTCGATTGATGTTCAATATTGAAGAGCGGCCTTTTCTTTGTCTATCGTCGTATTTTTCCAGTAGCGGATGTTCATAGCAGGTTCTCAACGTGTACAGTATCTTCTGAGAGAAGAGGGCGTTTCTTAGTAGGACCAGCGCGTCATGCTTAGCAACGTTTTCCGGTCTTGATACTGTAAGTGCCAGTTCGGAACATCTGAATTCCAGGCATGTTGTTAGCGCTTCTTCGGCGATAGCGGCGCTCCCAGAAGACATGCCTCCTCGGAAGAAACTTCGCTAAAGTGCTGAAGGGCCTGATGTTCCATCCATTCACCCGACCGTGTGATGACTTCGCATTTTTCGCGATTGAGTTGTAGTCCAATCAAGCCACACTCGTGCTCTATCATTCTCACGTCCTCTGCTACCACGGCGGTTGCTCCTCCGAGCGACAGCTCGTCAAGAAAACCCAGCGTTAGAGCGGATGACAGTATCTGCATGATTGGTTGCATTGGCAGGCAGAACAGCAACGGTCCCAGTGGGTCTCCTTTTGAGGACCGACTTGCGAGAGCAGCGTGTAATTTCCAAATTGTAAGATTGTGGCTTCCACATATGCCCTATTATTGTCCGGGGGTTATTGTCCGTCCAGGGTTATTGTCTGGGGGTTATTGTCCGAGGGTTATTGTCCGAGGGTTATTGTCCTATAACCGTTTTCATGTGAACATCTTAAAATCCTAAAATTAAATGCAGGATGTTCTTCTAACAATGACCTCATTCTTAATTATAAAAGCCCTGTATTTATATTTGCGAAATATTTAATTATATAAATTAAATATGGTTAAAATTTAAAATAAACAATGTTTTAATGTGTTTTACATTTATTTTGGCTACTGGTTTTCTTCTACAAGCGAATTTGCCTCGTGTTAGTTTTGATCTTTTTTGCTGATTTGTTGCTTTTCGTAGTTGATTCCGTTAAGTATAAGACATTACCTTCATCCGCCAGTTACCGTCATTCCATGTCTCCATCATCAACGACAGCGAGCGTTGGACAAGAGGTCGAAATTGAAGGTCAGTTCTGGCTATTGTTCATTACAATTACTATTAGTACCATTATTTTTTATTATGATTATTAATAATTGTTGTCAATATTATTATTGTAATAATTATGATCAATGTTATAATTATTTTTGAAAATGAATAATGATCATAGTCATACATAATAATAATAATAATGATAATGATAAAAATTATTATTATTATTATGTTTATTATTATTATAATTGTTCTCATTATTATCACGTGTTCTGCTTTATTGTTGTCAAAGGTACTAATTACATGGTGGTTGACTGTGGAGGAGGAACAGTCGACATAACAGTCTATGAGATGGAGTCAGGCTTCGGACATCTGAAGGAGCTACACAAAGCCACAGGAGGACCGTATGGTTCACTTGGTCAGTTACGCTCTTGCGTAGTGTAATAATATGTAAACTACTCTCTTTGTTTCAACTTCACGCATTATGGTCTATTGTCTTGTTTACCCGATCTAGAGCAGGGTTTCTCAGAGCGCCAGAGGTGTGCCACCAACTTTGATCATGAAGATGTTATCATTCATTCAATTCATTGATTCAAGAATATAGCGCTCTTTCAAAGTGACTACTCAGAAGCGCTCCCAACTCCAACCCAAAACAGAAGGTAGGTCTTAAAATGACCGTAAAAAAATACCACTACATGACTTAGGGAGCAGCTGAAATAATCTGTGTTGCACTGTCTGGTTCTAAAAATAACTCGACGCTAATGTGAGTAATGTACCAAAGATTGGATGGAGGCAGACAAACTGCTGCAGCTGGTTTCTTTTGGGTCGACTGCAATTGGTCGGTTGGTTAGTCGCAGTTTAACGACACTGTGATAACAGAGATCATTAGTTTTTCCCTCTTTCTTCATCCAGGTTTGAGACTGGCACTGATAGATTTCAAAAAGCGGAGAAGTTTCGACTGCAATTGAAATGACAATGACTTGTATGAATATATGGTTTTTCTCCTCAGGTATCGACATGGAGTTCGAGAAACTGCTCGTTGGGATCTTCGGAAGCGAATTCATCGAAGCATTTCGGACGAAGCGTCCAGCCGGTTGGGTCGATCTCTTGATTGCATTTGAGTCTCGCAAACGAACAGCCAGTCCATTCAAGAACAATCCTCTCAACGTCTCTCTTCCTTTCTCCTTCATCGATTACTACAAAAAGTACAAGGTCCTTAGCCAGATTCTTCTCTTTCGTTTTCTGCCCTTCTAGAGTGCGGGTTCTCGATAGTGTAGTGGTGAGCAGTGTCTAGTTGGAAATAAAAAAGAAATAGGAAGTTTGCTGATCAGAATTTCTGGGAATTTGAAGAGAATTCTGCTCTATATTAACACTGTTGTAGTAGAAGCTTGGGGTCCAGATCCTTTGACAAATCGGACAATTTTGGCCATCAAGCTGGTCTGTCAATCGATGAATTAGGGTTCATATCTCTGCAGGGATAAAAAAAATTTTAAGATTTCTGCAGACATAGCCAATGCAGCTACAGTAAGCACACTGACGGACATTGTTGGAGGGTAAACGAGATAGCTAGGGAGAGCACTGACTGTGCATTGACAATGTTGGAGATGTTGTTCTGAGATGCCAAGCGGATGTCCAATTCCGGTTACCAGAGGAATGGAGAAGGAAGAATGGTCTCCCTTTGACTCTCTGCTCCTTTCCTGGAACCCATCCTCGGGCATTAATCTTCCATCTTAAGGCGACTCTATTTCGACTCGAATCGAAAAATGAATGACTGAAGGAAGAACGTAGAGGATTCCGTCTGGGATGAGGCCAAATGGAAGGTGGAGGATTGAAGTTGGATTTCAATCTAGAAAGGAATGAATAATCAAATGATTATTCTATTGGTTACAAGTCTTTTATTGTTGACAGGGCAGTCAGGTAGAGAGTGCCATTCGAAAATACGGGAACAAGGAAGTGGCATGGTCATCGCAGGGAATGCTCCGTCTCACCCCAACCGCCATGAGGAGGCTCTTCCAACCAACCCTTGATCACATCAAGCAAGCCATTGGGGATGTACTCAATAACCCCACCACCAGAGGTCAGGGCGATGTCGCCTTCTCTGGAATCGGCAGTTTACCTTCTTTGTTTACCATTACACGTCATTTGTTATGATTTGCTGTCATGGCCAGCCAATGCTGCCTCATAATTAATATGATTACCTTTTAACTATAGTTCAGCCACTCTCAATAATAATAATAATAATTTTTTTTTTATATTTTAAACTGACAAACTGCATTATGATTACAAACATGGTATGAAATAATGATAACAAGTTATTACAGGAGTCAAATTTAACCGTCGGCAGCCACGCAAGGCGCCCATTATGTTATACATCTAATTTTAACCAAAGTCACCGCCAAGCGAACGATGGACTAGTCAACCTTACTGGTGATACAGTTTCCTCAGCTCTGCACCCAAGGGTTTTTCCATTACTCTACTCTAGTAATAATAATAATGATTATAATAATAATATAATAATAATAATAATTTATCTTATGAGATAAAATACATTCGGCAGTTAAATTGAGATATGTCACACTGCAATATGTCACAAATAAAAAGATTTGCGAACATTTAATAAAAGCTACGTACAATGATGAGGCTACTTTTGTTGATCTTCAGATATCAAGTACATGTTCCTTGTCGGTGGATTTGCCGAGTCTGCAATTCTCCAGATGGAGATGCGGAAGGAGTTTGAGCATCTGCTGAGGATCCTTATACCACAGGACGTGGGACTGACCATACTCAAAGGTTCATACCTTTGAGAACTCTTTCATCTCACACCTTTGCATTTCTTAGCATGTTGGCTAACAGTTTAACGACGAGCTCATGTGGACATAATTAAGCGTAATTAATAATATTAACAAAAATGATTTCTGTTTGATTTCAAACTGACAAACCATAGTATGATTTCAGACATAGTATAAATATTGACAAGTTATCACAGGAGTGATATTTAACTGTCGGCGGCCGTGCAAAGCCCTACTTCTTATTGAACTAACGCCGCCTAGCGAAAGAGTGGCCAGTCAACGTTTCACTTGACGTCGGTGGGTGTGTTCTCCATTACTCAATTCCATTACTCGTAGACAGCTAATTAATGAAAACGAACGAATGAGGAAAAGGAATTATCGGATGCATCATCGGTATAAATTCATGCAATGTGAACGCTGTGATTTTTAGACACCTCTATAACATTTTGCATCGTCGCTATATATTTAGGTATATATATATTCAACCGCTAATTTCATCGTTCTTCAAGATTAGGGTATAAATAACTGATGACAAGTTTTTACAGAAGTCGAAAATGGAGCTCTGTGATTAGTGCACTGGATCTGCTGCAATGTCAGTAATTGTCACTTGTTGAGATGCCAGTAATTATCATCTGTTTTATGTCAGTAATTGTCATCCGTTGAGATGCCAGCAATTATCATCTGTTTTTATGTCAGTGATGGTCATCTATTGCGATGTCACTGTCAGTCACTGTTCTCTGTTGTGATGTCAGTAATTGTCACTATTCTCTGTCACAATGTCAGGTGCTGTCTGCTTCGGTCTCGATCCAACAATCGTCAGCGTTCGTCGAAGTCGCATGACATACGGCGTCGGTGTCCTCAACCGCTTTGTCCCCGACAAGCACCCGCGATCGAAGATGATCACGAAAGATGGGGCCCAGTGGTGCACTGATGTATTCGACAAGTTCGTCGAAGTTGATCAGTCAGTGGCTGTCGGGGAAACCGTCGTGCGAAGCTACGCCCCTGCGAAGGCCGGTCAGAAATCAACAATCATCCACATCTACTCCTCGGAGAAACCGAGCCCCCAGTATATCTCGGACCCCGGGGTCAAGCGCTGTGGAACCCTGTGTCTTGATCTTACCGATGTACAGTACAGACACAGTCAGAAACCACGGCGGCGCGAGATCCAGGCGAGGATGACTTTCGGAGACACCGAGGTGAAGGTCACGGCGCTTGATGTTGCGACCGGAAAGTGTGTTCGTGCCGCGATAGACTTCATGAACAAATGAGTGTTTGTGACGGTCTCGATATCACGTGTTAAAGTTTTTGTTGAGCATTGATACAGTGAAAGTTTGTACTGTGCTTGTTTAAGCCTGGTACTAATTTGGAAGAGATATGAAGCTGCAACATGTCAGCCAATCAGTGATTGTCTTTTCTGATGCATTGCAGGTGATGTCTGTGGTCGGCTGTGTAATGTATAAAGTAACATCCTGGTACTAGACAGGATTACTTTGAACGTATAATCCCCACAAATTTCATCTAAATTTATGCTATTCCAGTCAAATAATCTTCCCCTTTGAACACATTTTATTTCTATTTCAAGTTCTATTTATTAGGTCATTTAATTTCATTAATGAAAACAAACCCGACTGCCGATTTATTCTGATAAAGTCCGAGATGTAGCCACACATAAATTAGGTCAATGTCCCAGTTTTCATCGGCTTCATATCCCTTCCATAATACTCCCAGGTTAAGCCTGCTACCACTCTCTAGTAACTATGCCAATTGCTATCTGTGGTAAGAACGGTCTTGTAATGATTGCCATTTTGTAAGGACTACTGAGTCGGACGGTAGAGATTGCTTTGTTGTAGCTGTCGCTGTGTAGTGACATTTATTTACCTAGCACTACTGCTTGTGAAATATTAGAGAATTGTTTCTTTATTTAATTTAATTTAATCATGTTGATCACGGTATCCAGTTGTGCGTAGTGCTTGGCTTGAATGGGGTTGAGTCTCTCTCTGAGATAGGTACTGTTTAGAGACCTTCAGCAAGTCCTTCACTCAGTGGCTCAGTTCCATCGTTACTTAGTTGTGCTTTAAAAATTATGTAAAATTGCAATAACGTTGAAAGTAATAATAATAATAATTCTGTTTTTAATTCTATTGTCTTTTGTCAGTGCCTGAAGTGCTTGATATTTGAGACATTAAGTGAATTAAGTATTGGTGTCTTCTGGATTTGCCCCAGATGGCGCTTTAGAAGTGAGTGGATTTTTACGCAAGGGTTGCCTTACATGTGCCTTTCGATGGGAATTTCTCTGCTGAGAAAATTTCATTTTATATGGTCTTAAACATTGCATTCTTAGTTTTTCATTATTTAGCTTTTATAATTAGAATTAATGTCTTCATTACTTTAAAGTAAACAAAAAAGACGAAGAAAAGTAATTTCTTTCCTTAATTCCACATTCCTTCTCTTTTCCTCCATTTCCTCCTCTTTACTGTCTCTTTGTTTGTCTATCTGTCTGTGCATAACTGTCTTTGTATTTTTCTTGTCTGTGAGAATATCCCTCTGTCTGTCTTTGTGCCTGTGATTTCTTGGATGTGTGCCTTTGCCTTATGCTTCAATGTCTCTCTGCCTTTGTTTCTGTCTGCCTTTCTCTGTTTCATTGTCTGTCTCTTTCTTTCTTTCCCAGTTCCCTCTCTGTTTGTCTGTCTCATTGATCAGTTTTTTATTTTAAGCTACCAATAAATTGGAATTTTAAACATATTTTTAATAACTTTTCGCTATTATATCTCATTTACGTGTATTATGTTTACAAATACAATATTGTAATTTATAATAATAATAATAATTATTATTATTATTATTACTATCTCTGTACGTATCATACAAGTCCCCATAAATTTCAAAATCTGTTCTTCGTAGACCAGGATGTACTGTGTCCACACAAAATCATCTCTTTATGTTTCCTCGCTTGTTGCAGAGGCGTCAATCCCCTCTGAGTGATGGAGTCAAACCCCTCTGGTGCCAAGTATCGGGAAGGCAAGATATTCCCCACCTAAGACTGAAAAATACCCCCTCTACCTGAAATTGGTAATTGGAGACATTTGCCTCCGGATCCCTCCCCAATCTGGACGCCTCTGGCTTTTTGCAACTTGTTCATCTCTCCAATCCAGATGATGACTACCATCTTCATCTCAAGCTGAATTAATTTGTTGTCACACGGTCAACTTAATTAGAAAATTTGGAAAACGTGCGTTTGGGTTTTTAAACTGTCGGTGTGTATTTCAAGTCTTCAACATTATCGCTGTTCTTCAAAATTAACCTTGACACATAATTTGTTAAGATTTTTACGCCTGTAGCCTACTGACCCTTTAGGCCTATGCACTTTTCTGCAAGATTCATGCACCTTCGAATTTTAATAAATATAATAATAATAATAATGTGTATACTTATGTCATTTAAGCGTCGTTTATCTATACAATGCCTACTTGACCATACATATGGGCCTAATACCACATGTTTAAGTTATGTAGGATAGTGTTTAACTTTTATTATATTATAATATATTAAAATAATGCAGTTGCCATTTAAAATTGCGATTGCAAAATATTTTATTTTGGCATTGATCAGTTAATTTCGTTGAAAGACTTCGTCATCGATTTATACGAAGCAAGTTTTGTAAATAGTTTAGGCTTTTTGTCGTCTTATTTTCTCCGTTGATTTGTAAAATAAAGTTGAATTTTATTTCACTGATGTTTCATTTTATCGTTCTGTCTTTTATTTCGCCTTTTAACACAATATATACAAATATATTAGCTTAAGCCGATTATTTATTGAGGCCAAGAAGCAGCTTACGAGTAGAGTGTTACACGGTAACGGCAAAACGATAACGGGCGCAGAAGAGGCGTTACTAGCCCCTACCTGAGAATGGTAGCTCAATTAACTTGCGGTATCAGCGCGGAATGGCAACAAATAACCGAGGTAACCGTTACCGCCAGAACTATAACTTTGTCAGGGATGGGCAGTAATTTAATTGAGTAGGCTAATTTAAATTATGTAATTTAAGTTATTCGTAATTCAATTACATTTTTGCATGCAATTTGTAATTTCAAAATACAATATAAAAAACAAATTAATTTACGTTACTTCAACTTACTTGGAGTCTTGGTAAATGAAAAATCGATGATGTAAAAATTCCTTGGATCAAATATCTTCTTGGGCCTACTCTTCAGTTTTGCAGACATGATTGTAAGGCCTTACAGACGTCATCTCTCGGATAATTATAGGCCTACTGGTGAAAATAATTATCGCATCACTGTGAAAAGCTAAAAATCGGTTTAATACAATTGAATTCGGCAGCAATTTGAGTAATTTCGATCATATATTGTTACACACCTTCTTTTAAGTTGTTCAACCGCATTATAAACGTTAAAGCACTGAATTTTTGTAACATCATCTTGTCTGAGTATGGAACTGAGACAATTCGTAATCGTAATCTCCAATTTCTAAAGCGCTACTTGAAAACTAAGTGCAGGGCACCAGCTTATTCACGAGCGCTGCGTGAAATCGAAAGGGATGCCCAAAGGACAATCCGTGGGAGGTCAGAGTTCAATCTCTGGAGGTAAGAATTAATGGAGGCAGCGTATAGCTGTTAAGGAGGGTGCCGTTTTGGTCAAATAGCAATTATATGTCCCGGCAGGGCCGTATCGAAGGGGGCAGCGGGGCCGTGGCCCAGCAGGGCGCAAATGTGGAAATGGCGCAAATTTCGCGATGGAATAACTTATTATTCCACAGGATGCACTATTTTCAAAATGTGGGTGCGCCAGATTGATGCTAGGCACAGGGAGCAATTAAAATTATAGCTCGGTACGGCCCTGTGACCGAGTACCGTTAAAATTTCCGGCACTCACAAAAGAAAGCAAAATGAGGTTTTTGAAGCTGTATGTTTTTCGCAGATTGTGGATTTTCGTGACGTCTTCAAAGAATTAGAATTTGTTTCATAAATTAGCAAATTTATAAGTGAAATCTTCATCGTCCCCACTTTAAACTGAACCTAAATCCGCCACTGAGTGCGATAATCTTTTCGAGTTACTGGTATTAGACTCCAAGCTCTTTTTCTGTATGATCATATAGCCAGAAAATGTCCAATTCAGCCAAAGTAGACTTGTGTGAGATTAGAATAAATCAATTCAGATTGCATTAGATGATTAGAGTGAATATTAAGCTGATTCTCTTGATTATCGCTATAATTTTAATTGCTCACTGTGCCTAGCATTAATCTGGCGCTGTAGAAATATTGAGATTTTGACGGCACGGCAACGCCACCGGTAGATTGGGCTGTACGTCGCCTACTGTTTGCGCGACATTAACTATGAAATATTAAATACACTCGTTTTCAAGCTTGACAGGGACTATTTGGACTTAAAATCTAGCAAAATTCATATTCGCTTAAGGTTTAGCCTTAAATTTTCACACAGAATGACAGAGTCGGTAAGATATGCATGACAGTTTTCGCTTAGGTGAGCCATTATGGCCCTGTTTATGGCAGTTATCTAAAAGGAATGGAAAGAATCTAAGCGTAGGCGCTATACAAAAGTTTGCATTTTGACGAAATAGGTCTAAGCTTTTTAGGCGCTAGTGGTCCTAGTAATGTAATTTGCTACTTGTGTTGCGCATAAATAACACAGAGCGCTGAAAATGGCTATTGTGCCGTTCTAAGAAATTAGAAATTGAAACCTGATGTGGAAGACTTGTAATAAAAATTGCCCAAAAATATTTGATGGAACATTTGAATTTGTTACTTTACATGTTTTGACAAATTTTCCAAACTATTGGAATAAGTAGTTTTTATCTTTAGGCATGTACTTATCATAAAAGTGGAAGAGGAAGTATGTGTTTCAAGCCCAATTGCTGCTTCATTTGCAACTTGATTTACGTGATTTGTGTATTATACACTTGAGCTATAAAAACTTCACTAGTTAAAAAGAGTGATTAATGCAAATACTACTGTAACATTTAATGAAAGAAATGTGCTGAGAAATTTTCATCAGGGTCCATAAACTCCTTGGACATGATCATCGTAAATGGTTGCATTAAAATAACCAATGAAATTTTCATTCATGTAAATTATGTGTAGAATATTAAGTTATATGCATTGATTAATGTTTCTTGTTTGTTGGGCTTATCAGGAGAAACAGTCGCAGATTCTGATCAAAGGAGGTCGTGTCGTCAATGATGACCATGCATTTGATTCCGATATCCTGATTGAAGGTGACAAAATCAAGTAGGTACTCACTTCCTTTTAGTCTAACCTAATCTATTGTGATTTGGTCTTATCTGCACTAATGTCTCCTCTATTTTGCATCCCTTTCTTCCTCTTCCCACTGGCTGCTGGTGGTTCACCTCATTCGCTCGGCCACGGCCCAATCCAGGAGCTTTGCCAACATGGGTCGCACCAGCTGGAACAGCCTCCACCTTCCTCTTTGGAAGGAGCTGTTTTCTCTCTCCCCTGCTGTCTTCCAGAAGTCTTGTATGCTCTCCGTTTGGCTATGTGTTGAGTCATGAGCGCCTCTGATTTCGAGTGGCGCTATATAATTTTCCATTACAATTACAATAATGCATTTGCACTTGTCAGCCTGGCAGAATGGAATAAACTGCCAGACTTTATTCGCAAATCGTCGACACTGTCACTCATCAGGGAAGTAGCTTTAAGACTCATCTGTTCAAGATTTGTTATGATTAGACCTTTCTGTTACGCACTTTTGTGCAAGATTCATTCTGTTTAAGCACGTTGTAAATGACAGTTTAATAATAATAATTGTATTGTTAAGGTCTGTTAATATTTTTTGCTCTGTTGTTTTTTCAGACGGATTGGACCCGACCTAAAGTCGGCCAATGCTCGTATCATCGATGCAAAGGGATTGCTTGTTATGCCAGGTGAGAGAATGATAATGACATTTTACTTCTATACAGGAATTGTTACTTGCAGCTCTGCTGTTGGACCTGTAATGCAGACTCTATAAAACAACCATGGGTTAGAGTAGGAATTTGATCCTTCTAACCTGAGAAGGTCGCTGCGTAGGGACCTTGAGCAAGGCCGTCGCTCACAGTGCCATCAAATGATTCTTCAGCATTAGACAGCGACGCATTCATAAATTCATAATTATAGGATAAGAATAATAGTAACAATGATGATAATTTCACACACTGTGTGCAGGTTTCACTCTTATAAACTGTTCTGGTATCTTAGTACACTAGAATATAAGTTTAATTAACCAACAAAGCATTCAGAATCATATATATGTCACATCGCCATCGTCGCTTCACAACGGTTGACTGCATTAATGCTTTCTGTCTCGTACGATGTTCATTAAGCTTGTGTCATATATATAAATATGTGTATATATATATATATATATAAATATATATATATATTGCAATTGTGTAAAGCTTGGTTTCAATATAATGACAACAATAATTATAAAATTGCAATAATAATAGCAAATGTAACCTTTGTAATTTAATTTTATAAATAATGGTGATAGGAAGAATAATTATAATACTAATGGTCATAGTAGTAATGGTAATATTAATTATTATCATAATAATGATATATCTATGAGAAATGCTACACTTTTGTGAGAGTGGTTTTCTTAATGATAGGTGGAATTGACCCTCGCACACGGTTCGGAGCATCTCATCTGGGGTTTCCTGTCAAGGATGACTTCTTCCATGGCACTAGGAGTGCCCTTGCGGGTGGTACTACCATGATCCGTGAGTTCAACCTGGATTTGTCAGTTGCAATGGAAATAAGTGGATATTGCGTTGGTGAAATGTTTATTTGGTTTCACTGATGCTTTTAGCTTTGGTTGAGTGCATGATTAAGTGAGATTGGGGTTTGTTTAGTGAGTTGTTGAATGGTAGATTGTTGAATTGGTGGGGTGGTGAATGGGTGGGTTGAATGGGTCATTTGATAAATGGGTGAAGTGGTTAAAGGGTGGGTTGAGCAATGGGTGGGTTGATGATTGGGTAGATTGATAAGTGAGTGGTTTAGTTATTGATTTAGTTGGTTAATGAATCATGGGTTAATGATTGGGTGGGTTTTTATGTATTTATTTAGTGCCGAAATTTGATACCAACATTTTCTGCTCAGGGGTGCATACACACGCCTCTGTACTGCAGAGCAATTGTGTGCGAAGGACTTGCTCAAGGTCCCTCACAGTGACTCCCCGGACGAGGGTCGAACCTGCTCGCGCAGCGCTCATTGAACATTACGGGCTGACCGCTCTAACCGATCGGCCACTGTGCCCCTGGATTGGCTTTGAGTGAGCAATTTGGTAAGTGAGTTGTGGTTGAATGGGTGGAGAAGTCACGAGCAACTCGGCATAGTGGAAAGATTTCGAAATCTTATTTTTATCATTCCACTTTCTGAAAAAATTAGCAAAGACCTTTGTTGTCAAGATGATACAAACCTGTGATTATTTTTTTCCTCATATTGTGTTAGCCTCCCATTGTGGCAGTGTCACCCTTCTTTTACAGTTGATTGTGTCGTGCCAGAAAAGGGCGAATCCCTAGTCGATGCCTTTTCCAAGAGACGTGAATCGGCCGATGAGGACGTCTGCTGCGATTACGGTCTCTATGTTTCGCTGCCTGCATGGAACAAAAAGATCTCCGACGAAATGGGTGTCCTTACAAAAGAGAAAGGTTGGCTTTGCTAAAATGTCCTTGAACTATGTCTTAATTTGCTTGGGGTGTTCGACAGTGTAGTTGTTAGAGTGATGGGCTGTCAAGCGAGAGGGGTTCAGATCTAGCTGGGGTAGAACTCTAGTTTTAATTTTCAGTTCCACTTAGTCAACTCAGATGCAATGAATACATTGACTGTACACTGTCGGTGGAAAGTTTAGATGAACAATCTTTTTTTTCAATAGGTCTTAATCTTTTATACATTTCTTAAATATATCGACGCTATATAAATGCCTCATTACTGGATTAATTAACTACTAGCAGTAGTACTACTGCTACTACTACTAGCAGTAGTAGTAGCAGTTGAGGCTTTGTTTGGTTTATCTGAATGTTTCTGTTAGAGTCAAAGAAGAAACATACTTACAGTCATGACATAGAATTTCGGACGTAATTTTCTGTTACTGTTTTCACGTTACCCGAAAATTGTGGACATGTTGGGCATTTTTATGAATGTAAAAAAATGGCCAATTGGTCATTTACGAATACACTGTTGATATGTTGCGCTGACTTTTATTTTGTCTTTTTCTGTGATAGGTGCAAATTCGTTTGTTGTGTCATTGGCCGATGTTGACAACTTCAAGTTGGAAGACAGTGATATTTACCATTGTTTCGTTAGATGTCGGGAGTTAGGAGCTCTGCTTCAAGTACATGCGGAGAATGGGAACTTCATAAAAGAGGCAGGCAGCCTCACCATCTTCACCTCGATTGATGGATTGATGTACCGAATGGTTGAATGATTGAGTTTTGATTTATTGAATGACTGTGTGACTAAGTAAATTAGTGTTCAGTCAATGAGTGTATTGACTGGCTGATTGAATGACTGAACTTTGATTGAGTGATTGATTAATTGATTGACTGATTGATGGCTTTATCGAATGACTGAGTTTTGATTGATTGAGAGATTAAGCATTAAGTGGGTATATTTAGTCAGTTAGACTGACTGATTGAATGAATGAGTTTTTATTGATTGATTGACAGAATGGAGTGATTGGGTTTTGAGTGACTAACTGAATAGCTGGAGGATGGAGTAGAGGCAGGGATGTAAAGGGAAGCAGGGAGAGAGAAGGGACGAGAATGGGAGGAGGCAGGGAAGAGAGGGAAAGGAGAGAGATGGATGGATGGAATGAAAGAGAGAGAGAGGAAGGGAGGGGAGGAAAACAAGAGAGGGAGGTCTGCTGAGGAGAGAGGTGTGCAATTGTGAGGCAGGGTTCTCTTTTGTTAATTGCCTAATATATTTGTCGTTTAGAAAGTGAAAGAGGTTGTGGCTGAAGGAATCACTGGACCGGAAGGACATCTGCTGAGCAGACCGGAAGAGGTAATACACATTGACCTACGATGGTTACACTTTCGCTCTCCAGCCTCATAAACGACCTTCTATTAAATGTGGGTTAACAAATGAATCATTGTTGGCTCTCTGGTAGTCAACTTCTGCCTAATAATAATTGTCATTATTATTGATACTTTGTTTCACTGAAATAGCAATTGTAATGGAACACTTATAGTAACAGGATTAAGAAAGATACAATGAAAGAAATAAATGATAATGATTGTAATTATAAAATGATTAATTGATTATAATTAAATTATGGCAGTGAAACAATTGATGTAAGAATGCTAATACTAAATTAAGTCGTAATGATATATCATAGCAGTTAAAATATGCAATAAAAATCATAATGGTAAAATTAAAGTGAAATGATGATGGAAATACTTATTATTCTAATAAAATCGTTGCAGTTCTGAAGTTTTACCAGTGTTTATTAAGTGTCTGTACATCTCAGTGCGAGAAGGAATTGATTAATAAAGAGTATATTCACTCATGTGCTTCACTTTATTTAGTTTTCAATTTCACCTTCCATCACTCTTCTTCTCCGTTCTTTGCTAGTGTGAAGCGGAGGCAGTGTACCGTACCATCGCCATTGCCAAAGAGGCTGGTGCACCAGTCTACGTAACGAAGGTCATGAGTCGCAGTTCGGCCGACGTTGTCGCCAAATCGCGCAAGAGAGGTATGAATAATTAAGACTTGTATTACTATAGGTATTAACCTATTATGTGCATCTTAGATGAAAAAACAGGATTTAGTTATTGCGGAGATTTTATTTTTCATAAAGATCGTAAAATGTGAGGAACACCAAGGTGCAATAGTAATAGGATTTATCTTCACCTACCAAAGATTCTAATCCTTGTTGTTGATTGTCGTTCTTGTTTTATTAGGTGCCATTGTTTTTGGAGAGTGCACGGCTGCGGCACTTGGCACCAATGGGTTCCATGTCCTCAACACCTGTTGGCGCCATGCCGCCGGTCATGTGACCAGTCCGCCGCTACGGGCCGACCTGCAGACAGCGGGACATTTGCTGGAGCTGTTGGCCAAGTAAGTGACCGATTGTATCTGGTTTGCCATTGGTTATAATAATTATTATTTGTTATAATTATAATTGCAATAAAAATTAATTATGGCAATAGGAATTTTATTTATTTATAAATTATCTTAAAATAATATTAACTATCATTTAAAAATGAGTATTTAATAATAATTATTATTAAAAAAAACGATTAGTAATTAGTTTTGAATGAATCTGTTGTTGGCTAGATGCTAGAAACGTTCTAATTATAATCTTATTGCATTGAATGTGATTTTCTCTTTGCAGTGGTGAACTACAGTCAAGTGCCTCAGACAACTGCACCTACAATGCAGACCAGAAGGCGCTTGGAAAGGATGACTTTCGAAAGATACCGAGCGGAGTGAATGGGGTGGAGGATAGGATGTCGGTCGTCTGGGAAAAGGGCGTGGTAAGTTGGCCGATTGGTTGCACGTGAATGTCAGTCATCTGGGAATATGATGTGATTGGTTGATCTTTATTTGAATTAACGGAAGGCAGATATGATTGGTTCTGCAGTTTTGTCATTGGTCTGGAAGTGAATGGTTGATGTCTAATGTCTGTCTGTCTGTCGTTTAAAGGTACACATAGATCTAAAGAAGACTATTCCCGGTGATTGGATATTCCAGGTGAATGGCTATTAGGGTGAATGGTTATTCCAGTCGGATGATTGGTTCAGGTTGTGGATGACCCAACCACAGATTAATTCGTGACATTTCTGTGTCAAATTGAACGCAACAGAAGCCAGGTGTGCACTCCAAGACATGTAATGTGACCACTGGACTATCATGTTATTCATCCTGTACATCCAAATAAAGTTCTGATGTAGGGTCTACCCTGTGTGGTGCATAGGTTGGTGGGAAGATGGACCTGTGTCGATTCGTGGCTGTTACGAGCGCATCCGCTGCCAAGATCTTCAATTTATATCCGAAGAAGGTAAGGGCATCAATGCCTACTCTCTTCTGCCTCTTCAGAAAGGAGCTTCTTCCTCTGGTGGCCTTTCAGTTAAACTGCTCACATTGTAACACTGAGAGTACGGGTTTGACTCTTCCTCCCCAAGTCCATTGTTTATTATTAAATTTGCAATGCACGCAAGGTCACACCAAAATGCATATGTTTTGATTCATGCCAATGGCCAAAGATTTTAAGATCTTCGTCTATCACTCTTAATTGCTTGGCACCATTGATTGATTCTTGGTAATTAGATTGTGAAATTGTGAAATGCATTATTATGATTATGAAATATTATTACGATTATAATAAACTTATAATGAAAATAATTCACTCTAAAGATTCTACATTGGACGTTGATGGATGTATAATTGATCTTGTCTAATTCTCTGACTTCTGTCATCAAAACTACTTGATTGAATTCACCTCAGACAACTACAGTTCAAAGGTGTAAGCTATAAGTTATAATCATCTCTTTCATGTTTACCACTTAACTAAAAGATATTAAATAAATAAACAATTGATTAATTACTGAAACAAATCAGTTTCTTAATAATTTTAAGATACACAAATTAATCATTTAAACAAATATTGAATTAAATATATATATATTATTTGAAACAGTCCGGTAAATGGATGGTGAATTACTATAATATAATCAGTTAATAATTAAAAAGTAAGCAAACTAATCATTACTGTATATACTTGACTATAAGTCGAGAAATTTAAGACTTTCAGGACGTCGCAATACGTCATCGACTTATACTCGAGAGTGTTTGTTTTTCTGGCATAGGGTCGTATTGCTGAGGGTTCTGATGCGGACGTCGTTGTGTGGAACCCAAATGGTGCGAGAACAATCTCATCCAAGACTCACCATCAGAACTGTGATTTCAACATCTTTGAGGGGCTGACTTGTCATGGGTCGCCTGTCTACGTCATCAGCCGGGGCCAGGTCGTCCGTGACCCAGACGGGGTAAGTGTTGCAGCATGTTTCGTTCACGTGGGTTATAAGCGAGAAGGTGTACATTTGTTGTATTTTAGTTAAATATTTGTAGAGCGCCTCTAGTAGGGTGAACCGTTCAGAAGCGCTGCCAGTGCGCAGGACCCCACAAGAAGAAGCAGATTTTGATTTTATTTAAAAAATTTTTTTACCAGAGGTAAATACTGATCCCTCGAGTTGATAAAACTATTCTCCGGAGAGAGACAGATGGCTTTCTGGAGTGACTCATCCCTCGGCAAGATCCGGCTGCACAAACGAACCACGGAACACAATAGCGTTAAAACGTAGATTAATGCGGTTAAGAGACTGCCAGATAGAATCGTAGAATGAACAGACGAAAAATGCGTGTTCCAGAGAGATGGACCAATTGAAGTAACGGATCGAGACTGAGCTACAGCAGTTCCAGAACAGGAAACCAAGAGATTGAGTTCATGTACTCATTACTGCTTCATGTACTCATTACTGCTGAGTAGGGTAAGAGCACGTGGCTCTATGGACACCTCAGATCAAATTTCTTCTCTGACGGATATATGAGCCCATGGTTGACCGTCTACGAAGCTTACCACTAGAGGCTCATTTAATGAAGTAGACTTGTGATGCTGCTATTGTTTGGCTCTGTGTGTTTCAAGTGGTCTGCTGTTTTGTTGATATTCCAGCTTCATGCTTCGAAAGGCAGTGGACACTTCATTCCAACCGCCTGTGAAAGTCTTGTTGTGTATGGAAGAATTCGCGAGAGGGAGAAGGTAACCATACTTATTTGGTCTGCCATCAGATACAATACCAGATGAGTTTGGCTGTTTGGCACTTTAAGAGATTAGCTATCGGGTGGTAAATGCAGAACTCTTCGATACAGTTGTTGTGGTACAATGAGCAAGTCTTTTACTCACAGTTGCTCTCAGTGCCGTCAACATTCTGTGATGTGGTCATTGTGTAAGCTCTGCAGGGCACATTTCAGGAACCTTTGAATAGTTTTCCACAAGAAATCCCATATTTCATATCCCACTTAACAACGGAAGAATAAAAAACGTAAGAAGTCAACCAATGGGAGAGGCTAAATCCTTTCATGTTTTGTATTGGAAACGGTTCGTTGTGTAATAACAGGTACAGAAATATACTTACATAAAAATACTTGGTTAACTAATAGTTCCATTTACTTCTGTTAAGGTGTTTACTTGTTTTACATATTTACCTTTTTTGTTTTCCTGCTTACACAGTCGAATCAGCTGGAACCGGTGGAACGTGAGCCTTACACGGGACCAATGTTTGAGAAAGCTTCTGCAGTGGCCGATACGTCCAATCCTATCACTCCAGACAAAACCTTCCACCATCGCACGACGAATTTAGATGCTGGAGACGAAAATGGCAATGGTAGGTTATGTGTAGAGTGGTCAGGCCTTACTCTACATCGGCTTTGTACGTGCATGTTTGAACCAGGCACATATCGTTTTGAATTGTCTTTAAGATTTGTCGTTAATTATGCCTTTCAAATTTCCTTAATTAATATTTGTGAGTTTCTAGGTTTCAGTGTTTAAGCATCAATAAGTTCGTTACCTTTTGCTACGAAGTGCACAACTGTCTAATTCTTTTAAATATGCATGTTACTCTGTCATTTCAGAGATCTGTGTTAAAATCTCCAACAGGGCTTTAAATTTATTTTATGATTTTAGTATAACCCATGTCTCCTGGCTGTAATGTTCACATGGACCATAAACTGTCAGTAAGCAGACCAAACCAGCAGCAGAGAAACTAAAGCATTGTACCCATCCATGGCTGTCTCTTGTGGCTAATTTAAGGGACTGCCATTTTAGGACAACTATTTCTTTTACTATTTCGTCAAGTAGTATTTGTGGCTTTTCATGGTTTAGTTTTCTTGTTTTCAAAGCACTGTTTGTTTTATGATGTCGCTGCTTATTGCAGATTTTTACTAAGTAAATAAGTAGCCTTTTGCACATATAAAAAAATGGACAGTTGATGTAAAACGTCACTCTCATTTGATCAGGAAAGTCTGATGCTCGTAAGATGGTTAACTGTTGTAAGAATTGGTTGCCGATGATTCTAGTCTACATATTCGAAGAATAGTATCTGATAGTCATAAGATTGACTACTACAATGCTGATATTCCTGGCAACAGATGTTATGCTGCTGGAATCTTTATAAAAGAGAAGTATGACTTTATAAAAGAGAAGTATGACTTTATAAAAGAGAAGTATGACTTTATAAAAGAGAAGTATGACTTTATAAAAAAGAAGTATGACTTTATAAAAATGAAGTATGACTTTATAAAAGAGAAGTATGACTTTATAAAAAAGAAGTATGACTTTATATAAGAGAAGTATGACTTTATAAAAGAGAAGTATGACTTTATAAAAAAGAAGTATGACTTTATATAAGAGAAGTATGACTTTATAAAAATGAAGTATGACTTTATAAAAGAGAAGTATGACTTTATAAAAAAGAAGTATGACTTTATAAAAAAGAAGTATGACTTTATAAAAAAGAAGTATGACTTTATAATAGAGAAGTATGACTTTATAAAAGAGAAGTATGACTTTATAAAAGAGAAGTATGACTTTATAAAAGAGAAGTATGATTGTATCCTCTTGTTGATGTGGTTGTTACAGGTGGTCATGGTGAAGATGGGCGTACATGGCGTTCTGCTGGTTACCGCATCAACCAGCCACCAGGTGGAAAGACTTCCCAGCTGTGGTGATGAAGAGATGGTGGACCATTTCCCGCACTACTTGGCCGAGCTTTCGCTCTGTCCTTGCTCTTTCTGATTTGTTATTGCATGACGCACTTGTTGCTTCTTGTGATCGACCGAATTCATTTCCACGTTAGGCTTTTGAGAAAATTCCACTTGCCAGAGACATCTGGGAACTTTATATTTGTAGAAGGACGTGTAAACGTATGGGTGAATGTCAGGGTGAGATGCTTTGGGTGCTACTAGTAGTTCTTGAATTGTTATGATGTGTCCAGTGTAGGGTGCTTCTTCAGTAGTTCGGGTGTCGAAACTGGTTTGTTTCTTTAACATTTTGTGCGTTGATGTAGTATGCTTGTTTGGTAGTTGGGATGCTGAGGTGGTATGCCTCTTTAGTAGTTTGGGTGAGCATTGAAGGTGCATGCTTCTTTCGTAGTATGGTGTTGAAGTGGTACACTTCTTTATTAGTTGGAGTGTTGGAAGTGCTTCTTTAAATAGTAGTTGTGGTATTCAAGTAGTATGCCTTTAACCTCTGCATAGAAGAATTGAACCTCATTGTATCATTGAAATTGAATGTTCTGTTTTTCCGCTTAATGGACATAACTATGCTTTTGGGGGAACTGTTCACAGAAGCATGTGACAAATTGCTGAGGTACCTTATGGGATGAAGTATTGGTGAACAGATCTTTTGACCTTGGAACAATACCTCTGAGGATGGTTGCTGAAAACGGGTGTTATAAATGGGTTAACATTTTTATATTATTCCAGTCCGAAATTGATGCCTCTGGCCGAATCTACGTGATGCGAGTTGTGTCCAAGTGGTAATTGATGTATGATGACAGATTAAGGAAATGTGAGTGTTGGAAATGGTAATGTAGTGTGGAGTACTATTGCCAAATGAATATGGGGTTTGAGCCCCAACTTAAGCAGTCACTGAGGAAGTTATTCAGCACCATTAATGCTGCATCTTATGTAACTTTGGAAGCAGTGGAATATCAAATACAGTTGCATTGTATTGCAAGTAATTTAAGTAGTATCTTTGTTGCATTGTGTCATGAGGGATGTAACATGCAAGTGAATAGCATTTAGGGATTTTCTTCTGGGTACTCATCATCTTTGCTGTGAATTTGTTATTGTTTTACATCATGAGCTGCCTTAGAATGTTTAAGCAAGATGTTCCTTGTTACAATTTCAATAACCAAGCATGTACGGGTATTGGAAGAGCTTAGTAACTCACTCCCATATTATGACAACGTTCGAAGTTTAAAATTTCGTTGCCATTTTGGCAAGTTTATTTTTATATTCAAGAGAGATTGTTAGCTGTCGTTGTTTATCTGTTTCAGTTGCCATAAACGTATTTAAGTCTGGAGAAATATTATTTGGATGCTTTGAGACTATCTGATATTGTGGCATAACTGGTAACTTGTCTTTGTGCTTTCAAGAATAGTCTAGTGCTAAGGATCTTAATTTTCACCCTTGCCAAATTGTTTAGTTTTTTTTAACTTTTCATCATGTCTTACAAATAAAAAGCAGAGATCATGAAACCGATATTTTTGTTTGAGCAGTCCATGTGTTGGTATTATTATGACATCAATATTATTGTAATAAGCAGAACATAATTCTATTATCAGCTGAAGTATGATAGATATTTTTGAATGTACTTTATTTTTTTAAACAAGCAGGAGTGTCTTTTTGATAATATAAGAGTTTATATCGAACGCTTCTGCCTACTATTGAATTTGTTATGCTATTTTTGTCTGTCGTTTAGATATTCGTGCTAATTTGTGATAATCGTACATGGTTTAGATTTTTACCAAGAATTGAACCCCCAACGTCTTTGGTGTGTGCTCTTAAACGCTGTGTCATTGTGCCAGCTGGTCCTGTAATTGTGAAATGATCTACATTGTTTTTCTCCAAGTCACCTTTTATCTAAAAAATTCCATGTAGCCTTAATTGTGATGTGTTCATTCAACTTTCTCCTAAGTTCTGCACTTGACTCTGTTGAAAATGCAGTTGGAATTTTGTTTCCCACAAATAAATTTTCTCTGTTCCACTAATTCTGGATAAATTCTTGGTCATTCCCTCTCCTGTCAGGTGGCTTGGTGCGTGGTGCATCATTTAGACAATTGTGGTTTTTTAGAAGATCTTAGATGATTGTGTTGTTGTACTGTTTGACGCACTTGTTTATCTGAACATTGATATTACACCTTGTTTAAAGATATTGAGAGTGATTAGATCTTAAAAACATGCAGAAGAACAATTGATATACCTGTAGCTCTCTGTAGATGATATCTTGAAGCGACATATACATTACATTGTTTTCTTTGGGATTTTGAGGTTTAAACATTTCTCAATATTGATTTTGGTGTTTTCTGTTATCATGCATCAAATACTGTATTGACAGCTTTTGATAAAGTCTGCAGTAACCAAGGAAATTTAAGTTTAACTAAGGTGAATCTGTCTCATTTATTTGCGATGTGTCCTATAGTTCAGGAATTTTTTTGCACAAAAAATAAATGTTTGGTTACCAGTAATTATTGTGTAAGAAGTGGTTGCTATGGTCTTAGAAATTCATGTTAAGCACTTTTATAGTTAGGGTCTTAGAAATTTTCTTTATCATCTAATATATTTGTGATTGCATCTGTAGTCACATAATTGCAATGGAGTTTATTTTGATTTTGTGGCAGTGAAAGACAGTAGGAGAATTTTGAGTCGGCAATGGTGCCAATTTTTCTGTTATATAGTTTGTAAGGGTAGATTTTAAGTTTTATATTCATACTCGAGCTTTCGTTGTACTCATATTATGTTAAAATGTCATAATAAATATCAGAATTTTGATTTTTTTCAAAGAAGAGTTGTTCATTCTAGTGTTTCACCCATTTAACTTGTGTCCCAAGACCCTGGTCCCTGCAGGAGACTGCACCTTTGTGGCAAGCAGGCAAAGCGGATGAGGGACAGCTAACACTCCCTTGTGTAAGTTGTGTAACATCCCTTGAGTTGGGCCGAGGTATAAACTGTCAAGGTGCAACATGCTTGTTTAATGACGTTGTGTTGTTACTTGGATGAGAGCGCCAGGGCTGTTAATATTGACACCCTCTTTTGTTCAAAATATAGTTTATGGGGTAAATCAACGGGTGACAAGTTACTTCCAAACGATAGCGCGCTCTAAAGAAGCTTATAATTAATTTCTAGCCATCTAGCGATCATTTCATTGCCAACGCTAGGTATTCCACACAACGGAGGGAAGCTGGTGCCTAGAATCCATTAGGCCATTTTTCTTTACTAAGGGGAGTTACCGAAGCTACGAATCCTTATAGGATATGTATTACGTATTAAGTTCAGAGACACACCACTTTGATGTTGGCCAAAAGGCCGAGAAGCGATAACCTAATTTAATCCGGAGGTGTTATATAGCGTCGCTCGACATCTTCAAACAGTTAGCTCAATGGCTAATCTTACTGCACTAATAACTATTAAATTTAAGTCATTCACATAAAAGTTTCTTCGAAGTAAGAAAACTGAATATAATGAAATTTATTGTTAAGCCATTTATCCTATATAGTATCATATAACATGTAATTGGGTTGTTTTCCGTCTCATCCTATACAAGCAATTGTTAACATGTATCGCCATCTACCGACGCTCTGGTTAGTAAGACGACGACGGCGTCAAATCGTAAGCGCCGCGCTCCAGCATTATTAACGGTAGCAATTCTCAATGGAAGTTTGGTGGAATCCGGTACCAATGGAGTAGGGGTCTTAGAAGGGGTGCAAGGTATAACTGAAGAATCAATTTTAAAATCAATCACTCGCAAGTATATTTCAGTATAGATTGGAGCCCTGTAACTGCTGTCTAAATCCATAGGTTTCATCATTAGCATGGGTGTGCTTAACCTACTCATACCTTGTATGCAAATATGAATTCTTTTTGCGCCTGCAAAATTTCATTTATTAATTCCTACTTTTAGGCGTAATATTGGCAAAAGAACTCGAAGAGGTTACTTTTTTGGCCCACACTGAACGTTACGACCTGACCGCTCTAACCGATCGGCCACCATGCCACATATTAATTTTTATTGATATGTCCCAAGAAAATAAGACGGATAAGTTCAAAATAATCAGAATTTTGATTTGTGAAGACTAAGATCACCTTTAATTTCACTATTTAATCAAGGAGGACCTATAGGGTATTTTGAAGCTTGAAAAGAGCGTTTTAAGTAATAGAAAAAACTGTTTGTTCTTGTGTATGTGGATTCGTCCTTATGTCCAGATGTTCTGTAATCATTTGTCCAATGAGGTTCATACGCAGACCTGACTGTATGATCTGGACTTCCCAATATTTTTGCACCCAATTTCAGGGAATTTTATAATCTTCTAATTTGTAAGGGCATTTCTCCGCATTCATTTTGAAGTGCAGAGGCTGATGTACCTTTAGCACCACAACAACTTAATCTTAGCGCCTCAGTTTGAACAGATGACAATCTATCCAATTGTGACTTAGTGGCTGAGGAGTAAACTACATCACCGTAATCAATGACTGATCTAATAAGGATTCTATAAATATCAAATAAGGCTTTTTTCGAGGCTCCCCAACTGTTACCTGATACTGCTCTCATCAAATTCATGCGGTTTTTACACTTGATTAACCCATATTCTATATTTGGTTAACATGATAATTTAGAATCAAAAATGGCTCCAAGAAACTTAGCAGCTTTTCAATTTTTATAGATGCACTCCCTACTCTTATGTTAATATTTGAGATTTTACGTTTCTTAGTAGACAAAAACCCGACAGTTTTATTTATAGATATCTTAAAGCCGTTTTTGGTGCACCATTTGTAAATTACATAATTATAATGACTGCTATTAAAGAGAAACATATAGCATAAATAAATCTGTAACAGTGGTGTCTAAACCCTACATGCATAAAATATTGTTTAGTCTGAGCGTTTCTCGTGTGGCTACCCAGGTCTTGAGGTCGATCTTTCTATCTTACGATATGCTGAGATAAGGGTTTCGGAGCAAAGGGAACACTCTGGCGCGAAGAGTACAAGGTAAAAACTGACCAGGGATCGATTCTCCCTCCCCTATCAAAGGTCGACCATACCTTTAATCCGTCAGATGGCAAGTGTTATGACTTGTATCCAGTTTGAATTAATGAAGAGTCACACGCTGGATCTTGGATCACGATCAGATTTGGCGAAAGCGAGCAATATAAGTCGACATGGTTAATTATTTAGGGGTGTCTTAACGTCACAACGTTTTCTATTGGTGAATCTTAAACGACATCTCGTGGCCATTCACAGCAACCTTATATTTTCATGAAGGTGTGCAGTTATTGGGCACATTGCAAAGAGCCGTCGATTTTCAGTTGCTAGGTCAGCGCATGGCAACAAAAGACCCTTGACGACAATTCTTATACTTTTTTAAAATTCTTTGTAGAGTTTCTTAATTTCTGTTCGGTTCTGTTAGTTCCGACTTTACAATGTTATCTAGTCACCTGTCATGAAATTAATGTTATTCTGATTAGACTATGAGAAAATGCTCTAAACCCTCAAGTCGAAACTACCGTTTATAACTTGATCGAATTCGTCCCAAGTATGTGATACGTTGACAAAGTTCTCCGTCGTCGAGTATCCATGTCTTGCAAAATGTTTCTAGCATAAGTAACAAGATTTCATGGATAAAATTGTAATAGAAAGTTTTGCACAAGGCCGAACTTGATCAAGTTTTAATTGATGCAGGAATTGCGTCTTGGCGCTTGTGTTGAGGCCGAAGTAGAACATTTTCAACACACATTGTAACTAATAAGTGATAAGTATGAGCTTCATGTCCATTAAACTGAAGTTCTAAAATATTTGATTAAAATGTAAAAATTATTGTAAAAATTATTACAGTATTTCTAGAGGTTCGCTTTTTACCTGTTCACCACGTGTATAACACAGACAACAATTTATGAGTGTCTTTGCCTGACAACGTTTTCTATTGACGAATTTTCAGGGTCCGATTTGTCAAAAAAGAAGCAGAGGGTCGAAAATATAATTATAGAAAGGATCTAATAATAATTTCCTAAGCCGCAATGAGTCTATTAGGCTATTCGCAATTTGCTCCTCGCGTTTCAGACCCCTTGACTAGTCTGATTAACGCAGAGAAAACAGTAGCAATAGCAAACACTTCCAACTTTCGTTATTTTTTGTCAGGTAATGAACTTCCGCAGAGAGTCAAGATTCTACAATTACTAGCATTGTGCAAGTCTGAACATTTAGCTCAAGCAGACATACTATAGCAAAGATGATAGAGTCGCAGACTAAGAAGTCAGATACCACTAAGATACCACCAGGCCAGTCTCTACGTAGCGACTGGCCTAGTGTTTTAATGCTTTGACCACCACACAATGTGACACAAACCAAACACACAGCGAGATAGAAAGTGTCATATCTCAGTCTACTAGTCTACCATCTTTGCTAATAGGAACTAACAACAATTGACAAATTGTACACACGAGCATCAAACATCACTGAAAGACGTAATGCAAGTATAAAATATAAGCTAACAAATAATTGCAAAAGGTGCATGTAGGCCTACAGGCCTACTGTTAGTTGTTAATCGCAATACTAGCAAACCCAATGAACAAGTGTATCTGCAAATTATCAGTAACTCATAACTTAAACCTACAAAATATTATACAGAGTATAATCATGTCCAGCAACCCCATGGAGACTACAATATATATATATATATATATATATATATATATATGAAGTCCTTATACCAGGTGCTTAGCCGGCAATTTGTATAAAACTACAAATACGAGCGGCCGCTAATTGCCCGTTTCGGCTGAAATCATTTCGAAGCCTGAAACTCTATGACCGGAAAACTGTTTCGAGTAAGGCCTGTGCGCTCAATGAATGTGAGGGGGTCGAGTCGACCCCGTCGGGGGTCGGTCAGACTTTATGAGCAGCGGGGTCAAGGGATAGAAGCATGGGGGTCCAACCACCTCGGCCCTTCCCTCCCGACAAATCGGACACTGCGAATTTTTAACGACATCATTGTGGTCATTCGCTTTCATTGCAATTCATCTGTTGCTGTTCGCCAAGACACCTTTTTTAAAATCTATTTTGTAAAGCTATATAACTAACAATTTCGTTCAATCATTAAATCCCTCTCCCAAAACCTTCATACTTCACCCGTCCAGTGATTGCCAGATTCTGATCGTATCAAATTCGTGCAGTTTTTACACATGAATATCACATTAATGTAAGCACGTATGTGCCTAGGAAGCCTAAATTGTATAATATTGTGTATTAATACGTATGATTAAGCTTACATAGATACATGCAGACGCACTATGACGCATATTTGATGGTACAGTGATGTCAAAAGTCCATATCTTCGGTATCATACGAGAATTTAGAAAATGAATGAAACAATTCAAATGGCTTAGAACAGATAATGATGAAGAATTTGAAAATGAAACCAGTATTTGTTATAAAATTAGTAACTAGCATTTGTTAAGGAACCATTCACGAGTCACCGTTTCTACCATAATAATTCTTAAACGTTTTAAACATCATTCAACAGATAGTGACGACATCAATAAACCAATCAATCAATCAACCAACCAATCAATCAATCAACGACATTTGAGAGATCTACTCAGAGGCACTACCAGTCCAACCTCGGTCAAAGTTGACTGGAATCAGAATACATACAAAGAAGATTGAGAGCTACTATACTTAATAAGCAAGAGACGAAGGTCCAATGAAAGGTCGTTCCAGACATATGTTTGATAGTATATATAACATGTATTTTAATGTGTGTTTATATGTGTGGGTATGCGTGTGTTCAGTAGGGTATTGAGTTTTGGCTGCTATTGGTAAAAAAAAGTGACGTCTGTATTTTCAAACCTGTAGCCACCTGAAGTCTTAGTTACCATATTTACGCTTTGTAGTATTAAGACACATCGTGATCTAGGTTTCGTGTCGTTGCTTTCTGAGTACAAGTTAGTATAGCAATTGCTTCAGTTTAACGACACTTAATCAATCAATCAATCAATCAATCAATCAATCAATCAATCAATGAAAATTACTTGACAGTGTGTGATGACAAAGATCATTGACGTGGCCCTCCTCCTTCCTTTTACAATTGCAACACGCTACGGATTGAACGAGAAATAAAATATATAGCATAGGAAGCGACGGATTCAAGGGTGTTTAAATATAACTACGTAATTGCAGTTTTGCAATGCTTAACGACATCTTGTGACTGCTACGGCCGTTGACTGCAGCATTGCTAGCTTAAGAGTTGTATACTTTAACAAATAAGATTTGCCTTGTCTTTAATCATTGTCAAATAAGTCCCTGACGTCATTCTATCTATCAATCCCATCCTTGGTCCTATTTCCCTGTGTTGTGATTTGCATAATCTCTTTTTACAGGCAATCTCCTCTCTTCCGCATCACATATCCAAAATATGCAAGCCTTCTTGCTTGACCATTCCCAGTAAACTACCATACACTTCTTCCAGCTCTATCACCAATTCGTTCATCAATCTCTTTGTCTAAGATATCATCAATGTCTGCCGTAGACATTTCATTTCAAATGCCTTGATCCTCGTTTCATATCCCTTCATCACTGTCTAGCTCTCACAACCATTCATTGCCGCCGGCCACAATAAAACCTGAATACGTCGTTACTCTGTAAGAAGTAAGATGTTGTGACTTATCCAGATGTTTTTCCATGATGTTCCAATGCGATGTCCCTCGGCTGGTCTTCACCGAATATCATTGTTGCATTCAACGACCTCAGTTTTCGAATGTTTGGCGACATCTTGCGGTTGTTGCGATTATTTCGTCGATCTGACTCATTCGAATATTTGGAACAGGCAGCTAAACTGAGTGAAGACTATAACACAGTTCAGGAGCAATGTTACTACAGTGATTTATATTATGGCGTTAGTAGGCCTAACTGGGTATGAAATACTATATGCAACTGATGTCGCAGCTAAGCAGTTGAGGGCTGGATTTGTACTCGGTTCTCATGCTTTGAAGACTCGATTTAAAATAGTCTAAGCGTTGCCTGACAATCAATGATTCAATTCTATTTGAAATCTGAAAAAGTCGTGACAGTCGCAATATGCTGCCAAATATTCAATGATATGAAACGTTGCTACGATAAGACACCATTAAATCGATTTCTATAGCGCCTGAATAAATCTACGTTTCACCTCGTTTCTAATGTGCAAAGTTCTCAAGGGAATATGACGTCAGTAGCCGCAAAATGTCTTCAAACATCATAAATAACTTCAATAATATCGCCATTTTTAGACACCCTTGAATCGGTTGCTACCGACGCTTTATTAATTCATTTATTGCTCTATTGATGGGATGTTTGCACGATTACGTAGATCTAGTTACATGCATTCAAAATGACCAAAACAATGCAGTAAAGCCCAATAAGCAAGCTTATTAACAGCCCAATAACCATCCATTTTTTAAACAACGAAATACAGAATACACCGATGGCTGGATCCGAAGTTTAACGACGGCTTATGATACCTTTATAGATGACATTTGGCAAGTTGTACTATAATTACAGCTATAATTACAGCTGTAGCAATTTCAATTTAAAGACGACACTGTGATAACCAGGATTGAGGCTGACACAGTCAGAGTAGGAAAAATAGCGGAGTTTGATATAATTACAGTGGTAGTAGGTCTTAGTAGTATGAGCTTAAACAATCTGTGATCAAAATTATCATTTGCGTCGCCCTCCTTTATCCAATTTCGAGACGGGCAGTGTCATAGGGCAGGCAGTGTAAGAAGTATCTAATCCTAAAATAACAGCTTTTGTGTATTTGTTTGAACGATTTGGCAAGCAATTGAATTTATAATGTCTTACGATTACGCCGAGTTAAAGTTGTCTAAACACCTCATCGTGTTTGTGGTAGTAGCTACTTCAGTTAAACGACACTGTGTGATAACTATGATCATCAGCGCAGTAGTAGTAGTTTAATTAAAAATTACTGTGAGAACAAAGTTCACTAGAGTCACCCTCGTTTTTATGCGTGTCTTGGGAAGGAATTGTCAACATTGGAACAGCGGATGAGTTTTTACAATTGTATGGCCTTAGATGTTTGGAAGACTTAATATAAAATACCGAAAGGTTGAATATGTAATGTCGAAAGAAACCGAATTAAGGGTGTCGAAACGCGCCAACATTGCCGTGGTAATAGTTTCAGTTTAACAACACTGTGTGAATAACGATATCAATACCGTCGACCTCTTCCTTAATCCAGGCTTTTGACTGGCACTGTCTCAGGAAAGGAAGTGGCGCAGTTCTTTAATAATAAAATTATATTAAACAATTGCAACTTTGCATTCTCGAATTTGGAAGGGACGTTTAATTTAATAACAGAGGATGGTGGTTGTTGCAGTTTCACGACACTGTGTGATAAGAAAGATCATTAACCAGGCTTTGGACTGGCACTGCCTGATTTCTTGCAGCGCAAGCGTTAATTTAACAGAGGATGGATGGATGGATCCGGAAGTTTAACGACCGCTTTTGACAACAGAGGCCGTTGCAATCGACTTAAGTTTTATTGGCATATTATTACACAGACATAAGTGATTTAGCAGAGGAGGCGATACGTCGCAAAATATAAGCGCTGGAGTAAACGCGTTAAAGGCGTCTTATCGGATTTACGCTTTTCAATCTCGAATGTTTGACAACAACTTCCTACTATATAGCCTACGTCGGGGAATCAAATGTATGGATGGATCCAGGGTTTAACGACAGCTTATGACAACAGAGGCCGTTGCCGTCGACAAAAATTTGCTTGGCCTATTACAGCACTTACAGGTTTCATTTAGTTAATGTAACCATTAATGGTTACATTTAAAGCGTCGGAAATTATCGATTGAAAGGTGTCTAAACATGGCAACATGATTGCAGATTGTTACATCTGCCACAGTAGTTGACTTCAACTGGAAAAGACTGTATGCCTATATAAACGCTTCAAAAACGATTTACGAGTGTGTTATCGTATCAACGTTTTGCGTTCTTGAATGTTTAACGACATCTTACGTCGGTTTGACTCGTTTGAATACTAGTAGCACTAACCGATAAATGAAGAATAAATAGCATGTCAGAAGCTATTTCATTGTTTGCGGTGGACTTACATGTATGTAATGTAGACAATGACAACTAAGAGGCAACGATTAAACGAGCATAAAATGTCTATATATATCATCGGAAGCCACCGATTCAAGGGTGTCTAGACATAGCCACGTTTATGCAGTTTTTTCTAGTACGTTTGACGAACTCGTGACTGCTTAGAGGGCTGTATACTTTAACAAATGAGGCGAAACGTTTTGTCTTGTCTTCAGCAGTCTACTCTATTCTCTTCTGTCCTCTGTTCGTTCTCTGTAAGAGTATAGATTATAAAAAACCATCCATGACTTTCATGTTATCAATCCATCCCATCATTAGGATTCCCTTCGCTCTTTTCTCGGTGGTGTGCCTTGTATAATCTCCACTTTTCTGCATCACATGTACAGAATACGCGAGCTTCCTCCGTTTGATTATTCCCATCAAACTTCTTATGTGTGTGTGATAAGTTTGTTTAACGACGCATCCATGACAGGATGATAAGCCTTTAAACTACTTGGTGGTAGCTGCAGTTTAATGACACTGTGTGGTAACAAAGACTATTGGCGTCGCCCTCTTTCTTTGTCCAGGCTTGGAACTGGCACTGACAGAGTACCACTAGCGGAGGAGTTTTAAAACTTCTTTCTTATTATTAATCCACAGTTTAACGCCGTCATATGACATCAATGGTCGTTGACGACAATTTGAAAAATCTACAGTGCAAAGAAATGAGGTCAATATTAATTATCACATGTCTGTATAAGCACCTAATTAACACAATCAATGCAAAGCAATTGGAATATCATTCTGAACAATCTTATTTGGAACAATCTCATTTTCACAATCATTCTTATGAATTACTTCATCAACATCACACTTGTTATCACTTTCTAGATCAAGACCATAGACATTCATTTGAGCATCTTCTCTCTGCAATTAAATTTTATTATTTCTTTCTTATTATTAATCCACAGTTTAACGTCGTCGTATGACATCAATGGTCGTTGACGACAATTTGAAACATATACAGTACAGTGATAATAAATTCATAGCCTCCAAAGGATATAATTCATAACTGTCTGAACTTTAAACTAAGGTTCATTGTTTTACACATAAATAATAACGGATTAACATCATCTATAATACATGTCATGTGATATTTCATCCAAATGTAACAATATTTGCATCGATATTTGGAGAAAGAAATGTTCAAGATAAAACAAATTGTTTATGACCAATACAAAGTACATTTATCTAATAATGGTACTGAATGAACTACTTGAGACGGACCATCGGGATTGTCTCCTAAATCAATGAAGAAATCTTTGTTGAGGGTTAGTCTTCCCTTGTCGATATCAACGTCTATCTGAAGTAGGAACGACCCGGCCCTAATTAAAAGAAAAAATTATTAATTCGATAGATAGCCTACTTGATACAGTCATAATTTATTAATATATTTTTATTATTATTATTACTATTATTTTTATTATTATATTTTAGATCGCTTTTAGGCCTTTTGACGAAGATCAAAGCGTTTACTTGTCAGTTTAATACATGATAAAACGGTTGCGTGATTATAACTCCGCCACTTGTAGTACTCGGCCAGTGCTAGTCCCAAGCCTGAATGAAGAAGGAGGGCGACGCTAATGGTCTCTGTTACCAAACGCTAAACTGCAACAACCGACGCAGCCAAAGCAAAGCCAATGGATAATACATTGCCATTGTTTACTAATCATGCCAGAAGTATACCAGTACGAGCGCCACCACCAGCCGTCGTTCTAACCCATCGACTCAACTAGACCCAGAGACTCTGAACATCTGTCAGTTGTCTACTGAAATCCTTTGATTGGTTCCACGCGTGTGCGTGGGCCCACAACTGGCGACTCTTAAATCTTACTGTGCGCTGTTTTGTTAACCGATGTAAAATATTCGTTGAAAGCGACTTTTATCGTCATTTAAGTTAGCGCAGAGATCGACTCTGCGTAGATATCTTGAGAGGCGCTATTTATAATAGATGCTCAATTGCGTCTAGTACTTTGTATATGTTAGCTTCTTATAAAAGTGACGAGCTGCGATCACTGTGATGGTCACAAGATGTTGCAAAAGACTTCATTTAATCTGATGACGTACGGGCCAACTCATAAACACCTTCTAATCGCGATCTCTCAGCTTATATTAGCTCAATAATAATGTTGTCAGATCAATAAAATCCTTTGTCAGCATCCAATAGTCATTTATTTTCAATAAATTGACACTTTGTATTACTCAATCTATGTAATTTATATAGCGCCTCTTCAAGATAACTTTTCAGAGGCGCTCCCGACCCAGGCCCGGTCAAAGAGGGAAGTCTTGAGAAGTTTATAGAAAGAGCCAGAGAGGTCGCACGGGAGAGAGTGCAGGTCAGATGGGAGGTTGTTCCAAACACGGGGACCCACAATTGCAAAAGCTCTATTTGCCTGGTTGTGGTAAGAGCATGTGAAACCACAAAGTCGCCTCTAGAGGCCGAGCGAAGAGATCGGCGACCAGAAGCCAGCCGCAGTTAAGGTGAACAGATCCCTAAGACAGACAGACGCATTGCCCACAACACAGTGCCAGACAATAGAGGAGATTCTATATTGAATGCGCTGCCTAACCGGAAGCCAGTGAAGATGTCCCACATGTACGTAGAGATGTGGCCAAATTTAGGAACACAACCAATCAAACGAGCTGCAGCCCTTTGAACCCCCTCCAAGGGTTGCAATCGGACCTGAGGGATCCCACAGAAGAAAGAGGAACAGTAATCTAATCGATTAACGTTAAAGGCATGAACCAAAGTGGCAGCAGAAGATGAGGAGAGAGAGCGGGAAACATTCCGCAACTGGCGCAAAAATAATAGCAGGAACGAGTCAATGCAGAAATGTGCTTCACGAAAGACAGTTCTTGATCCAAAAGTACACCCAGATCCCTGACATGATAACGATTTTGATGATCGCGTCGCGTATGATAATGACGACAACTTGTCTTCCACCCGTTGCTTTCCTCACAGATAATTACGTGACCTGACGAGTTTGACAGTAAGTGATCGTGCCAGAACGAGGTACTCTCTCTCTCTCTCTCTCTCTCTCTCTCTCTCTCTCTCTCTCTCTCTCTCTCTCTCTCTCTCTGTATATATATATATATATATATATATATATATAAAAAGCACAGAAAATTAAGGGTGTCTTTACGTGACAACGTTTTCTATTGACGAATATTTAACGACGTTTGTGGCCATTCGCTATAATTGCAATTTAGTTTGTTACCTTACGCCAAGACACCTTTTAATTTTCATTCAATAATTAAATAGAATGCGATTATCGTTACAAATGCTAAACCTTGGAATAAAATTTTGTTAATGTAGTAAGATAAGGCCATTTTTAAGCTCCCTAATGACTACCAGATACTACTCGCATCAAATTCATGCGGTTCTTACACTTGAAAATCGCATTTATGTAAGCACGTATGTGCCTAGGAAGCTGAAATTGTACATGTAATCAAACGTATAAATGCGTCTACAGCGAGACATGCAAATATTATATGACATTCATAAAATAATTTTAATAAACAGTGGCTTCAAACGTCCATAATTCCGATATCACATGAGAGTCTAGAAAACCCATTAGATTATACCAAGGAGGATTCAGCGAGTGGTTACGGTCTCACCTAAATAGGGAACGACCGGGTGCTAAAAACCTCGCCACTTATCGCACAATGGCAGGTCCAAAGCCTGAATAAATGAGGAAGGTGACGCTAATCATTTGTAAACCACACATTATCGCTAAACTGCAAGGGGTGCTGAGTAGGACGCCGAGTTTTGGCTGCGTTTTGTAAAAATAGTGTCGTCGTATTATCAGAAATTGTGTGCCTCCCAAAGCTCGACTCAACCTTTCATTCACCAGATGGCGATGTTGCAATAAGTGGAGCCTTGAATTGCTGCCATGCAGCTTTATTCTACTTCAACACCACCTTGTAACCATCCTTTTCTACTATGACTTCTAGAGAGTTAGAATTGATGATTAAAGGCGTAAAACCCATCGGGTTTATTGCGAGAGAGAGGTATATAATTATATATGCATCGTCACGGACAGCGAATTATGGGTATCCAAACGTAGCAGCCTTTTCTATTAGCGAATCTGAAACGACATCGTGTTGGCCATTTTATTCGAACCTTATGTGTCAATAAAGGTGTCTAAATAAAGTTTAAGGTGTCTAAATAAAGTTAAAAGGTGTCTAAATAAAATTAAAAGTGTCTAAATAAAGTTAAAAGGTGTCTAAATAAAGTTAAAGGTGTCTAACTAAAGTTAAAGGTGTCTAAATAAAGTTGAAAGGTGTCTAAATAAAGTTAAAGGTGCCTAAATAAAGTTAAAGGTGTCTAAATAAAGTTAAAGGTGTCTAAATGTCATAACATGTACGACGTATACATTCTAAAGAGCTAGCGATTTTCGGTGGCTACGTTAGGGCATATCAAAAGATACTAGTTGAAGACAATTTTTATACTTCTTTTGTCAGTTCTGTCTTGTGTTTTTTTATTTCTAGAGTGGTTATTAGCTTCAGTTTCGACGCATTAGCGTTTTCATTATTACCTAGATTTTTTTTACACGGTTACAATGATTGAACAATAATTATTTAGTTGAGTGTGATAGCTGCTAAAGATGGTTATCATTGCATTCAGTGTGTTACGGTAATACACCTATTAATCTTACTTAGAAATAGAGCGATGGAGACCGAAATAGCATTGGGTCAGACAACATTTGGGCAACTATAAATAGCGGTTGTGGACTTTGGGATAAGCCCTGAGCCCAACTAAGTAGCGATATCGGTCGAAGATTGTACTTTCTTGTCATGCCCGATTATTAAGAGTAGAAATAACAATCGTAACAATATAATCGACCATCAAATGTTATCTGTTCTTCATTTATCGTTTAGTTGTTTGCTCCTAAGAATTATATCAACTGAGTCAGATCGGCCACAACCACAAGATGTCACCAAACATTCAAGAATACAAAACATTGACATGAGAAAAGGACACCCTTAAATCGTTTTCTCCGACATTAATATATTCATATATCTTAAGCGCATAATGATGTTCATCACGTGATTTACTACATACTAATAAAAGTCTTCGAGCAATAATGTCTGTAAATGGATTTAATATCTATTCTATAATTAGTCAAGTCAGTCCAATTATTTATTTGTTTTTTTAATTTATTGTTTTGTTATTTGTTTGTTGATATGGCCGTCTACTTTATTAGTAAGAGGATAATGAATTCAGGTATATGGGTGAAGCATGGCTTAAAATGACTTAATATAACATTATGTCATAATACGGTGTTCAATCCTAAACCTGGTAGTTACAACCTCATCCTTCATCCAAGCTTGGGACTGGCTCTGCCCAGAGTGCGGGCAGTGTCGGATTTGAAATTCCTATAGTATTAGTTGCAGCTGTGTGATAACGATTATCACTATTGTGCCACCATCCTCCTTTACCTTTATCCTTTATCTTTTGAAATTATCTGAATATTATTTTAGTACAATGATTAATTTGCTGTCAAGGAAATTATTGTATACTTTCCCCGTTGTTAATTTTTAGCTACATCATTCCATATCAAGGATGATCTGGTATCACCCTACTCCTTTCTCCAGGCTTGAGACGGGCATTGTCAAAGTCCAGGTAGTATTGTATTACGTATGGTAAACTTGAGCGAAACGCCGAATATTTATTTTCGCAGGCATCAAAGTTAAAGGTGTCCAACTGTCATGACGTTTTATGCAGCATCGAGTGGTTGGCGACAACTTCCGGGTATTGAGTCCGTTGACACTAACCATTATGATCGGCACCATATAAATTTGAACATACTTTACAATAAATGAGATTTATAAGCAGAACGTCACATGCATACTTCAAATGTATATTGTAACACAAACGTTGGTTCACCGTTTTCAAACTTAAGTCTCCGGGACAAAATGATTCGGATCCTCTTAAATATTTTTCAAGCTTATACAGAACTCACACGTTATATAATTCTATAAATTTTAGTCTATCGTGCGTTAAATAGCGTGACAGTGCACACCGCGACGCACGAGGTGAATTTCTGGTTTGTTCCTGCATATGACGTCCGCTTCATAAACGCCACTTATTTGAATAAAAACAGGAACATCGACACTGGACTTTGGAAGACTGGTCTAATGTGTTGTTTATCAACGATTCGCCGTTCATGGTGTTTCATGTACCAAATGCATAAAACCAGGGACGTCATTTGGGGACAAGGCGGCATTGGTCCCTCTGAATTTATTGATTAAGATTATAGTGCGTGCAAATTTCCATACAAGATCGTAACTTAATAGCCATATTAATAAAATATCTAATTGAGTTTTATATATTAACATTATATCACATCATAGGTGCCTATAATTTAACAATTGAGTAATTTCACTTTTTAAAAAACGTAGCAGCGTTTTTGCCGATACAAGATTTAACAAATCAAATCTTTTGGTACCACTGAAAACGCAAAAAACAAACCAAAACAATTTTAAAACAACAAGGAAAAACCCCCGTAACCACAAAATTGTTTGCTTGCTTCTCTGTGAAAAAGCTGAAGTGACGTCCCTGCATAAAATGCTACTGTCTGGGTTCACAGTGATAATGTGGATTGCTATGACGGCCAGTTGTCTCACAAGCCTTCACTTTGTGCCAAATTGCATGAGACTGAGCCGCAGTAGCCTAGGGACCAACTGCATTACAAACATTCTCGAGCAAAACGCTGAGGGACAAAATAATATATTCCACATGTTCTCCTGGAAGCATTTCCGCAGGAATACTATTTGTGTTCGCTGTCAAATATCAGCTGTGGCTACAGATTTAATTCAATATTCGTTTAATTGTAATGAAGCTGATAATCCGCAACTTACTTTCAAACTCCCGTTACGAATAAAGCCGAGGAATTGATCACCAAACTCTCCGGATCTCTTTCCTATTGAGAACACGTGGAATATATTATTTTGTCCCTCAGCGTTTGTAAAGACGGTGAGTAAAATAACGCTGATCAGCTCAAACGTCGTATCCAACGAACGTGGAAATCAATACAAGTTGGGACATTTGAGTCGCGGATTCAGTACATGCCTTATAGAGTCGGTGCTGTTATAAAAATGAAAGGCTAATGGCCTACATCTGTAAGACCTAGGTAACTATATTATGCTATGGTCTACTGGGTCAAATATTTTCCTTATAGTGATATTATAATGAGCAAACTGGTTCGCACGGCAGTTTTAGCAGGGAAACTGGTCCTCTTCAATTGTTTGAATATTTAATGGCAACCACGGACCGCATTAAAACAAAATTTCTTTCACATGACTTCTGTATGGACTGACAAAATATCAGGACATAATCTGAAGCTCTTACTGAGAAAAATCAGTTTGAAAACGGTGACCGTACTTTTGTGTCACCAGATATTATCGAACGTTATTGTATCCTTAGATACCCTTTTTTTAATCTGATTGTCAAGTGGTTTTATCTTAATCATCGATCGCGATGGGCTATTACAGAACAAACAATTAAAATTTGACTCTAAATATTGAATTGAATTGAAGAATTACTTCAATTAGTAATTATGTCCAACTTGTCCAAATTAAGGTGTAATGTTTTAATATTGAATGCTAATAAGACGCAATATGACATTCACAGACATCTCCACAACTGCTAGCCTGGATAAAGGAGGAGACGGAAGCTGATGATCCTTGTTATTACACGGTAACTAACCAACATTCACAGAATTTTCTAACATAATTATTAGCACCAATACACGAGAAATAATCCTGCACTTCTAATATCTACTCTGTTTTTGGCAAATGCTTGTCCCTCTATTTGTTCATTCATTTGTTTACTGGTTTATTTAAATATTTGTGGAAACAATTTTTTCTTTGTTTGTCCATCTGACTGTTTATTTGGTTTATCTGCCTGTTTATTTGGTTTATCTGTTGTGTTGTTTTATTTTTTCTTTGTTTGTGTGGTTCTTTATTTAGTTATTAATTTTTTCATTGTGTTGTTAATCTGCAGCGGGCAATGGACGGAGTCAAAAGTGAAGTAAAGGGTGGGATTAACACAGACTATCTTCACACGACCCTTTGCTAGTGAATATGAACCCCGCCCCCAATGTATGAATATAGCGCCTCTTCAAGAAATCTATTCAGAGGAGCTCAGGAGTAGCTTCAGTTTAACGACACTGTGTGATGACAAGGATCAATAGCATCGACCTTCTTCTTCATCAGGATTATAGACTGACATTGTCATAGCGCGATCAGTGGCTGAGTTTAGTGCAAGTTTGAATATCTCGGCAGAGTCATGTAATCCGTAGATTGTTCAACACATTGTGCGACTGAAGCGAATAAATGATTACATAGCCTTAGAAGCAACTGATTTAAGGGTGTCTAAGCATAGCTACATCATTGCAATTATTGTTGCACTTACGACAGCTTGTGACCATTACGCCCATTGAGGCGTTGACTGCAGCTTTACTAGCCTAGTGGCTATATACTTTAACAGTGTCTTGTTTTTATCATTGTTAGGAGTGCACCGCGATAGGGGAATGAATCTACTTGTTCTGACATAGAGCAAGCGAAAAATCAGATATATCTACAGGGTGACATCATTGAAATATTTTAATGTTTGACGCCGCTCCTGTCACGGCCGTGACTGCAATGAAAAATGTAGTATGCTTAAACAGATCAGACCTTAGTTGGTCAGTTGCAGTTTAACGACAATCTAGGATAACATAAACCATTAGCATCGCTCTCCTCCTTTGTCCAGACATGGGGCTGGCACTGCTGGGCTGCAAGCAGTGATGGAGGTATTTCATTCAGACGATTACTTGGCATATATAAACGTTTTAATAACGATTCAAAGGTGTTTAATTGTATCTACGTTTTGCATTCTCAAAGGTCTAACGATATTTTTCGTCGGTTTGACTAGTTTGAGTAATAGGAAAAATAGTCGACAAATGAAGAATAGATAACATGCCAGAAGCTATTTCATTGTTATGGCTAATATTTCAGCATTTAATGAGTCTAATGATCGGGCATATTTAATTAAGAAGGACTCATATCTACCAAATGAACGCGAAAAAGAGATAAACTTATACAGCATGGATAAATCAGCTAAAGATGGTGTCTAAACTCGACAGGTAAAAAACTGTCTAGCTTTAGCGCTTAACGATAGTGTGTGGTTACCTCGGGTCTCTGAGATTGACCTTTCGACCTTACAAGATGCTAGAGTGCTGATGGAGCAATGGAAACACTCTGAATTGTAGATCAACGGATCAACAGTGACCAGGGATCGATTCCAGCTAACCTCCCAAAGCTTGACACAGCCATTCGTTAGCCAGATGGCAATGTCAAAATTAGCTACAGAAGAGGAGATCCCTGACTGGCTGCCGTACAGTTGAATGCGGCTCCTGTAGCAACTTGTGATCAGTCGTTTCGATTATAATATTTTACCAGTTTGAAATGTGTAATTTTAGTGTTTGAGTCAGACACAGATTTTGTTAAGACGAGAGAGATATATATAATGGCACTAAAAACGATTTAAGGGTGTGTAAACGTAATAGCGTTCTGTAGTCACGAATCTCTATCGACACCCGGTGGACATCCACGTCAACCTTACGTTTCCACAGAGGTATTACTTTATAATATTATTTAATCGCCTATCAACAAACTGATTGGATTATGAGGAAATTTTTGCTTCAGGTATCAACACATTGCTGTTGCCTTTCATGTTGTCAACATGGTATTTTGCGTGGCCCGTCAAAGGCGCCCCGGACAAATGTGTATTGATGCTTCAAGTTTAGAAGAAAGTATAGAAACAGAAATATGTTGATATTTCTGCATGTGAAATGCCAACCAAATAAGAAATGGTAACTTAATTAGACAGTACAATAAGGATTATTTAAAGCTTGTTTTCGTTGCAACACCGATAGCGTGAGTCTTTGTCGTTAGCCGGTCCGCGAAACATTTCTCCTATTTTCGCCGGTCCGCACTTGTGAAAAGGTTGTAGAACACTGGTCTAATCCAATACTATGTTAAGTCTCCAACATTTATCCAGTTATATCAATTCATAATGACCACCATCAACATTACACTAAGTCCGATAAGGAAGCTTTTTAATAACTCAATTATTATCTACTGTTAATCAGCATCTTGACTCCAAGTGTTAGTTGCACTATTAACAAGTCTACTTCATTCTCTCCTGTCTTCTTGTTTCTGCAATAGTACGTTTAATGTCAAATCCGTCCATGACGTCATGTTATCAATCCATCCCATCTTTGGTCTTCTCTTTCGCTCTTTTTCCATGTAGTGTGCTTTGTGCAAAATCACTTTTTCCAGGCAATATCCACTCTTCCGCATCACATGCCCAAAATATGTAAGCCTTATCCGTTTGATTATTCCAAGTGAATTTATGTCTGATGTTTGTGCGCTTGTCGTGTAAACACACCAGTGCGTTCGTTGATTCTGACTTTCTCGTCCATTTCTTAATTTCTTCAGATTGTTGCTCATGATTTGTGGTCTCTCTGGTCATAGGTTTGACAAGAAAATCTTTGTCTTGCTCATCAAATCCACATTTCAAATCCTGTTTATCATGCACAAGAAATTCACGCCATGCATTATCGCCGACGACTATAATTATTATGATCATTCATTTTCAAAAAAGAGCATATCATGCATACGACCATGTTATGGTCATATGTATGATATGTAAATGCAGTAAAAAACTCGATTCTGTATACCACAGACTGGTGAGTTTTCTTATTGATGTTAGGCCTATATTGCGATGGATAAATATAATAGATTATTAATGCTGTTAGGCCTAAATTTCCCTAGGTAGCCATGATCCTTAACAATTTTGACACTGCTTTTTTAAATATGATTATCAAAACAATTACTATCAAGAGTATGATTATGATAATTAGAGTTGCACCAAATAAATTAACTCGAGAACACAGGTATAAATTGTAGAATGGTTTGGAGGATAGTATTGTCTCAGTGGGCACTAGTATCATCGCTTTTAAGTTAAGAGGAAACTTTGAAAGTTGGGCTAGTAATCATGTCCAGAACAAATTTCAGTGATTTTAACACAGACTAAACGTCTTCTGAACCACGCTAAACACTTGTTATGTTAAGCTCACTTGACCATCATTCAATCATTTTGCCATTTAACTTACACGTACACTGTATACGCGCCATAGCCATCCCTGCAGCGGTCAAGTCAAGTCGATGGCAGCTTATACGATTAGAAATGCAACAGTAAGCTAAACTGTAGCCTATAAACGCGAGACGAAAATTATGTAATGCAACCTACAGATTATCTAAACTTACGCAGAGCTGTGGTGATTGTTCAGCGTCGTCTGATATATAACCTTATCGCTCCTATTTCTTTTTCAACTTACATCTCAGGTATGCTCACGGATATATGCCTACCGCCCTTCGGTAGCAAATAGTCATGGACATAGCTTACTTTCGGATGACCTACATTTGCTCATAGCTTCAGTGATAGTTGAACATTGACGACCAACATGCATTCCGCCCAACGGGGTCAACAACGGCTGCAATCGTTGCAATCTTTAAAAAACACCACAGAGCAACTCAATAAAAATGAATATTTCATCGTCATATCAATGGACTATATAAAGGCATTCGACTCAATCCGGCATGAGACTATAATTACTGACTTTCACCCAGTGATTATTTATTGATTTACTGCAACAGTTACATTGGATATGGAGATGATTTGAGCATAAACGCCATGTGCTTACATGTACAAGAATGAAGATAATCGACAAATAAAGGATGCGACGCACGTAATAATTGATATCAGTATTTGTTGTCTTCCTGGAATTTAAGTAATATACCTACACAATACGACATTAAACAATTAACGCAACCTAAGGAAGGTTATTTTATTGCCCATCTCTTCAAGTACCACATTATTTAAAACATTATGCTGGAGAATCAACTACCTAAGCTGCCACAAAATAGCGCTACCATGTAAAGCTTAAACGAAATACGTTTCAACACCTCTAAGTCTTTTTAATGCAGGGTCATATTTGTCTCATCTTGCACAAACGTGTAAGTAGTAAATGTCTTAAATGCACAATAGTGTGGTCCTTATCTGTGAATAAATTTTTTTTATAGTTTTTTAGTGCTCCCACCATACCATCTGGTACTTCCTTATTAGAAAATAATTCCCACCAAATATTTTGGAGATTAGAGTGTATGTAGGGTGTGCTCAAGCCGGTGAAAGAGAAAATATACGAAAAACTTATTTAGTTTCGAAAATTGATAAAACATAAACTGCAGTTGTTTCCAAAATGTTTAACATAGAAGATGATAGATTAATGACCAAAATTAGGTGTATAATGACAATTTTAACTTTTACACGAAAATTATGTAATCTGGATAATAATTGAAATGTGTGACAATTTGGTGTGCAGTAGCCTTATGGCAATTTTACTTACTTTCAGCATTGCTAATTTTGCACTGCATATTTTGGTCAAAGGTCATACGACACTGCACTGTCTGTATCACCCAACAGCTGCCACTAGTAGTAGTTCAAGTTCTGATTCTCAGGTAGAATGAAGAGTGGCCGGTGTTACCTCTACACCTCCAGCAAACGAACGTGTAAGACTGAACATTATGACACTATCTGCCCTGTCATCAGTCGATGAGGCAAAGATAAATGATCGGCATGCTGTGCAGTTATTTGCCCCAAGCATTCCTCTTTCTGGGGGCAAATCTTGAAAAATACAGCATCAATCAATCCTCCATTCGCCGCCATAGGCAGCTCCATCGGGTCACATGGGCTGCCGAGTAAAGCTCAGTTCACATAAATCTATCGTGCTCAACCAGGATCGCAAGCTCACGGAATTACTTCCAGGTCTTACCGAGGACAAAAAAGTAGATCATCACCCAATAATCGTGTCAGGGTCTGGCACTGAATACTCTAGACTTATATTCTGAAGCTGCCTCCGGAACTGCTCAGGCGGTAGCAGATGCAATAATTGAAACTGTGCTGGATTGGCGCATCAAAGATCGTATTAAGGCTCTCAGCTTTGACACCCCTTTTATCAACACAGGCATGACGAGTGGTGCATGTGGGCTGACTGAAAAGTTGCAAGAGAAAAAGGTAAGTACTGTATCTGGCATGCCATCATCACATTCATGAGATACTGTTGCAGGAGGCATTCAGCATCATGTGACCCTGAGATCTAGCTGTTCAAGCGGTTCAAGATATTCTAGCCAAGCATTTTGACAGCTGATTGGAAGCCTGGAATACCAGATCTTGTTATTGCTGCTGCTATTCTGAATACCTCCGACATCAAAAGCCGTGATCTGTCAACTGGAACTAACTCACCAACGTGTTGATTGCCGAGAACTTCTCGAGCTGAATATATATAGTGTTTCTACGAAGAGTACGATCACATGGCCTAACGTTCATGAAGCCAGGTCCCATACACCGTGCTCGTGTCGTGGCTGATCATATCAGCATGTTCTGAAACTATCCATCTCCAAGGCTTTAAGCCCGCAAAGAGAGAAAGAGAAGGCAAGGCCGTGGCAACTTCTGTGTGCTTGGGGCATTGGGGTATGTCAAGTCATGGTTCCTATCACGACTTTCAAAAGCAGGTGCTGCTTCGTTGGACTTGCCTCTTTTGAAGCTGCTCGTCGAAATCGGCTCGCCATCATTTTTGGGTGCCCTCTAGAAACTTTATCGGCACCTCTGGTACCTACATGTGAGTGAAGAGTTTGTGGCACCTGCCTTGTTTTTCCAGAAGTCAAAGCCACTGAGAAAATGGCTATGGTTGCAGAACTTAATCACAATCCTCACAAGGTCCTTCTGAGGATTGTGATTAAGTTCTTCAAAACGAATTGAGGGGATTTGTTATCAGTAACACACGCAATTGTTTTAGATTCTTTCTCTCCCCGATTCCTTCCTTGGGAATCAAATTCAGAGTAGCTGAGGAGTGAGGAAACTGTCCGTGATCTTCCAGTTGTCATCGATACAGCAGAACGGGGAGTTGCGTTGATGCTGGTCTGCAATGCCTTGCTCGCCAAAGATGAGAAACAGACGCAGTGTGTCCTCCAGGTCGTTGCCGAACACCACCCATTGTATCCTGACTCAAATAAGTCAACCAGAATCAAGTGCCTTAAAATGGCGATCCCTACGCCGTAGCCTAATCACGATTATGTTTGCTATATCGGATTACAAAAAGACTCAACGATGTTGTACATTGAAAATTTGGTTTGCCTGTACTGCTCAACTGTCCGTGTTCTGTTTTGATCATCACCATCCTTTAATGTATGAAACTAAAAATATCCGGTGCTAAGGTAAAGTCGACGACAATGACTCTGTGTGGCCTGTGAGCCGCAAGATGTCGTTTAACTCAGAAAAATATCGACAGAGGAAACTTTTTATTAACATTTAAATAAAACTTTTAAAGAATTAATCATCTGATCGAAGAGGAATAAATCAAGTTGACCGAATGTATTCTAGAGGAATTCTTAGCTCTGAGATATCTTATTAAGTTATGTCTTATCTATAAACAGGTTGACTGTATTGTGTAAATAGGAATTAATATCATATTTTAAATTACATAAAGCAAGAGTCACGTGATTCTATGAGGCTGTGGGCGATATTATATCAGGTGGAAGTATTCCAAGTAAGTATTACGAACACTTTATGAGTGAATGAAACTTAGCTTCAAGTGTATTAGCCATCTGGACAGTGTAAAAGACAAACCACGCAACCAATTTGCTTAATTAGTAGGCTCTGTTACTTGGGATAATTATGATGTCAACAGGTTATTATTATCATTATTCAACAGTTTAACGACATCTTATAGCAACACAGGCTGTTGACGTCTTCAGAATTTGTTACATTTCAGTTCGATTTCGTATATAGTTTTAATCCTTTATCTTTATGTGGTCTTTCTTTCTTTTGCCTTTCTATTTTCTTTCTTCCTTTTGCGTTGTTCCACTTCTGCATGACTGGTTGCTGAGACAGCAATATTCGACATATGGTTGTCGTAGATATTTCATAACATAAAATGCAATATTGTAGGCAACCTCAGAGTCATCGCGGGAGACCTGCTCATCGAGTGCTGGCCATCTGCGCAGGATCTCTGCATGCTCTTCGTATCCTCAGGTGACATTGGCTCTCACTCGAGGTCCTTCACACCGTCACCAAGGCCACTACGATCTCCCGATTCCTCTATGCCTCACCAGTATGGTGTGGATTAACGGCCGCTGAGGATTGAGGTCACCTCGAGATATTCCTCCCTTTTGATGCTGTGTCGATGTCGGTCACGGTGGAGATGGCTTCCAGGAAGCGCCTCGCCGCATGAACCACCAACCATTAGCTAGGACATCCAGGCACTCATCTATCCGGAGATGCGAGTGCGAGTCCTTCTTTGTCCGCTCGCTTAATTGCAGATAGTCTATGCAAAATCATAAGAACGAGTCTTTTTTACGGGTCAGCATCACATAGGACGACCACTCGCTAGTAGCTGGTTTTATTCGCTCGGCCGCCAGCAGATTTTTTATCTGTTCTTAGATCGCCACTCGATGGGGAAACGGATATCTACGCATGGGCTGCTCACGGGGGGCCCATTCCCCGTGACAATTTTGTGCTTCAGGACCGACGTCCTTCCCATATCTAATTTCTCTTCAGAAAAGACATAGTTAAACTCCCGCAGCAACTCACCCAATCGCGTCCGGATATCAGCGTCACCTAATCAGGGAGGTCGGACAACATTCCTCCGTACAACGGCGCTTGTCCGCCCGGCGCTTGTCCGCCCGGCGCTCATCTCACGTCGTCTGCCTGTCTCATCTCAACTTCCATCGGGGTGAAGCCCCGCGATTCTTAACGAACTGGACAGGGTCGTCATTTAGATTAGCTAATCTCACTCGAGTTATGTCAGCGCTATCTCCTACAACAACCCGAGCGAGATGAACACCCGGCCTAATTTTCTGGGCCTCAGTCATCCAAGCCGGCGCTACAGAAGCCAAATTCCCGTACATCGTGGGAATGTAACTCTGACATTTGGGCAGAACCACCACGCCCTCGGTGACGGCTACTCGTATACATCAAATGGACACGTTACCATTCACCAAATGAATGCGTTGGCGGCCAATGAATAACGTACCGAGTCAGAAGCCTAAGCGGCAGCCAATCCATAACCACCGTAATTTCGGTTATCTGGTCAGACACAAGGAGCGCACTATAAATTTCTAAAACTGCCCACGCCACTATGGGGAGCCAGGCACAACTTTTGACGTCCGTTGAGCGTTCCCCGTATGTAGACCGCGCTGCTGGTCGCTTGATTCAGAGCTCTTGGCCTGGTAGTATGGTTGTCGACCTCCGACACCAGTGGCGTCATCTCAGCAGTCTCAGGTTCAGTGTCGTTGTCCCGTCGGAGTTTTCGGTCGAACTTGGCCTCCAACTCCCGTTGCTAGCGCGCGTCTGTTCTTTCTGTTGCTTGCTGAGGAAGCGCTTCAGCCAGGTCTGCAGTTGCTGACTCTCATCGGTCTCTTGAGTCCCACCAACCCGGTTCGATGGCCGCCTTTGGTCTTCTGAGTTCATAGTCGCCCGATAGGCCTCCAGGCGAACAGTGCGATGCGCCTCATCCAGTGTCTTCGTCTCTCGCTCGCGTACTTTGAGCGAGAGCTCCCGATGTCTCATTGCCTCCAGGAAAGCGTCCTTCGCGATGATTTTGGTGGTCTCGGTGGATGGCGCAGGATAAGGGAGCACGATTAAGCGACACATTTCATGCAGCAGGTCACTCAGACTTTCTTCCATTCGTTGGCATCGGTAGTATAAAGTTGGGCACCGAAGGTTTCGGTTTGTCCTTCCGTCCCATACCGCTGACGCAAGCTTCTCGTAGGTCACGTCCTGCCGTGCCCCAAAGTCCCACGGCAGCTGGGCAGCGGCCCTTTCCAGAGCGCAGCGTATATAGTCGACATGGTCCACGGCGGTCCATCGGTTATGTCACACACCTCGAACTGGGCCAAGAATGATTCAAGCCACCTAGCAGCAGTTGGGGCGAACGCCAAGGGAACCTTGAATTCCTTCCCGTCTTCTTCTGGTACCTTGGAAGGCCGCGCTCGGAGGTTTCCCCGTCATCTTTTAGATATCCTCTGAGTAAGACCTGCTCGGTCTGGCGCAGGATTTCAGATTGTCCCAATGATAGAAATCAGAGACACTAGACGAAAGATGAATTCAATACGTTGATCGACAAATATTCTTTATTATATCAGCAGCAGCAAATAATTCTATGTGGTACTGCATCGATCGTAGACATTATCGAATCAGCCTCTTACACACTGCTGCTTTACACACTCCTCCCTTACGCTATTGCTCTCTACGCCACTGCTGCTGCCTGAAGATGGTGGAAGTTGCAGCTTAACGACACTGTTTGGTAACACAGAGAATAAATGTCGTCCTCCTCTTATATCCAGGCATGGGATTTGCACTGGCAGAGTTCAACCAGCGAAGGTGCTTTGCTGTCTGCTCTGCGCTGCGCTTCCTTACTACAGGCTACAACAGAGCCTTATTTAGAGCCCGGACTAAGCTCCAACAGAGCCCAGCAGAGCCTGAGCACAGCGACCACATCCAGCCAAGAAGAAGCGCAGGCAATTCTTGCCCCGAAAGGCCAGTCCAACCATCACACGGCCGGGGAGGGACCCAAGGGCATAATGCTACAGTCTTGTAATGCTTTAGCGTAATTGATTCTAAACGCTGATAACGAACAGTTTCCCATTGAACACAATTATTGTAGTACTATCCATGCAGGAAAAATCTCATAATTAATCCAATTTACTGCCTATACTTATAGCCTATACTATTATTTTTATCAGCACAGCTTCCATTTGAAGGCCTTTCTTTCCATCATTCAAATCTTTATTTACGCATGATATTCTTTTCATAAATCCAGATTCCATTTGAGCATGATTCTTGTCAGCTTAAGCAGTCGAACCTATTATACTTAACATGATTCGTTTCATCAATCTATATCCCATCTGAAAAAATTCTTTAATCGGTCCAATTTCTTATATTCGTCTCAGCTTCTAGATAAACATAGGCCCTAACTGTTTTTATCTATCCAGCTTTCATTTGAACGGGATTCTTTTCATCGGCAATTTGGTCGCGTTTTTAAAACTATTTCACAAACATGCTAACAGGAAATAATTAAATACGGTAAAGCTTATGAAGATTAACATTGTAGTAATTAATTGCGCTATAACCTAATATTACAGAAAATGTGGCGTCATTAATCGACGACCAGTATTTATGTTACTAATGCAAAGAAAAGCTACAAAAATGATTTGTGGCTATAATGAGCTATGAAGAAAGGCTGAATGAGTGAATTAAAAACATTTGAGATAAGGAGGAGCAGAGGAGACTTGATTGAAGACTACAAGATTATTACTGGAAAGGACGCGGTGCATTCGGAGAGGCCTTTTCAATTTGCACCAAATAGAGTAACTTGGTGACACAGATATATTATAAATTATTTAACCATTATTCCTCCTAAGGCCGAACGCACACCCGGTTTATGTTAGAAATATTTAATTCTCAAAAATACATAACACCAAGAAGAAAGTTTAGTGGAGATATGGGAAGGAACAGTATAATGTGCAGAGGAAGTTTGATGCGACAGAATCATAGCTAATAAGGATTCAAAATCGTCTGTTCCTTCTTTCGTTTTCCAATCTTTCTATTTCATGCCATATTTAACTGCGGATAATAACTATGATGCCCATATTTCCAGCTGGTGTCCACAAAGTGTCCCTCTGGGCCCTATCAAATATACAATGACAGGTAGAATGATAATATGACTACGAACACAGGGCAACATTAGGCCTACAGTCAACAATCCTTGCTCTTAAAAAATTACATCCTGCATGACCTTGTATCAGGCAGTTGATGAAATTTAGTATGAAATACTAAACCGTTACTACCAATCCTGGGCCTTGACAAACAATAACTGAATCTGGGAGGAAGTTCATTGCCCCTTCACAAACTCATTTCAGAACACACTGGTTGACATGATCTTAATTGTATGTATTAGTAGTACACTTAGAGGACGCATTGCCAGCAGCGACAGACTAGTTGGGCTTGCTGTAGCGTGACAGTCGTGAACCACAGTCAATGGATAAATGGGTCAAGGCGGTTGAAGCGGGCAGCGGCGGCGATCAACCATGTCCGCTGTTCAATGGCAAACAGGCGATGGCAAAACCTGACAGTGAGATTTTATTGCAATTTAAAAGTCACATGAGCTAACCAGGACAGGAGAGGCGGACATAAAAGTGAAGAGTTAGAAGTTTTCTTTATTAGTCTTGGAATGCGATGACGAAAGGCCAATCCTAGCCCACAAAACCTTATCTGAGGGAGAGTGACAGACAGTCTGAAATACGGAGAGGGTAAATAGAGATCCGATAAGAGAGGGGTAGAAACACACACACAAACACTCACCTACACACATCTACTTACGCACACACTGAATAATAGTAGTAAATTAATAATTTCCGTTTATTTTCAGACTGACAACAACTCAGTATGATTACAGACAGTGTATTATCCATTGCACTCAATACGACTCTGAATGATCTGTTCAGAACTCATTCTCAGAAAGAGCAATAATTCATTATTAAATGTATTCCATGTTTGCTCAGCAATGACTAATCCAACGTCATTGTTAATTGGTAGGTTTTTCCCAAGGTTTCAATTTCAGTTTCGATATCAAGTTCTTATTTGAAACACGTGTTATTGCCAATGGAATTTGAGAACAATGGTTTTAAAACATAGTGAAATCAAAGACGGATTGATTTAAACAATAGGCCTACTCAAACATCACCAAACATGATTTTATTCGCCATGCGTTTCTTGGTTTATATTCCAATAGCAAAATATAGGCCCTACGCATCATAAGGACTATGAAATTCTATGACCGAAGCCTAAAATCACATTTGCAAAACACAACAAAACATATCAAAAACAATTCCAACTTTAAACCACATTCGAGAATTGATAGTTAAGACTTACTCTGTTTCCTCTTCTCAGCAGTTTCTCAGTTGATAAGACGTCGACTAAAATGTGTCCAAAAGTTTCCTATGTGAATATGACAATATGGCACAGTTATTGGCCTCCCTTTATGATCTCGTTTTTCTCCTCTGCGTTTATTGGCTCTCCTCCGTTCCCTTCTACAGGTATGCGTTAACTGAACCATAACGGTAAAGTTGACATACATATATATAACTGCGTATCATATCACTTTTACAGCGCCCTTGAGAATTCACAAGGGCTCTAGACATAACCGAACACCCACACGTGGATTTTGGTAATGGCTTTTTCACATCGGTCATTCATCTTATGTCTTACTTTGCTTCACATTAAAGTTGTGGAATGTAATGAATGCTGCTAAAATAAATTAATTTAATTTAAAAGGACGTCCGTTCAAGATCTCTACTCAAAAATGTAGACATAATTGAAACGATGTTTAAACATTTCCAATTTTAACGACATCCTGGTGGCTGAATTGGTAACTCAGTTGTAGCTGAATGACCTCGTTTCTCCGTTCTGCTTCGCTTCGGTGGTTTCCTCCGCCCCTTCTTTGTGGCTTTGCGCAACAATATTAGGCAAGCAAGCATGTATATCAATATTGCGTATCACATCACTTGTATAGGGCGCAGGCAGTAGTTGATTTTAGCGTTGGCATGGTTGTGGTACGAAAGTAGATGCAATATAACGACACTATTGAGGGCAGATATAATTAGCGTCGCCCTCCTCCTTTATTCAAACGTTGGACTGGCACGATCTGAGTGTCAGCAGTGGCGGATTTACTAGTATTTGCATTGGTTTGGATCCATAGTTTAAATAACGACAGCTTTTGACAAGAGAAGCTCGTTTTTCTCCTCTGCCGTTGTTGTCGACAAAAATTTGCTTAGTTGATTAGTGGTAATTTAACGACACTGTGTGATTACATAGATCATTAGCATCGCCCTCCTCTATACGGGCTTTGGACTGGCACTGCAAGACTGCAGGCAGTGGTGGAGTTAATGAACGAAACTGAACAATTAACATCCAAAGATATTCGACAATTAAGGCGTGGAAAGTGAGCTGGTGACATAGGAACTATCACATCGGAAAGAGGAAGAAAGGTATCATTGCGTAGCGGATACTAAGAGCAGGATAATTGGTTTAGCAACATTTTGTGGCTGCCATTGGATTAATTGGTCAGGGCGGTTGAAGCGGACTGCGGCGGCGATCAGCCATTTCAGGGCTTGGATCGAAAATTTAAAATATATCATCGTTATTTTGTCGGCACACTAATAGCATTAAAAAATGTAAATATATGAACAAAACCATACAGGGGCTTACATGATAACATCCTTGGACAAATGATTAACATAATAAGGTGACCCAATAAACTACTTATAGCGCTTTCTCTCTACTGTGAATGAATATTATTATAAGAAGAGTAAGTAAGGTTAATGGCCAACGTTCCTACATCGTTCATTTTCTCTTTGTCGCTCTCGTCATTGCCGTATGTCTGTCTTCTTATTCTACAATCGTTAGCTTTTGCCTTTGCGATGAGACATTTTGTCTGAACAATAACTCGTACAATAACGAACGGTTGTTCCTGAACAATACCTAACGAGTTGGTTCGCTAACTCGGATGCTCGCTTAATCCGTTTACTTCCGCGTTCAATTTCTTTATAATGTCCGTTTGCACTAATTATAAGGATGTCGTAAATTGTACGAATGATTTATTTCGCGCATTTCATTTTCATATCTCAACGTACATAGATAAAAATATACAGCGAACATATGTTAACAAATAATGTATCAGCATTCATATATCGCGATATATTATTTGCGTAGCTCCTTTTTATAGATAAACAGAGGCAATCAGATGCGTCGTCTCTGCATTTCAAGATGACCTTGCCATCCTCATCTGTTTCAGAGCATACTCCCCGATGACAAAGATTCGTCCATTTGCAAGAACCAAGCCAAACTGACCAACGTCTGTCTTAAACTGTTTCGTGTCTTTCCACGTTGCCATCTCAATGTCATATATTAAACATTTATGATATCCAAGTAAAATAACCGATGTGTCCCAGAGTTCTGCTCGCATCAAGAGTTGACCACGTGACATTGGATTCGTAAGGAGAGTGCATTTGTTCTGTTTAGTGTTGTACACCTGAATATGATTGAACGTTTTGTAATTCTTATCATATCCACCAAAGATATAGAGTGAATTCTTGAATGGAACGCAGTTTCCTGAGTTCTAAACAGAATGAGCCAACTTTCCAACTGTTGTGCATTTGTCAGTGACTGCGTTGTAGGCTTCAACGTTGTCTAGAACGCTATTATTAGAATCAACAAATCCTCCGCAGAAGTACAACGCTTCACCGATAAACGCTGAGCTAATTTAATGGTCTATAGCGATGCGCCTCTGACTAAAATTACATTTGCAACACAGCTGACAGATAAATGCCAACTAAAATTCACATAAGATTTTTGATAGAAACATTAAGCGGCCATTTGGACTGTATTAATAAGAGACTAAAATTTAGTACTCTTCTCGAAAGATTCTCAGTTGATGAGGCGGATGTTTATTATGTTAAAGTTAAAGTGTGACCTAGTTGTTGCTGACTGATCTCGTTTCTTTCTTATGCGTTGATTGGTTAGCTTTCTCTGCTTCTCGTAATCATAATCGTAATCTCCAAACATCTAAGGCGCCACTTTAAAGTCTAGCGCAGGTTGCCAGCTTATTAACGAGCGCTGCATCGAATCCGAGGGGTTGTCCAAATGGGTAGTCCGTGGGAGGTCAGAATCCGGCTTCCAGTCGGTCAGCGAAGGCAGAGTAGGCTAGCTATTAAGTAGGTGGGGTTGCCAACTCTGAACAAACCCATTCCGGGGCATTTCCCAATTCCCACTATGATTAATGATTTATGCAGTTCACTATTCGCAGACATTCAAATAAAGGTAAAGCGACAACTGGGTCACACTTTCACTTTAACATAAAAGGTACTGGCATAAAACAAACCACTAGGCTGACGAAGTCATGAATATCGAATGAAATTTGATTGGTCGAAACACTTAGGGGTCTACGAATAAATTGTGATCGTTAACATTGAAAATTAAGTTGTTGTTTTACATTATTGCTCAAGTTGCTTGGATTTGGATAATGTCATTCAATCGTAATCGTAATCCTAGCATTTCTACATCGCCCACAAAAGCCAAGTCGCGGGAACCAGCTTAATCACAGGCGCTTAATCAAAACAGAATTCATAGGCAGGGGCCAAAATCCAGAGAGTCTGGCAGGCAGACAGACAGACAGATGGCTAAGGTGGACGGATGGTGTTCGGAGTTGAAACAATGGTAGGGCGAAGGGGAGGATTCAGGGTAGGATTTGTGAAAAAGCAATGTTTTCAGTCTTGAGTGGAAAACCTGTGGTGAGATGGCAAGAGTTGAGGCGTTGGTGAGTTCGTACGATGGGTCTGATAATCGTCTTAATGCTGGAGTGAGTTTGGTAATTACCGGACCTTGACCTCTAATAGACTCCCATTGGTAGTCCAGGCCAGACTTCTAACACTCAGCCCTCGAGTGGCAGTTTAGAAATACAGAATTGTTAGCAGACGACCCTACATATACTTGCCATTTGTACATCCGGTATATCATTACTGCTGTGGCTTCCTTTTGTCTTCATAATACTTTTTTATGAACCTCACTAGCCATAATTTTATTAGGTAACCCAATTTCACACAACAACGGGACATTATAAATGATTAAAGGTTATAACATTTCCATGACTATAGGCCTAAACTTAAAATATATCAAAATGGTTATTGATGCTAAATCTGTAAACAAGCGCAGAATAAATAACATAAAATGCAATATTGTAGGCAACCTCGGAGTCATCGCGGGTGACCTGCTCATCGAGTGCTGGCCATCTGCGCAGGATCTCTGCATGATCTTCGTGTCCTCATGTGACATTGGCTCTCACTCGATGGCCTTCACACCGTCACCAAGGCCACTACGATCTCCCGATTCCTCTATGCCTCACCAGTATGGTGTGGATTAACGGCCGCTGAGGATTGAGGTCACCTCGAGACATTCCTCCCTTTTGATGCCGTGTCGATGTCGGTCACGGTGGAGATGGCCGACGAGCGCCTCTTGCGAGCCTTGATGGCGACTGAGGCGCATGTCCTGCGACGCCTCTTCCCGCCGGTCGTCCACAGAAGCCATGCATTGCTCCATTGACCACATCCGTTTGTCCTCCCAGTTAAAGATGACAGATATTTATTTCCAGGATTCTTTATAAATTAAAGTTTGTACCAAAGAATATGCCAGTAGGCCACTGTTTTGACCCACCTCGCCGATCTGGATGCGAACTGCGATCATTGACCTTTTATAACTTACTGCGGTATGTCAGTTTGTGTCTCAAAAAACGAAGGCCTATAGGCCTAAACATAACACATTGAAATTAAATTCAGTCCATATATTCAATAATTGAAGGCCATAATATAACCGCAGGCCGTCAAGTTTTATTAGTATAATAATTAATCATAGACTCAAAAACGCACGTTTGCACACGCAGATACAAGGGCTGGCAATTTTGTGTGAATCTTCCATTTAATCGGTTTATCATCGATGAGATTCTTGAGAGGAACATAACGCACGTCATCTCTACATTTCCATTTTGCAATGCCGTCTTTATCCAATTGGTTGATTCCTCCTCCTATGACAGACAGTCGCTTATCTTCAATAACCAAACCAAGGTGAACAACATCTGTCTTAAACTGTTTCCTTTCACTCCAAGTCTCCGTCTCAATGTTATATATAAAACAAGTATCATATCCAACCAAAATAACAGATGTATCCCAGAGTACAGCTCGCATAACGCTACAGCGGCCTGGCACTGGTTTTGTGAGGAGAGTGCATGTGTTATGTCTAGTGTTGTACACTTGAACGTCAAAAACGCACGTTTGCACACGCAGATACAAGGGTTGGCTGTGGCAATTTCGTGTGAATCTTCCATTCAATCGGTTTATCATCGATGAGATTCCTGAGAGGAACATAACGCACGTCATCTCTACATTTCCATTTTGCAATGCCGTCTTTATCAAATTGGTTCATTCCTCCTCCTATGACAAACAGTCGCTTATCTTCAATAACCAAACCAAAGTGAAAAACATCTGTCTTAATCTTTTTCCTTTTACTCCAAGTCTCCGTCTCAATGTTATATATAAAACAAGTATCACATCCAACCAAAATGACAGATGTGTCCCAGTTGACTGCTCGCATCAAGCTATAAGCACGTGGCATTGGTTTCGTAAGAAGAGTGCATGTGTTATGTCTAGTGTTGTACACTTGAACGATATTTGACTCTTTGTTATCTTTATCATATCCACCGAATATATAGAGTGAACCCTTAAATGGAACACAGTTTCCTGAACTCTCGACACAATGAACCAACTTTCCAACTGCGGTGCATTTGTCATCGACTGCATTGTAGGCTTCAACGCTGTCTAGAACACTTTTATTAAAAAAATCAAATCCTCCACAGATGTACAACCTTTCATCGATAAACGCTGCGCTGTGTCTACATCGGCCTTGAACTAAAGATGCGCATTTCTTCCAACCAGAACGCTCTGTGTATTTCCAGATTTCATCTATATTTTCTCCTATACCTGTAACATACATCGTGTTACAGTAAACGGCGGCGAATGCTTCGCTTTGCATTTCAGTCGGTATTTCTTTCAGTGCTGAGATTTCATCTGACTGAAGAAGATTTATTTTTATTACGTCATTCCGTACATCACTTAATCCAACGACAATTGCACAGCTCTCAATACGGGTGTTGATCTCTGTTGAAACATTGAAAGTAATTTAATTGATGGCTGGCGTAGAGTTGAAAGCCTATTAGTTTGAATCATATCCTAATGATATTTATTTCTGTTATAGTGAGAGGAATGTCAATCGCTGAACTAAGAGTTTAAATAAAAATATCTGACCTTATTTATTTAATTATTATAATTGTGACGCGCCCAAAGTCACACCTAAATCTGAATCTGAGGCGCGGAATGTCAGACGCCAGGGAAAAATGCCACTATATTTCCACATCTTTGAAGAAAGCCAAGAAGAAATAGAACGTGTTGAGCGATTTTTGAAAGAAGGAAGTGAATATTATGAGCTACGAAGCGATAGTTAGGCCTACGTGGATTACGCGAAAAAAATTAAGTGAAAAATCACATTATCGCCTAATCACATAAACCACGGGTCCTAGTCATCAACAACTACGCCAGAACAAGTCAATTATTGTTGACACTGAACGAAATTTCAGAACTTTAACCAATAATTTGCGAAAACTTTCCATTTAGAAATTTATGCGAAAAAATACAAAATTGCATAATTCACGAGGCCCTAGCGATAGGGGCAGTCGATTTCATTCCTGAGGAGCAAGGTATCTTTCAACATTCACAAAATCAAATAATGCATCTACGTCTGTCGCCTATTCAACGCGCATACAATTCACTCTGATATGTGCAAACTAACAATAAATTATGGGAATTGATATGAAGTCTTGACTCACGTGGCTATAAATCAACACGTTCAGGACAAGTAAATATTACAAAAGTTTGATTATAATTGTAAAAACGGATCACTTTTATAGCGCCACTTGCGATCAGATCCACTCACCACTCGGGACACAGCTAAATGGAGAACAGGAAAGCCTTCGGAAGGCGGCAGAGGGAGAGGGAGGGGATACTGTTCCAGCTGGTATGACCTATTTACATGTACATGTAGGCAAAGCTCATCATCTGGTCCGTGGCAGAGTGCATGCGAGGAACCACCAGCAGAGAACCGCAGGGATTGCAAACTGTAATAATTATTGTTTCTCTTAAACTTGTCTAAACATTCGGTATATTACAATAATACTTTTAATGTTGAACTCAAACCATGCTCGCACTCTGGAAGCACCAATTCCAAACCTAGATAAGAAGGAGGTCTGCGTAAATCATTCTTGTTTAAAATATACATGTAGCAATATTATTACGCTATATAAAATGAAGCTTTGACTCGCGTTGTTATATTTCCTCACGTTATTTAAAAGCCAACTGAGAAATTCACTATTGCATACCGTTACTTAGCTGCCTCATAAGATTATTTAAGCTTTCGCAATAATATATCGAACTCCGCCACTAGTAGTACTCGGCCAGTGCCAGTCCCAAGCCTGGATAAGAAGGAGGTCTGCATAAATCATTCGTGTCTTCACACAGTGTCGCAAAACAGAAACTACTTATTTCAGGTTTAATTCCTGATAACGAAGGCTGTCGAAGCAAATTATAAATTACTGTTTGTTACGCAGTGTCTTTAAATTGAGACTATCACTACCATTACTACAAACATTATTTTTTAATGATTACCCCAGAACGCCATTCATGAGACTTAAGGAAATATCCACATCTACCTTAATTACATTTAATCCGATTATTGTAAATTAAAGGTACTATGGTGCTGCGCAACGGATCAATCTGAGCAAGTACGATGTCAACAATTCGGTGACCTCTCGATAATCCGACGTTCAATAGCCCGAAGGTTGGATAGTTCGAAATTTCGATGGTCCGAGCACTAGAGTCCGGTCGATAGTCCGAAGGGTCGATAGTCCGAGGATTCTGTGCTCCGAAATTAATTTAAAGAGAAGAGCTGGATAGATTAAAGAATGTGGTTTTAATGGAAGCGAAATTGATGAATAGATTTCAACTAGCAGGTGCAATGATGAAAATAAGTCTCTTTAACTAGAAGTTGTATTGATGACAAAAATCCATTTTATAAGGGAGCTGGATAAATGACAAGTATCGTGCAGTCCAGATCCAGCCTCCATTTTGACAGAAATCTTTTCATCAACTCAGCTTCCAGTTCAACATATACTTTCTAGAATTCTGCATCTACTTGAGAAATGATTCTTTTATCAATCCATCTTGTAATTATTCAGCATTCTTAACGTTAACTCAGCCTCTACTGTAATTAGCATTTTTCTTCTTATCCGACTTCATCATCAATACAGCTTATTCCCATGACATCACATTTTCCTTAAAACAGTTTCAACTACAGCAAGATTTTTTCATCAATCCATCTTCTACTTATGCAGGATCCTTTTCATTATTACAGATTCTAGTTAACACAAACATTCATCCATCCAACTTCTGTTAGGGCAAGATTCTCTTCATTGATCCATCTTCTACTTAAGCATGAATCATTTCATAAATCCCGTTTCTACTTAAGCATGATTCTCTTTATCAATCAGGCTTCATATTATGCATGCATGCTTCAGCAAGATTTATTTCATCAATCCGGCTTCTACTTAAGCTTGATTCATTTTATTGTTCGAACTTCTAATTGGATTTTAAAAGTATTTCAGCATTGCCGCTTCCATTAAAACCGCAATCTTATCACCTATCGATCGGGCTATCGAACCTTCGGACTATCGCACTTCAGACTATCGAACCTTCGGACTAACGAACCTTCGGACTATTGAACCTTCGGACTATCGAACCTTCGTGTTATAGAAACAGACCCAATAATTCAAAGTTTCTTGTATGAGCAGCATCAAAAATAAAATACTTTTAGTGTCAAGAATTATTCTACTTAGGACGATACAACAGCGATACAATAGTCCAACTTTATATAGGGCAACTTGATATATGTAAAAAGAAATTTTGTTTAGAAAACTATACCTTTGATGTTGCCTACTAAGTTGTTGTCTAACTTCTGTACAACTTCACTTAGTTCTGATGCTATGAAAATAACTTGATGTGGACGACCAATGAATTCCTTGTGATCCTTTTCGAACTCGTCAGCCCTAACAAATATTTGGTCAACCGATTTGAAGATGTCGCTGGCCGATCCTGTCAATGCTAGTTCATTGCAATAAGCCTCAAAGCTGCTCAATATTGTGCAACATCTTTCAATATCTTCCGTTTGATTTTCTATTTCCTTTACATTATGTGATTTTATCAAAGACAACTCATCCAATAGTGATTTTGTATGTAGGTCTATCATGTCCTTAAGTTCCTGATTTCTGTTGTAAATTTCTTTTTCTTTCTCGGCTATATCATTAAGAAAATCTTCTTTCCTCTTCTCCTTATTATTCCTCATCGACAACATTTCGTTCACGAAGGCCGACATCACCCTTGCTTTATCTTTTATCGCTTCACGATATTCGTCCACTACTGTAGTCACCTCTTTGCAATCGTGTGATTTATGGCTTTCCACAAAACAGGAGACACAAACGATTGTTTCGCAATCGACGCAAAAGTAGTCTAATTGTTTCTGAGTGTGTTTGAGGCAGAATTTCACATATTTTTCTTCTTTTAACTGGCTGCCATGTCCATGTTTCAAAATGGGATCGCTGATATGCGGCTTAATACTGAGTTCCGAGATGCGCTCCATGAGGTTTTTCATGAAGAAGTTTCTCTGCAGACCGACGATTCCGTCTCGTGGAATTTTGAACTCTGTTCTACACAAAGGACATGGCATCTTGTCTCCTGGTTTCGTCTGTGTCTTTTCTACGGTGCTTTTTATGCATTCAAAACAGAAAGTGTGAACGCATGGCAATATTCGTGGATCAGTGAATTCATTCATGCAGATGGAACATTCAAGTATTTCTCTAATATCCTTCTTCTCAGCCCTTGTTGTCACATCGGCCACCGAGAAGTCGCTCTGTAGATCTGTGGAAAGGATGAACTCTGTTGCACACAGCGGACATTGCATCTTGTCTTCTGGTTTCTCGTTCCTTTCCCTTAAAACTGAATTCAGGCATTTATAGCAAAACATGTGATTGCATGGTAACACCCATGGATTGGTAATTTCATTTTGGCAGATTGGACATTTCTTCATCTCTCTAAGTAGTTTTTCAACGTTCTCTCCCGCACATGCCATCTTCGCTTGCCCGAAAACCTTTACACAAGATGAACCAAATGAAAATTTAGTTAGCGGACATTCATGGTAACAACGTCTCGTCCACAGTGAGGAGGTCGTTAGCAGGTTGTACGATATAATGTGAAAATGCGGCAATGATTTGCATAAATTTCATAGTCCTGGACTTGGACTTGATAAGTTCTACCAGAATAAAATTTGGACCAAATTCATGTAACATTCCAATCAATCTGTCGGTCAAGACCTTCAGAATAAAACCCGATGAGACGTTTCTGTTTCATTTCTTCAGTCAGACTCTGACTGAAAGCCTAGGAAATGTCTTCAATTGCATTGTTTCATTTTAGATAGCCCTATTTTGTCTCTGAGTGCTTTTGATGATGTTTTTGATCAAATAAACACGTGTAAGAATACCGAGGATCCGGAAAGCGAGGCTTAGATGCTTACTATGGCAAAAAGCCTTAACAATTGGATTTACGTATAGGGCCGAAACATATGCTGAATGAGCAAAATATGGTCACAAAAAAGGGATCAAGCCAGACGTGAAGGACATTCTATTCTTGCACACAGAAGTCATGTGATGACCAGTCTCACCTTTTTGAGCACACAATTTGTTTGGTTTTGTTATTGTTACATTTGATGAGTTAAGTTGAGGATTGCATTATTGGATAAGAAATTGTTATTCTGTAACCCTATTGAATCTAACTCTTACCTTTAATAATGTTGAATCCTTATATTTTAACGCTGTTGTATAATTATGTAAATGATCGTTAATGTATTGTACTAGCCGTTTAGCAAAAAAAAATTTCTCTGCCTGACATAATATTTTCTCTAGCCTATACATTTATATTATAATGAACGAGTCGAAACTTATCAGCCGACAACAATGTTCGATGTAGCCAAAGTGCTGCCCTCTGAAGTGGCCGAAAGGTGCCGTCGCACCGCATTGCTGCATATAAATCGCTAGTTCTTCGTTGTACGTAACTATTAATTCACACTGACAAGGCCAACAGTTTTCAAATATTCTCCTGTTTCTTGTAACACGCTATGGTATCGTTCAACACTTGGTTCCTAGAAAGAATCATGGACGTTAGAGATTATAGTACCAGCTAAAAAACCTACCGTTGTGCTGGAAGTGGCGGAAACGTCATCTTTATCACAGCTTTCCTCCGGTTCACCTTTGGCATCAACATCTAGACAAGAAATAGTTTCCAATCATGAATAATATAGGCCCTGTACAATCCTCAGGTCCTCTGGGTAAACCAAATAAATGATCAGCACTTAACTCGGATGAAAAAATAACAATTGACAAATTCAATCGTTTGAATAAAACCTAGAGTAACTTGCTTTGACTATTTGCGCAATTGTGCAACATGATAAAAAAATGCAAACTGTCTACCTCTGCTGCTACTTATTAATAAATGACCAGGCCTACTTGCATTACCCGGACATTTATTCAGCTTTACAACGAGCAAGGTTTCCAATATTTACTCTTGCTTTTACACCACCGGATGGTGTCTAGAAATGAAAGATAACTTATGTCGTATAACTGTATGATACACAATTTGGCGATAATCAGATCGAGAGAATTTGCTCACTAAAACAGAGGGGCAGTCAAAACCAATTTGAATGAAGTCAGTCCTAAACTGGGAATTAAATTACATAAGCAGTTCAACGGTACTCACTAGGAAAACCCAGCTCACATTTAAATAAATCTTCATCGCAGAAAGTCGTTCTCAAGGCGATAACTTGTGTACGTGAGAGCATTTCATTTAACATCTCTCTAACAGCATCCGACAACTTTCCAGAAATTTGCATCTCTTGAATATGAACGACCTCTGCTGATGTTTTGCAGAAGAAGTAAAGAATGATGCTGTTGCCTTTCTTTGCAGCGATTAGACGCAATTGAGTACATTCTAGTATACGAGCAGAATATTCCAATGAACGATCTCCAAGCATTTCGGTGATTTTTCTGACGAGTTCATCTTCAACTTCGTTCGCATTATTATCCATTTCCAATTCCGAGTGAACTCTGGCGACAACTGAAATAGAACAATTTTCAGTAATTGTAATTATCGACTAATATCTCTCCGATAGCCACTACTACAGCCGCCATTTCAACCAATGCCTGCCAGCGGGAAATAAACAGATTTTGTAGTTGAAATTTATATCTCTCCGATGGCTGCAACTGTTATCACTATACTTTCAATTCCCGGCGAGATGATATAATTGCGGTGAAGATTCTCATAAAATACATGATGATAAAACTTACACATTGCTTAACGCAGAGACATTAATGTCCTCTTAGTCTAAGTTGGATAAGTGTAGCTGTTGCCACTAGTGACCATTGACCAATAACGTGACGGCGTTTCTTCAAACTACTCAAACGTTTACCTCCTCCATTTTTCAGTAATTCTGCGAGGTGGCTTTGCTTCGATAAATTCAAACAGTAGATCGTTTTGTTGTAGTTTTGTAGACTAGTTCTTCTCAGTATATCCAGCAATGCGTCGTTCTTTTCGGGGGAAACTGTCTTTGATGATAAAAAATCCCTTTGTCGATTGTTAATGACTTTGTGAGAATAGAGATCACGAATGAGATCGCATGTTTCAAGGAGATCAACCAAGGAGCGTTGGTTGGCGTCAAGAATGGATATTTCTCGTTTTGTCAGCGGCCAATCATCTCCAACTTCAGGGTGGCGTTCTGCAACACGTTTGAAGACATACGAGTTTAAGCAGTCACATAAGATTTAAAAGAAGGCTACACGAGCCTGAACGAGTCCCGTACGTCATTGAATGAAATGTTGAATAAAAATTAAAGTGCCAATTGAAATCAACAATATTTTCCTCCGCTGCCCAATATGAAGTTCACCAGATTTACCAGAAGTCCAGCAGCAATTTAGTTAGAGATATGTTTGTTTAAGCCTTACAAGAAATCCTACACAAGCCTGAATGAGTTTCGTACTTCATTGAATGAGGATAAGAATAAGAGTGAAATATCTGATGAATAAAACTATTAATGCAAACCTCCGCTGCTCAGGATGAAGTTCACCAGGTGAGTCTGTTGTGTGTCTCTGAGGGCATCTAAAAACTTTTCGTAGATGCCTCTGTTGAAAACACACTCCAGAACTTTCTCGCTCTTTCCGTGCGAGTCGGGGACGGCCTTGACCCTGGTGACCTCCGGCCACGTCAGTGATCCGTTGGCAAGCAGGGCATCAAGGAGTCCAAAGTCCGGATCAAGACGTTCCGTGATCAGTTCCTTGTGGGCCTCCAGTTTAGCTCTGACGTCCATTTCGTATGCGCCAGTTAAGACTGAGGATAGACAAATTCTTTTGAAAAAATTCCACTATTACGTCATCAACAAAATCATTAAGTATTCGAATCACTAATTTATTGCACTAGTCGTTTTCGCACCGGCAGGCCCTGCTAAGAAATAGAGTCATTGAGGTAAAGTCCTTAATTTATTAATTTATTCGTTTTGTAGTTAATTACTGTTTTTTTTAATTTTTACATGTGCATGCATTCTGAATAGGTATCCAATTATTGCATTCGTAATTTTACTTGCGTTTTTGGTCATTTAGTAGTGTATGGTTACAATTGGTTCCATGGATGCAATGGTTGTAAGGACATGGCCACGGTTGACAGTCTTTAGATGAGGTATTCTGTTCGACGATTTATGCTGTAAAGCGGAGAAATACCCCTAAAGATGTATCTGCACCTCAACGTGGGGTGGCGTGGGAACAGCCAACTAAAGGTTGCCAGATGAGACCACGCCATCAGCGTAGAAGGCTCTGGCAGAAGTATCACCAAGGGCGATACGCGAGGAACCCCGAAAATGGCTGTAAGGACATCTGAGGGCGCATGAGGAATAAAGCGATGGGCCCACCGACCTCCTTGTCATACCAGGAGAGAAGTGGCAACCACCTGGCATAAGACCAAAAAACCACAACATGATTGATTAGGTCAACTTATTCAAGGGAGACGTATATAGTCGAGGCTTCATTGGCGTCGCTAGGATTGAGGATCGCGAAGGCAGATTTAATATGGTAAGGGTATAACAGCCTTGAGGGAGGGCTTCTGTATCTCATTTCTAACTCCAAGATGTTTTAAAAATATCACTGCAACATATGCTTGACGGAGGAGAGAGAAGTAGAAGGAGGAAGCGGATTGATCAGGATTATAATAATTATGTGGTAGTGAAATAGATATTGCTCATATTCTTAATAATAGTCGCTAGTGGAAAAGATGTATGCTCTTAACATTTTAGAACTGCTTATAATTAATTAGTAATGAATACGGTGGGTGAGGCAACATCGAGGTCAACGGCCATAAATAAACTACATGTACTATTGACTGCCAGCATAAGCCGATGCATCGACGCCTTTCTGACCAAATTCACTCATTCCGAGCTCAACATGAATACATACTCGACGTAGATGTATAGTTGAGACCTCATCTTCGGCCACGAAATCTCAATAACAAGATGAAGTAGAAGAGAAACCATGATTATAATGTATGGCAATGAAAACAATTCCTCATATTCTTAATTTATTCGTCAGTACAACTAATCATAATTTCAGTATAACCGCTTTTAAATAGTAGCCAAGTCAATACAGTGGGTAAAGTAAGATAAAGATAAAGAGATAAACGAATCTGGCATTCATAAGAAAACTACGATTCACTGCTAGTATTAGTTCATACATCAACGCCCTTCCTATTTCTCTAGTTAACCAAATTCACTCAATCCCTACGCACAACGCTGCCTGATCATCCAGGATTCATACGACAACTCTTACAGCCGGATGCACTAGACGCATTAGACGTTTTCTGCCAGTATCTTAAATTTACATTGTTTATTGGATTTATGTGCGCCAATGTAAGACTGGCAATTGACTTCTGCTTACTTGCTTTTAATGCAGGTCTTCTGCTCCGGCTATCATCGTTTATGAATGTGGATTTTTCTGACGCAGTAAATCTAATAAACTGATGCGCCTTTGATTTTACTCATTTTGTGGCTGCATTGTCAAGGGGTCACGAGCTTGGTTTTTCTCTTGCATTTAATAATATATATAGCCTAACAGCATTCTACAAATCAACTGCCTGCGACTGGAAATCAGCGAGAAAGTTTTACTCAGATTCACTTTCACTTTCAAATTTGCAAGACTCGTTTTATTCAAGTTAAACGGTAACTAACTTTGTTAGATTTTGACATCTAAGGCATTCAATCTAAGATGATCTCCAAATATACTGTACATGTAATGACCATGGGGATTTATTAATAATACTCATCTTGCGTTTATTTCCTATCGTAAAAATAGTTCAATATGTTTCCGGGTCCTATTGAAATTGGACAGCTTTGCATACAGAAAACAGCTTAATGCTAAAACTAGAAATCGCAGTAGGTTTATCACAACTATGAGTTGAAAAGTAAAGTGCATATGAGATTTGTCTTACTCTATGTCGAGTTTCCAACAGATTCTCGTTCCAAATGACGTCGATTACGTAAGCCTATTGAAGAGGCACACTATGTAACTCACATCGCCAACCATTTACCACGGAATGATCCTGTTTCTATTCTTGCTCACGGATATTGAAGGCCTAGGCAGAAATGTTGATTATGTTGATTAAATAGCAGAGAGAAATATAGGTCACCTGTCAAGTGCCTTGGGATTGACTTAGCGTAACATACATTGTTATGCGATCTACTCTTACAACTTGGTGCTGTTAATACTCATGATTCCAAAAACATTATTGCTGTTTATTCACTGTTGCTACTCAATCGCAACACTTTAATAATGATAATAAATTTCGTTTTATTACAAACAAAAAACGCAGTGTGATTACAAACCAAGTAGGCCCTACGATGTTTTAATGATGACAAGATTTTGCAGGAGTCGAATGTAACTGTCGAGACTCTCTGGAGCCTTTGCAAAGGTTCAATTTCAGTTTAGTTAACAGATGCTGTTGCAAAGAGGTTCACAATTATGTTAAGTTAAAAGACACGTTAGAATATCAGATACATAGGCCTAATACCAATAAGTGCACAGACTGAATTTTTTCAAGTAGAAGGGCGACGCCAACGGCCATGACGGCCACAAGATGTCGTTTTACAATAGAAATCAAGGACATCATTATTTTCATCTTTAGTCTGCAATAATGAGAAGCCGAACATAGCGCAGCGTAGGCTCGATGTACAGTTACATGTTGTGTATAATAGTTGGTGATAAGCCTTTCCAGTCGTAAGAAGCTGATTAGCGCCGGAGTTTAATGCACTGGTAACGAGACAACTAGTTGAAATCAGAGAAATAATGATTTCAGCAAAGATTGCCGAAATCCTTTGCCGTTTGTGTGATTGAGAGATAGGTCGCAATTTGTCCTTTTTTAGATCATTTAAATATTAATTTTTAAGCCTGTCAGAGCAGTGATCACCCGGATGAGCTACTGCATTTCTTCGCTCAATATGGGCCTACTATTGTCAATCGTCCTTCAATAACTTTTTTCAGAAAACGTAAAAATAATTAAATCTGTGTGCAAAGAATAAGAAATTGCATTCCACGGAAAATGGATTAAACGAACGTAATGTTTTGCATTACAGTGCCAGTACCATGCGCAGAGAAAGGAGGAGGGAGACACTGGTTCTCTTTCTTATGACAAAGCGTCATAAAATATTAAATACACATAGACCTACAAGCACACTGCATACTTTCAGCTTTCCAGGGTCAGTTCATGGACCCACGCTCTCTCTCTCTCCCATTGTAAAGAGCCGGACGTGGCTTTTACTCTCTGGAACAATCTGCCGCAGACATACAATCACTAGCTGCATCTTAGCTCAGAAAACGATTCCTGCTTGAATTAGCACATAGTCATTTGCTTTGTGATTTCTAAATAGTCGGTGAGCAGTGTTCCCTCTAAGCTGTGCGCATGGGTGACCGGACAATTTATCGCCAGACAATTTGGCGCCGGGACATTTCGTGGCCGGATGAGTTTTTAAGTGTATTAGAATGGCAGCGAAATAATATTCTCCATATTATCCAGCACATGTTTCGTTATTGTAGAGTCAGAGTCAACACATATGAACCGTGTCACCTTCTAACTAGCGTAGTCCTCCACTTTAGAGAAACTATAAAATATTGCAAAGTACATCAATTTCAAATTCTGACTCACATAGTATTTACCAACAGCAGTAGAAGTTGATAAATCCATGTCTTAATGTCACTGTACTCTTTAATCGCAATTACTCAAAGTCAGTATTAGGGCTGTTGTCTACACCAGTCTCTACAGTAACCAGACATGTGCTGGATAATATAGGGAATACTATTTCGCTCCCATTCTGAATATTTTAAAAGCCAGTTACTACATACCGATATCTGGTCTAAATACACTTACTAACTCATCCGGCGCCGAATTTTTTGTCGCCGAATTGTGCGCACGCACAAGACTTGGGGCAAGTGCACACAAGAATTTAAATCAGCATCTATTGTAAGTTTTTTAATTATAAACTCTAATTTCACGAAGGAAAATGGCACGTGCACATGATCACGTAAGTTAATCATTTTGAAAATTGCAGCTATCACAATGACTGCAACTTATTTAAAACTCACTAAACCAAGCTAAGACTAGAATTCCCGGGTAGCATCATGCCTACTATGCATCATATCCCAACGACGTTGGCTAATCACACAGTGAATCCACTATAAAATCCTATCGCCAACCCACAACTTCCTACCATGGTCCTACTGCAAATTAAAATGTGTTCGTGAACTCTTCACCATCCAGCCAAGTCGTTCTACCCGATCAACCTCCTGTGTCAGTTTATCTCAAACCCCGGTCACTTAACATCTCAAGTTTTCCAACCGAGCCATGTCCCACGTCTCTCAGATGCACGTGCGTAGATCTTCATCTCGAATTTTTTGCGGTTCATCCAATATGTCATTGTCATTCAGCGACCGTTAGCAACCCCAGACTCTTCTATCATTTCTCGAACTTTCAAATCACAACTGAAGTATGACCTCTTCAATAATTCCTATAGAATCCTATCCCGCCTCATTCGATCATCCACCATCCAGTTCTTAACAACATCCACATTAGCACCTACTATGCATCTTCTCACCCTCTGGCAGCCGGAATCAGACCTCATTCGGATTACCCTCATGGGCAAGCTCTCTGACTTGACGAAGCGCTGGTTAATATTTGGTACCCTGCGTTTGGCTTTCGCGTAGCACTTTACAAGTTTGAAGTTGACGATCATGATTACGATTAGACACAAAATTATTAGGATCTATTGGATAAGGCAGGCCGTTATCGTTTTAGAGGGCGCCAAATGAGTTGGTTACAAAAAATTAACATGTTTCATTCATTTATTTCATTTAGAAAGGGTGCCCTGAATAATTACGCTGAGGGCGACAAGAAGACTAACTTCGGCACTGGATGTTATTTCTACTGTAAAATAATTGGAATATTGAACTGAAATGGCATCTTCTACACGTTTTATAATAGAAACATCATTTCGGGACGTTACATTGTCCCCGAATGGACCTGTCTGGGACGCGGGACATTTTGATAAATTCCCGGACTGTCCTGGCCAATTCGGAACATGTGGTCACCCTAGCTCAGATGCGCTGGTCGGACTCATGAGGAAAGTCCTGATAAATGTAAAGAAAGAGCTAGACAGGACGTCCAATGGCTGTGCGAGCATGTGGAGCGACAAAGACGCCTCTGGCGGTCGAGCGAAGAGTTCGGCAATGAGAGCAGGCAGAAGTTACATGTAAGGTAAATCTCCAACGACCTTCATCTTGTAAACTATATTTGTAGTCTCTCTGGTCAGTGTGTAGTCTATAGGTTCGATAAGAAAATCTCTGTCTTGCTAATCAAATCCAAAAATCAAACCCTGTTTCTCATACACAAGAAATTAACGCCATGGAGCATCATCAACGCTCTATTCTGATAATGACTATAAATGGTCAAATGGTCATAATGTATGATATGATAAATGTGATAAAAATTCATTCCATTCTATCCTAGACTATTGAGTTATCTAATTGATTATTGCTAAATCATAAATATGTTTATTAATGGCGTTGGGCCTACATTTACCTAGGTAGTTATTAGAGGTCTGCGGGTAGAGATTTTGGATACTCGACCCGTAAACGCAACACAGGGCCGTGGCCCTTACACGTCCAGTACTCAATATTGCTGCCAGACCCGACCCATGCCCGCGAATAGACCCGTACCCGCAATGTCATTAACTTGCCTTTTCACAGTCTTATCACTTACCAGGCTAAAGTGAACTACTTACTTAGCACATACATACTAAGCACTACTGCCGTAGCAGTAGCAGCAGCAGCACCAACAGCAGCAGTGGCGGCAGGCGTGATCAGAGTCGGCGATCTTGCTTGAGAGGTGGGGGACATCCAAAGAGAGGTGTAAGAAATGTGGGGGACAAACTTATAGCGTGTCCCATATCTGTAAAAGGTGGGGTTCTTGTCCCCTCGAGCCCCCCGGGATCGCCGCCTCTGCGCCTAACAGAAGCAGTGGTGGCAGAAGCAGAAGAAGAAGGAAAAAAAGGAAGAAGAGGAGGACGGAAGGAGGAGGAGGGAAAGAGAAGGAGGGGTAGCACAAGGGTAAGGTCAAAAGGAAAAGCATGAGAAGAAAAGGACAGACGAAGAAGAAGAAAAGACTAGGATGAGAAAGGGAAGGTAGAGGAAGCGAAGTATTAACAGTGGATGAAGATGAAGATGAAGATGAAGATGAAGATGAAGGATAACGAGACAGCGCAGGGCAAAAGAACCCAGGAGCAGATGTAGAAGCAGGAGAAGGATAGGACAGAAGCAGGAAGAAGATGGGAATAGGAGGACAAAAATAAGGAGAGGAAGAGGAGGAGCAATAGGGAAGAAGGGCGTACGTGGAGAAGAGAGCAGGAGGATGAAGGTGAAGAGGAGGATGAAGATTAAGTCGAAACGGAGAATGAAAAAAGGTGGAGTGAGAGGTAAAAAAAGAGCAGGAGGTGAAAGTGGTGAAGGAGAGTATAGGAAGAGGAGGATCAGAAGGAGAAGCAGAAGGACGAGGAGGAGAGGAGAGAAAAAAACGGCGATTAACATAATACAAAGAGGAGGGAAGCATTATGTGCAGACATTGTGGTGCATGAATCTGGTCGTGCCAGTTTGTCAATATTAACTAAGTCTTTCATGATGCAGGATTCACCCATTAATCCAAAACATGGCCTGGGGTCCCGTTTGCAAAATGGTGTTGTGGGAGTTTCGCACTTCCAATTAGTCAGTGGGACCCTAGACAGGAAAAATCACCGAGGTGCTTTTCCACCATGATGCCACGAATGACGTAATCGCAATATCAAATATGGCCGCCGTCGGCCATATTATAAAATGTTACGATTACAAACTTTTGCTCCAAAACTTGACGTTGACACGGGTAAAACCGGGCATACACGTACCTATGATTACTCTAACCGTACCTGACCCAACCCGTATAATATATGAGCCCGTACTCTACCCGTACCCGCGTGTATGGGTCGGGTACGGTTAATCCGCAGATCCCTATAGTAGTTTTAATCTAAATACAATTTATGCATTGCTATTTTAAAACATGATTAGGCCTATCATAATAGTTACATGTACTATTGAATTTGTGGCTATAATAATTAATGTTAATATCAACGTTAACGTTGTCGCTGTCGCTGTTATTGTTGTAAAAGCCAATATTTCACAACAGGTGCCACAAGCCATGTGCAACTAACTTTTTTCTAACCATCATTTAACCATTTTGCCATTGACTTACACGCGTCCTAGCCACCCGTACAGCAGTCCCGTTATATTGTTAAATCTCCTTCAAGGGCATTTTGTGGCCTTGTATTTAGTATGCATCTTGTTACAATGCATCAGTCTTGCCTAACGGAATACTAAAATTATGATAATTGATTTAGAGCATTTGAATCGTTTTAAATATTCATTTGCAATGGCCTTAAAATTAAAAAAAGGATTGGAAGTAGTTATAAATATGAAAGAAAAAGGATAGATCACACTCACATATATGTCCTTGAAGAAACCTATTGACAAAAATCAACAATTAACAAAAATAGATTCAACTATCAGTTCACATGTGAATATTAATTCAGATTTCTAAACAATGTACAATACCATAAATGCTATGGCATAATTAAAAACGTAACAGTAAACTAAACAGTAGACACGAGACGCATTATGTAAAGCCACGCACAGTTAACTTACATTTGCGCAGAGCTGTGGTAATTGTTCAACGTCATCTGACACATGACCATAATCGTTCTTCCTCCTTTTTGAACTTCAAAAGGAGGAGGATCGATATATATATATGAATATATGGTCATATATATATATGGTCATATATATATATGCTTAGGCCTACTTCCGATTACTTAACTTTGCTCAGAGCTACGGTGACAGGTGAGCGTTGAACATTGATCCTCTTGAACAGACTGATCCTATAAATACTGCATAGCATAGTGAGTTGCCTGATCTATAATTAGTGTGCTAATCTATAGTTCATAGGTCAGATGTGTTTTCAAAATGAAGAATGGATTCGATATCTGTAACTACAATCTGAATAATGGATACCCTAAAGTATAAATATTTTATATTATACATTGGGAATTCAGGGACTAAAGTATCGTGTTTAGAGTCTTGAAGTCCTTAGTAAACAGCAGACAAAAGACCGGTTAGGAAAATTCCGACGGCCTATTGCAGCTGAAATGATTGCTCCAGCAGAGGGACTGCCCTTATATAGAAGTCGTAGAATTCCGGTCATTAACTTCGTCAATCATTTCATCTCATCTATTAATTAGTGTATACAATTAAGAGGTATTGATTACAGAGAGCAATACCTAAAAGACGAGCCGTCGGTAATATTTATAGCAGAATCCTGCAGATATGCGATGTGCAATTCATTCGTCTCCCAATGACATCAAATATATTAGGTGCAAACTTTTCATTCTTGTTGTTTAATATTTTAAATTAGGCGCTCTTAATATAGGACAATGGCGTCACTCGGAGAAAGTACCAAATGGAGCACTGGCGATTGGGTACAGATGCACGGAAACAGTTTTGGGACAAAGAGGCCCTGACATAATAGCGTCTCTTGCAGGGTTCTTAGTACCAACATGCGTTCACCTGTGGACCGTTAAATCCTGCTAGTCATTTTATTTTCAGCAAAATGGAAAGTTATCGCCAAACAAAGATGCTTCCTGTGCTTCTTAAAACATATTCTTAGAATAATGTTAGACAAGTTTAACGATCTTGATATTGTTATTAATGTCTCGCTATCAGCGATGAGGTTTTCAAAGCTAAGAACTCTTAGAAACGACCTAAACCCAGTGGTCTGTCTTTCTGAGCTACATGTAAGTTTAGATATCAAAAGAATTGGAGAAAGTATACATGCATGTGACCTACAGAACTACCTCTGCTCTTCTGTTCACGGTATTTTACATGAATTTAAATGTATCTTACATGTTACCAAACTGCGGTATTTATTGGTTTTGCCTGACTTGCTCAACTGCGTAATATCTTGCATAGGCCTATAAAGTACTTTTTTATGTGCGTGGTTTTGGTTATTGAATGTGAAAATGAGCTGGCACAAACACCACTTTACAATGCACGTATGGTGATTTATTTGCCATAAATTGACTGATCTCATTAGCGTTTAAAATAGCTTCTAAACAATTAATATCATGCGATCACGAAACTTGACCTTTGCACTGCTTTGGACCATAAAAGTAGCTGATACAAGTACAACAACTCGAGAAGTTCAGGTGTGCTCTTCAAACTGTCTTGTTATAGTTATAATTTCTAGTTTGCTCTCGACGTTCAGTTTACGCTGCGTGATTTGCTAAACGATGTGAATGAGAGGAAACTGATTTTATAACACTATTTCAGGGTTACTTACGTTCATATTCGTTTGAGCTCACTTCGGGTTGGCCACTCGAAATATTTGGTTATCGACAGGAAGACAGTTTAGATATGTAGCAGAGATGTAGGAAGGAACAGTTAAATGCGCATAGGAAAGTTGAAGTCAAAGATAATAAGGATTCAATGCCACTTACTCCTTGTTGTGAAATCCAATCTATCTGTGTCACGCTGTTAATCACAAATTTATCTGCCAACATATCATACGAAGCAATGTGATACCCATGTTTCCAAGTGATGTCAACACATTGTTCGGGCTCTGCACAGTGGTGCATATAATGATAAAACAGAAACATTGTCAATCACCATTTAAGCGTACTGAATTATTTCTAGCAAAACTTTTTATCAGGAAGCTGCTTTTATATTGGATATTTAACTGGTTCGACTCCTCTTGGGACGTGGTGAATAAGAAAAATATCATATAGAGTTGCGTAGCTCCTGTTTAGACTCTATCAAGCGAAAATTCATATAAAAATACTCCGATGCATTATTGTAATCGTGTTATTACACATGAATAAAGTTCATACTGACAAGTCATGGGATTCGCAACTTTTGATATGGAAACTTTCGACGCATATACAAATACATGTTCTAGTCTAGAATGATAATAATTAAATCTAGAATGATAATAATTAAATAATTAAATTAATTTTTTTATTCGCTTTTTGTCTTTCACAGGCCAGTTGCGATTAACGCTGGCGAAAATCGTAGTCTATAAAATTTTATTGGTTACAAGAGTTCCAAATTGCATTGTATTGTATCTGCGGATTTATATAGCGCCTCTATAAATACAACCTAATCAGAGGTTATCCCTGCAGTGCGAAGATCTTTGCGGGAGAATAAAAGCCTCAAGAATAGCCTATGGACGGACACAGAAATGCATACAGTACGAGCAGCTGTAGAGGGAAAATCTTTCAAAAACAGCGGCCAAGACACTCAGAAGCACGGTTCTGGGCACAAACTGAGAGGTCACTCATTGCTAAGAACGGAAGTCAGACTGAATGGAGACGGACAAGACACGTGATGCCTGACTGGATGATGACAGGTAGATATGGAAGTATTAAAGATGATGCACAATAGCGAGAGGAGTGGCGACGTCTAACATTTGAACTTGTCTAAGAGGCAGAGAAGACGAAGTAGAAGAGGCAGGTAATCATAAGTGTCTATTTTGTTGAATGCACCTCAGTCGTTTCAAGTGGTTAGTTGTTGTTGAACGACTGATAGCAAATTATTCCATGACTGTAATTTAACTGTCGGCAGCTTTGCAAGGCTTCCATCTATTTATACATCTAATTTAAACAACGCCGTCCCCTCTCGAAAGACGGACGAGTCAACAGCAAGGTGGATACGAGTATCGAATTCAGCTCCTCAGCTCTGTACGCCAGTGTGTTTTCAAAATACTTTGAGTTCCCTCATGCATGTTAAGGTGATGCCGAGGTCAATGACCATACAAGCCACAAGAAGTTGTTAGACACTGGAAAATCTAGATATGATTTCATTGCTGTCCATATTCAACAAAATATCAGCACATTGCACAAACTGAAAGCGAGGCATGCAATGAACTAAGACGAATGACTGAAGTGCAAACCTACTCCAAAGACCCCGAGTGGTCATTGGTGATGTGTAGGTCTACATGCAGCTGTGACGGAGAATCCTTGTTATTTCCTCAGATATCCAACACAAGTGCTCTTACACACTCACACCCTCATACGAACCTGCCTATATAGGGCCTAATTCAGATAACACATGATGAAGAAGCGGAGGAAACGAGGTCAATCAACGCCAAACAGAGAAATGAAGTCAATCAACGCAAAACAGAGAGACGAGGTCAATCAACGCCAAACAGAGAAATGAGGCCAATCAACGCAAAACAGAGAAACGTGGTCAATCAACGCAAAACAGAGAAATGAGATCAATCAACGCAAAACAGAGAGACGAGGTCAATCAACGCAAAACAGAGAAATGAGATCAATCAACGCCAAACAGAGAAACGCTGTCAATCAACGCAAAACAGCGAAACGAGGACAATCAGCGATAACCGTTTCGCCCTTTAATTATCACATGATATTATTCAACTCATTAAATTTTAGCCTCTTCGACGTCTTGTCAAATTATAAAATTGATCAGGAGAAGAAACAGAGCAAGTCAGACGTATAAATGAGACTGTGTGTTTGTACGCCAAGAATGAAACGCAAGAAGCGCGTTGCGAATAAATTCAGCCCGAGTAATTTTTAATCAAACATTTTTCTGAGTGTTAAGATTCTATTGGAAATAGGAAACGTTTCGAATAAGAACTTGAAATCGATAGTAAAAATGAAGCAAAAGTTAACCTTCCCCCTGGATAATTTCCAATGACAAAGAACAGGCCAAACTTAGAAAGCTAATAAAAAGGATTAATTCATACAACTGTATTGTTGAGGAATGGAACATCCATGCGTGAGCGATCTGACTATAATTCTTATGCTCTCAACGCCCCTTAAAAACTGAATGTCGTCATAAACTGGAGTTCTATGTTAATCGATGCCGTGACATAGTATGCCATATGTTGGCGAAACTTCTGTAGAAGACCACCAACAAATCTGACAATCGAAAATGACAATGACGGGAGACACAAGGCCAACATTCTCTTAGCAGAGTCATTGACATCGGTCATTACATATTCACTATAATTTCGCATGTGCAGAAACAGATGTAAGTTACCGCTATTCGTATTCTGTCCGACCGCTACAATTCAGCGAATACCCAATAGCTATTCAGCCCACTATTCGAAACGAATATTCGACACAGTACTGGTCTTAACATATCGATGTCATTTTGATTGACAAATGTCTAAAGTGGATATACATGTACATATGTATGCATGAATGACAATATAGATTCAACGACTTTAGATGTCATACGAAGTTATTTAGTAATCTAATTGATCCAATCGCTTTGAGTGTAAATTGACATAAGAATGTCTGGATCATTGACTATGACGCAGCAAGTGCTACCGACTGTTGTAGTTTTATCGGCAGATCGACATAAAAAATTATAAAGCACATTTGAAATGATTTAAAGGTGTTGTAAATTCGATCAATTTTGTTTTTTTGTATTACGCGCTTATTCTGTTTATCTCGGCATAATACTAATATCAGATAATACAAATGATGTAGAATTTCTATGGTCAAACTGATGTCATATTAATTTGTATAGCGACTTTTCTAGAGGAACAAAGTGACAGTAAATAATTGATTAGACAATATTATTTTGTGTTGGTGACTCCAGGACCAATGGGTCGACATTTAACTTCGAGTCCACCAAGGCCCCGTTATCGATCCTCTTTTATTCAACCCATACTAATAGGGCTGAAAACTTCTCATTTCTTACGATCTGTGGTTCTGCTGGTCATATATTTAGCTGATTTGTCTATGTACATTTGTCTATGGTCTCCCATCATCCCAGTTGTCAATAGTTGAGAGAATTCAAATTCAATTTACAGTAGAAATGATTTAAAGGTGTCATAAAATGAGCAGATGTTATTCCTTGTATCTTTATATCTCAACATCATATTATTATCATCAGATATTTGATAGACAATTACAATGGCCAAATGCTATGCTAGTGTAATATTAAATTTTTATAGCTCCTTTTCCAGAGGAACAAAATGATATCATATATATATATATACATATATAAAATTGACAGCAAATAATTAAAAGAGAGTTGAGGGGAAAGAATACTCTTATCCGAGACAGTGGCTGTATATAGTTTGAAAAATATAAAAACCTACTGATTACGTCATAAAATATTGAAGCATTTGCTATAGCACGTGACCAGACGAAGTGCGAAACGCAAAGCCAGATGACAGACAGACAGACAGACAGACAGACAGACAGATAGACAGACAGACAAACAGACAGACTGACAGACAGACAGACAGAGATCCCATGTTATGCGTATGATAATATCCTACGGCTGTAGGTCTACTATATACTGTGTCAGGGAAAATGGAATTTCACAGAAACCGATGAATAATGTTTTAGTAATAATTAAAACAATTACCGTTATATGGATCTCTTTTCGTGACACGATATACAAACATGTATCATAGACCTTTGGGTTTGTAAATGTTTGTCAATGTGTCTCCGTGTTTGCGTATTTATCAGTTTAATATGTTGGTGTGTATGTTGTTTGTCATGATGTTGACTTTATCTCTTTTCCATTTAATTTCTTTCATTCCTAAACCATGCACCATGCTTCAACCGCAACCCCAACCCCCTAAACAACCCATCTCTGCTTCTTTCGCCATTAAATTTTGTATCACGAGGAAATATTGTTATCGTATTATGGGAAGTTAATTCGATGTCATTATGTCACAGCTGGTGAGGTCAAAAAGGGGGCCGAACTTTTCTGTATGAGAATTCACCTGGCACCAAATTGGATTATCGGACAGGGTGCAAGAAGAAAGAATTAGAGCGACTAACATCGAGAAACGCTATTTAAAGGTATACATCATTGACCTAATAAAATATTTATGGTTTCCATTGCCTGCCGATATAATTAGGCTGCCTCAGTTATTTACATCATATTTAACTGTTTTATGCCATGAAACAAATAGTTATTTGTCAAATATTTATCAATAAAATCACTCTCAGACACATCTTCCACTTAGAAATAACTACGTACTTACGTGTACATCGCTTGCGTCATCTTACGATTATAAAGAGAAACGTCTTCACTTAATAGAGATATATTTCCTAACATGTTTCCTATTTGACTCTGAGATGTATTCCGTGCAGGTTGACTTTGGTCTGCTCAATTAGACGTTGCGTTTATTGATTTCGTATGATTCTCCTTTAAGAGTGAGACTTCCTTCGATGTTTTTGCCTAATTGCTGTCAACGATGGACCGCCACATATTTGTCTTGTATAAAGTTGATCCTCTTATTCAACTTGTGAAGTTTTTCTTCTGACATTTTGGATGTAAATTTGTCATCGATCGACGAGACATCGTCCTCAGTTTTTGACTCTTCTTTCAATAGAGGTCTACCCGCTGACCGGTTTGAGGATGAATTTGATGAACTGGACGACGTACCCAGAGAACGCTCACAACTTTCTTTCTGCATTTTTGATATTTCGATTTAATATGTCTCCCATTTTAAAGGGTTCGAAGACTTATAACGTATGAAATATTATATCCATATTTCGACGAAAATTTGAATATATATAAAAAATAAATAAGCCAATTTAAAGGTGTTTAAACGAAATGTAACAAAACAAGCATGTTTTGGAGAAACTAAACACTCAGGCATTCGACTGCATCAACCACGAACTGATGTGGAAAACCCTAATTGAGATGGGAATACCAAAACACTTGATTCAGCTACTAAAAGGATTGCACGAAGACCAGGTGGCGGTGATAAGAACAGAATTTGGAGACATAGACAAAATTAAAATTAAGAAAGGGGTCAGGCAGGGGTGCATTTTGCCCCACTTCTATTTAACCTGTATGCCGAAAGGATAATGAGGAAGGCGGAAATGGATGAGACAAATGAGGGAGTGAAGATAGCCGGAAGAACGCTGAACAATCTAAGATATGCGGATTACACAACACTACAGGCAGGGAAGAAAGCAGGTCTGTTAAACCTGATAAGAAGGTTGAAAAGAGAAAGTGAGAAGGTAGGTTTATATTTCAACATAAAGAAGACAAAAATTATGACAACAGCCGATTGGGACAGTTTTGAGATAGACGGAGAGGAAATTGAGGTGGTAACAAGCTTCACGTTCTTGGGAGCGTTAATAGAAAAAGAGGGAAAGTGTGATATGGAAATAAAAAGAAGGGTGGCGATAGGGAAAGCTGCAATGAATGGACTTGAAAAGATATTGAAGGATAAACACGTGAGCATAGAAACAAAAGAAAGGCAAGTGAGGGCAATGATCTTCCCTACAGTACTATAGGGCTGTGAGACGTGGACAATGACAAAGAACATGGAGAAAAAAACTTAACGCATTTGAAACGTGGATATGGAGGAAGATGCAGAGAATATCGTGGACGGAGAAAAAGACGAATGAAAGGGTGCGCATGGAGATTGGAGTTGAGAATGATGAGACGTTACAACAAACAGCGCTGAGAAGGAAGCTGGGGTTCTTGGGACATGTCATGCTAGCAGATGGATTAGAAAAGAAAATGACGTTGGCGTGCGGAGAAAGAAGGAGAAAACAGATGGACGAGATACGCGAAAGAACCGGAATGAACCAGGAGGAATTAAGAGATGCGACTTCAAAAAGAAAGTATTGGAGAGGTTTTTCCGCTGCGATCGCTAAAGTTCCAAGAACTGACAGCACAAGGTGACAAGGCGACTCATACAATGCAATGCAACGTAATTAAGAAGTATCGTGACTTTTTGGATCTTTTGCGACATCATAGGCCATTGACTCTGATTGAATACATAAGTGGGGAGCCCACGATATTCTCTGCATCTGCCACCAGATTTTATGGCTACTCTATGCGATGTCAAATTTTCTGTTTTCATAGGAAGCGTGTGATTGAAAAGAAAGGTGTGTTAATGCTGCGAATAATACTCATAAATGCACGTAAGTATAATTGTACGTTTCTCGCCATTATTGAAACGAATGATTAGAACCACGATTAACTGATCGCTTCCAGTTCTCTAAGTCCTTTAGCTGCTTAAAGACATCGTTATCTTAACGAAGTAATGCAATGTAAATCTTCTCTCGCACTAGTGGCGCCTCTGATTTTAGAGCGGCGCTATATAAATTGAAGGACACATTACAATATAGGCCGATGACTATTTGCAAGCAAAGCGTCACGTGATAATGTTAAACGAACAACGAACACGCGGATTTAGACGACTTTAATACGTTGTTAAGCTAGAAACTACCGTATAATTGTTTATGAGTGTTAGTCAAAAGCGTGGATAAAGAAGGAGGGCTACGCTAATGATATTTGTTGTCACACAGTGATGTTTAACTACCGCTACTATTATGGTTTGAATAGTGGTTTATCAAAAATATTATTATTATTGTTCAACGAATGATATTCAGATATAGTGTTCCAGCTTTTCATGTTTTCCCACATTATTATACTAATTCAAGGGACAATTATAATAATAAGATTGATTTAAATGTACGCCCAAATGTGCAAAGTCTTACTTCCGTTTTCTTCTTCTTCTTTAGTTTTAGGGATGTCTTTAAATCCAGTAACGATGGCTAAAGATGGCTATAACGACATAGAAACTGCATAGAAAGCTCTCACACGAATTTCAAAATCAGTTGCTACTTTTAGTTCACAATTTGCACTAAATGCCCATATACGGACATTTTGAGTTTTGATATGGTGATTTGATGCCCGTATTCAAATCAAGCTGAAACAATAATATCGAGTAGAGCAGTACGGAAGTAAACTCGGTAGGGGGCCACCCAATCACCGAATAAAGCGTTCTCCATGGCGAAGTGCCCGAATTCAAATACATGGGTTTATATGCTAATTTAGTAATGAATTGTGTCGTATCGTATCTTTGGATTTATATAGCACCTCTCACAGAATAGCCAATCAAGGACGATTTCAGCACAGGAACACCGTTGGGAAGGAAAAGCCTTTGAAGAGAAGCTAGTGATTATTCTAGCACTTCGTGAAGGCGGAAGGTCAAATATCTTCAGAAGTCAATGGCCAATGTCGAAAGATTTCATGTCATGTTAAACTGCGGACGCGATCTATATGGTTAGTGTCGTCATTAGGCACCTTTAAAATTATTCTACGCGATAGTATATATGGCTGTGTAACAACGTAGCTTATTAAATAGATTGGTCTCTAATAGGAAATTGAGCCACGCTGTATCTACCGTTTGACCGAGAAAGAGAAATATATTGCGTTGATGAATCGATTAAAAGTGGTGTCTAAACTCTACAGGTATATATTTTCCTCGTACTAGTCTGTTAATTCACACCAAAATAAAACTTTTCCGTTTTCTCTAAACTTCTCAAGTTTATATTTAGTTTATGTCACGCAAATGATTTCCATGTCCGTTTTTTATATTTTGAGCAAGAATAAATTCTTTTTGGCTGAAAGTTTGGCCGTAATAAAAATAAAACTGTTACTTTTAAGTGACCGAACACGAGCAAGATTAAGCGAGTGAAGGCATCCGCAAACTTTGTCGCATGCGGACTGTTAAAAATACCTAAAATTGGTAATATGCTTCAATGAGGGTCGGTTAGGGTCAGGTCAAGCATCGTGAAGGTCGGTTAAGGTCAGGTTAAGCATCGTGAAGGTCGTTTACGGTCAGAGTTAGGGCCAATGTCTTTTAAAAGATGCAAATGCGACATTATCATTCTAATTATTATCAGGGTTTCTTTAATATGTATCATTAAACGGGCTTTCTGGATCACCAAGGCCAAAAAATACATAGACCTACGAAGGAATACAAAATACAAGAATTACACACGAAGCACTGTCAATCAATATCCATAACGACCTTGCCCTGACAGCCTATATCTATAAACTGCAATTACTCTGATTTCTAAAACTAGCCCTAACCGACCCTCACGAAGCCTACCTCTATACTAAACTACCCTCACGATGATTAGTTTTGAACGAAGAAGAGAACGAGTTAAATATTTTTTCAGACCATATTGTTTTGGGGTGAATTTTTTTACTATAATCGTTTCCACAACTCACGACAGCAAATGTAAATTAAATTTATTTAATTGAATGTTGATACAATACGACGGCCACTGACCTGGCTCTGGTAGGTGCAACTCTATGTTAACCGTCTTCGCTATTACACAGTATCCCTAATTAAACAGCAAATGACCAACAAATAAACTCGCAACCAATAGTTTCAGTTTAACGACACTGTGTTATAACATGCCATGTCATTGGCGTAGTAGTCTGATTCAAGTTTTGTGCTGACCCTATCTGAGCGTAGGCGGAGATGTGTCGAAATTCACCGTTGTCGTCTCATGGCCACATAACGTTGTGCGGAAGCGTATTATGGGTGTCTAAATGGATTGTAATTAAGGTTAGCTCAAACTGTTTCAGACTCATTATTAATATGGTCACTCCTAGGTCAATTCTTCAATTTTTTAAGTTACGTCAGCAGTTATCACATTTGTCTTTATTATGGTCATAATAGTTCCATGAAGTTAGATTAAAAGGTGTCCATAAAAAAATTCCATTTCATTGACAGCTGTATTTTACCGATGTGAATTTATCAGCTTTCAAACTCACTTGAATTATCCAATAAATTTACTCATGCCCAAAAAATCTAGGTAATAAAGAAAACAAGATTTGTCATCAACGACATTTTCGTACGATAGTGCAGATCAACAAGTCTGACTGATATAAATTTATTTAACGAAGCATCCATAACAATTATGATATGCGTTGAGAACCAACAAGTCTAATCGAAGTCCAATATATATCGACGTCAATGGACTAACTCCCCGCTAAACGCTGAAAACTCAATAAAAACGCTATGACGCTTAAACACCTTTAACTTGGATGTCTTTGACGTTATATAATTTCTCCACAAAGTTGCTCAATTAGATATTATGGTGCTTGATTAATTTCAAAAGAAAGCAATCCCACACAAACGCAGAAATATTAACATTAGTGGCAGCGGACAATGAAATTAGAGTGAATTGAACAAAAAAGGAAACATTTTCATATAATTTTCTGAAGATAAAATAAGAGTTGCGTTTGGGCTGGAGGTCATGGCTTTGTGCTACAGGTCTTAATGTGTGAATGGTGTGTGGACGCAGTGGATTTAGAAGAACATGCCTGGATTATGTATAATTGGAGAAAAGATGCTTGGTATCTAATATGTGTGAGAGTTTAGATAGTGTTGGGAATGGTTCTTCTGGGTAACCTAAGCGTTTGTGTCTTCTTATTTTATTTCTTCAACCAGATATTTCTGGACAAGAACCCCACTGTCGGCTGAGTTCAAGGTACTGATGACAGCACAAGGTGACAATTAAGGTGATATAATTCACATTATCCATCAACAGCCAGCTGATCCCGACACTGCATTACAACTGCGAATAATTAGCATCTTATTGCTGGTTCGACTCATTTTTAAACTTTATTGTATAACATGAAAAATTTCAGTTATCATTTTTTCATGTGATTGGTTTCTCTATTCAGTCCATTGTGAAGAGAAATCGCAACCCTTGTCACCCGATTCGCATAAAAATAGTAACTTAGGGGCCAAAGAGGAAACCACCTATAACAGTAATGAATCAATGATCGAATCAGGGAATTGTTAATATTATGTTTCGCTTTTTCGGAGCATCCCTATGATTACTGCCTTGTATTTAAACATTTTTGGACTGCCTCTAGTAGGGTGGACAGTTCAGAAGCGCTGTCAGTGCTCCAGGAACCAGATACTACTCTCATCAAAATCATGCGATTTATACAATTTATTATCACATATTCTATAAGTCATTTCCATGATGGTCTTTAATTAAAAAAAATCTATCCGTAGAACCTTTGCTGCTGTTTCAGTTTTTATAGATTAAGTTCAAAGCTTTTTAATTAGTATCTAAAATCCTTAACAAAGAAGACCCCAACAGCTTTTCGGATTGGTATTTCGTTGTCATTTCATGTATGTATCGAAACTGACCTTATAACAGGCTAACCTCTGAAAAAACTCACATACTGACTTCATTTCATGCCACTTAATACATGAATGAAAATATGATTTTTATAGCTTCATACAACTTGATTGAGTGAGCGACAATGATTATTAATTGCGTGAGAACGTTTTTTATTGACGAATCTTTGACGCCATTCGCTATCATTGCAATTGATTATTATTATTCGTATGTATATATATATATACACATACAATATGTATGTTTATATATGTAGGAATAAAATGTAATAATCATTTATAAGTTATGAAATATCTACAACAACCATATGTCGAATATTGCTGTCTCAGCAAATAGTTATGCAGAAATGGATTCAAGAACAACACAAAAGGAAGAAAGAAAAGAGAAAGACTAAAGAAAGAAAGACAACATAAAGATAAAGGATTTAAACTTTATACGAAATCGAACTGAAATGTAACAAATTCTGAAGACGTCAACAGCCTATGTTGCTATAAGATGTGTTAAAGTGTTGAATAATAATAAATAAAAATTACGATTGAGTTTGTTACGGTACGCCAAAACACCTTTATCTATATCTATAAAACACCCATATCTACTTCATGAAGTTATAACTACAAGCCACATTTCTCATTCAATCATCAAACGACAGCGAAATCTATCATTTGAGACTCCCAAGTACATGTAACTCCACCGATGCATAACTCAGGCAGCGCCAGTCCCAAGTCAGCATAAAGGACAAATGCGACGCTAATGATCTTTGTTATCGCACAGAGCAGTTAAACTGCAACTAACGAATTTCCCAATGACTACCAGATTCTGCTCGCATCAAATTATTCCACCTTTTACACATGAATATCACATTTATGTAACAACGTACCTAAGAAGCCTAAATTCCATAGTACGTATGCACGCATATAAATACTTCTACATAGATACAAAGAAAAGCATTATGACGCATATTTGATTATACAGTGATTTTAAAAGTCCATATTTTCGGTATCATACGAGTACTAAGAAAACCCATAAAAGTATGCCAATAGTCGCCATCAGAAAACGAGAAAGCATTTGAATATAAAACTAGTATTTGTTATGAAACTAATGATGAGTCATCGTTTCTACCATAATAATTATTCATCAATAAAGAACATAATTCAATCAACAGCTAATGACAACATCAATCGATCAATCAATCAATAATAAAAATCAATCAGTCAATCAATCAATAAAAAAATCAATAAAAATCAATCAATCGACCAATCGATCAATCAATCGATCAAGCATGCAATCAATCAGTTAATCAATCAATAAAAAAATCAATCGGTCGGTCGATCGATCAATCAATCAATCAATGAATCATAGACATTTGAGAGATCTTCTTACAGTCTCTTCTAGTTCAACCTCGGTCAAAGAAGACAGACTCCAGAGTAAAATCGATAGGAATAAAGAGCTACTAGTCAAGTGCCAAAGATCCAATGGCAGACTATTTCAATAAAACAGATGAATACATGTAGGAAATATATTACACATATTTTCATGTGTGCATATATATATGTATATATATATATATGAATATATGCATATATATATGTATATATATATACATATATATATGCATATATATATGTATATATATGTATATATATATATGTATATATATATGTATATATATGTATATATATATATGTATATATATATGTATATATATATATGTATATATATATATGTATATATGTATGTGTGTGTGACTTGGTATATGTGTGTATGAATATGTGAGTGGTTGTGTAAGATCATTTATGAGTGTAAGAGATACGATTGAACTAAGGCATATTATGCACCATGCAGTCAGTGATTCTTGCACCATTCACGATCTATCCTAGATAAGGAGTGGTTCATTAAAGGTCAAAGATGGTTCAAGGATTGGAGACTGACGCTGATGATCCTTATTACTACACAGTGTCATTAAACTTCAACAAAGGGTGATGAGGGGGCGTTGAATTTGATAGTGTTTGACAAAAAGAGTGACATCTCCAGTTGTATGGTTGAGTCTAATAGTGTTAAAAGATAACCTAAGTTTCGTGTCTTTGTTTTCTGATTTACCGAATTTCCAGCTGGTGTTCGATGTATTTTATCAACCTTAATTTGTTCGATTCAGTTAACAGGGTACTATCAGTTTAACAGCACTTCGTAATAATGGAGTTCATTAGCATCGCCTTCCTCCGTCAGCAAAGCTTCGAACTGGCACTGTGAGAGTACAGTGGAGACGTTTTTTAAATCCCTTTCTTTGTAGTAAAAAACTCAAAACTCACTATTTCTCTTTGGCTTTAAAGGATTTAGAAATCTGATTGCATCTTCTCCTGGCGACTGACTATCCGCGCCTCAGATTCATATTTAGGTGTAATAATAATAATAATGATAGTAGAAAATAACGATTTATTAATCCACAGTTCAACGTCGTCATATGACTTCTATGGCCGTTGACGACAATTTGAAGCATATACAGTACAGTGAAAATAAATTCATAGCGTCGAAAAGACATAATTCAAAACTGTCTGAATTTAAAACTGTCATTAGTGTTCATTGTCTCACAACATAGATAATAATGGTATTAATAACATCAATAAAACATGTGATATAGTATTTCATGCAAATATAACAATATTTGCATTACTATTTGCATCAAGAAATGTTCAAAATAAAACAAATTGTGTATGACCAGTCTCTAGGTACATTATGTAATCATCAAACTTTTAAAGTATTTTTCAGCATGAAATTTTTTCATAATATTCTTATTCTATCAAACATTATTACATTAAATCATATTATACCAAGGTGAAATTCAGTGAATTACAGCTTTGCATAAATTTCCAATTACTCACTGTGGCCTTTTAATACAACTCTATTAACATTTTTCATATATGCATGTATATGTATGAAATGACTCAAATGAGGTCAACATTAATTATCACATGTTTGTGTAAGCACCTAATTAACACAATCAATGCAAGTTAACTGCAAGTCGAGAGTTATTACGTATTTGGCGATGCGCAGAAATATATAAAAGCCTGAAAAACGATTTAAAGGTGTCTTATGATATCAACGTGTTGCATTTTAGATTGTTTAACAACATACCGCGTCTATCTGATGCGTCTAAATATTTCGAAGTGACTCGTCGAAAAATTTAAAATTGATAATATTTCAGGATTATATTTTTATTATTATTATTTCTGCATTTAATAACAGATATCGCTGGCAATCAATTGTAGGCTATATGCAATGCCTTGCTCCTGGTCCAGGCACAACACATTTTTGAGTAAAAGTTGTCCAAAGGTTGTCTAATCCAAGACTATTCTTAGCCTCTAACGTTTGTTGAGTTGTATTTATTCAAAATGGCCACTGACAATGCAAAAAGTCCAATTATGAAGCCTATTAAAACCCCAATAATAATTCATTGCTCAACAATAACAATTAATCCGTTAACTCTGTCCTTATCCGGCCTATGTTGAAATCTGACGGAACGAAATATTCATTCATTCATTCAGTCATTACGAAAATTTATGTAGCGCCTTTTCAAGGCTGCTTCTCAGAGGCGTTCCCGACACCGGCACGGCTAAAAAGAACAGCTTTAAATGCGATATAAAAAGAGTCTGAGTGCACCATGCGGGTGGGGCAACCGCAATATTGAATAATGCATTGATTGATGAATCCAAAATATATTTACAGCTCATGACAACATAAGCCATTACGAATCGAAAGAATAGCTTTATATAGGTCTGTTACTACTACAATACATGGCGCATAGGAACCAGAAAGACTTAAAGAAACTGCAATGAACATACAAATATATAAATTCGATACAAGCTGAGTTAAAGGTGTGCAAAAATATAATCGTTTTTGTGGTTTCCGATGTCTTATAACATCTTGTGACTTCAATGGCCTTTGACAAGACAATGCATAAAATTATATAGATGAAATCGTATTTCACTGATTGGTTAGTTGCAATTTAACGTCGCTGTGTGATAACAAGTATCATTAGCGTCGCCTTCCTTCTTGATCCAAGCTTGGGACTGGCACTGTTGGACTGCCTTGTTTAATTTGAGCGTTTAACGATTATCGAATATTCTTCAAAACGGATTATGAGAAAATGTTTTAATATATCAACAGGCTGGTGTTGCTTTTAATGTATTTGTCATGGCGTTATTTTCTTAATAATTTTTTATTAGCACACACTTAATCTAATTTCATGAAGCTATATAAAAGTGAGAGAGGTGATTGCGAAATCTAACGTCAATTAAATAATAAACATGTATTATTGCAGTTAAATCTAATTTCATTACCTAAATAAATCGCATTTTCATTCAAAATGTAAAAAAATCTGTTACTCTATTATCATTTGTATCGTTAAAGCCCAAGTTTTGGGGGCGTGGCTAGCTGCTAGCTGGTACAGTTGTTCTTGACATCTGATTGGACATAGGTCTTCACTGTATATTACATTATTCATCCATTTTTTAACAACGAAATGTGGAACACATCGATCCTTGTTCAGTTTAATGACACTTTGCTGAGTATGGTGCCGAGTTTTGACTGCGTTTATTTAAATGAGTGCCGTCTGTATTTTCAACCTGGTGCATTACCGTGCATAGCGTCGTCTTAGTTTAGTAGGCTTGTCGTAATCTCAATCAATCAATCAAAATACTTGATATAGCGCCCCTTCAAGATTTCTACTCGGAGGCGCTCGCCTCAGTTACATAGTTAGGCTTTTTCAGTGTATTAAGTCACGGAGCGTAACCTTAATCGTACACTAGGTGGAGTTATCATTGGCGATGTAGTTAATGCGACACAACGGTTTTTTCGAAAAATTATTTTAATATGGCACTGGATGCCATCGATTCAAAGGTGTCTAAACACTGCAACATCATTGGTGGCGCTTAATTTTGACGACATCTTGTGGCTGCTACGACCGTTACACTTCCTTATTTGCTTATTAACACGCTTATAATACTAGGGCATCAAACTCCTATCATACCAATTTCGCTATACTTAATAATCATCGTTTTTCAACTAAATACAATGACCCATAAAATCTGAAATTTTATTCCAACTGACAGAAAACTAATTCTTAGTCTCTCCCTATTTAAAAGATTACTATTTGGTGCACTAACTAATGACAGCTCCTCAACTTTATATAAATGACTACTTTTGATTGTACTTTTTAAACTACTGACTTGTACTTTGTTGATACATTTTGCAATAGCCTTTGTCAAAAGCCAAGCCACTATTTAGTTTACCATGTAATATTCTATTAGTTAACTAATTAAGATTTATTATAGTCACTACATTACCGTGCTAGCCCCCATTCTCATTGTAACTGACTAATAAAACTCGGTGGCAATAATAGTGGGATTATATACCTCCTGGCTCTCCCCTTGTGGAATATTTCTAAATTTAGTTGTTATTGTACAAACCGTGGAAATAAAATATTTTTGCTTCTTGTTTGCTGTTGTTTAACGGTCAGTTCGCGATTTTCAGGGAGGACATATTCAAACGCGTAAACGAAAATAATCGTGCAAATATATTAACGCTGGAATTAACGATTTAAAGGTGTCTTATTGCTTAAACGTGTTGTATTTTAGAATGTGTGTGGCGACATCTTGCGGACGTAACGACCGTTTCGTCAGTCTGACTCATTTGAATATTAGAAACAAGCACCTGAACGTCTGGTGAAAAAAAAACAATTCAAGAATGATTTCATGATACTGATGCTTATATCTGCGTTTAATAATCGAGTGCAACATGCCATCATCAATCGCATTAAGTTTATGTGCAAGATTGTGACAGGTTCTCACACAACACAGCATCCATTTAAAGTTCTCCAAACGTTGCGTGAACCGATACTATATTCCGTCTCCAGCGATTGTGACAGCCACATGATGTATCCAGTGTGAATTAATGAAAAGCAATGGGATTATAATAATTTTGTGAAAACGAGGTATATCATTCACAGCACGGACAGCAATTTAGGGGTGTCTTTACTAGACAACGTTTTATATATATATATATATATTATAATATATACCTAGAGTAGTATCAACCAAGTTCCCTGGCGTTCACGTAGACAATTTCTTACATGGAACGCACATATTCAAAGTATATATACAAAAGTCGCTAAAAACATAGGAATATCATCAAGAGTATCGTATCTCTTACGTATTAATGTTCGTACTACTTTATATTTAACCATGATCCATCCATATTTATCGTACTGTGACTTAATATGGGCTTCTAACTATCAAGGGTAAAGGGACTTTTAATCCTACAGAACAGAGTCATTCGACTAGTTGCCGACCGAATTCGTTACCCGTCCACGGACTCTATCTATAAACACTTGCATATACTAAACATTCATCAAATCAACTTATTTCAAATAGGCGAGTTTATGTACAAATATTCAAGAAATCTCTTACCGCCAGTATTTAAAAACTACTTCATTTCTGTATCTCAAATGAGTACCTACAGCCTTAGGTCTTCTGACAATTATAGATCAGTTCATTCAGGAACCAATACGCGTGAGTTCTCAATTAAATGTGCTGGTCCTAAAATATGGAATAACTTACCTGCCGATCTGCGTCTTTCACCACATTTATGTCTATTTAAGCGAAAATTAAGTCTTCATTTTCTGCTACAACCTAATTAATTTCGTACAAGGTTGATAAGAATTCTAGTTTTATTGTTGTCCATGCATTTGCTAATGAACGTTGTTAATTGTATCAACCGTGTTTTGTTTTGTTTTGCTGTTTCCTATTTCAAATTACCGTTCATTATTAAACCCGTTATTTACTTAAGAATTTTCTTTGAAATTTCATCTGAGTTTGCTATTATTTTGCATATTTACTTGATTTTGACCATTGTGTTTATGTTTTACGTTTATTCTATACGAATGTCAATTAACTAATTAACTAATTAAGCATTTGGCTACTTCGTTCTCCTGTGTCACTATGTATGTCATCATAACCAGCTGCTGTAAACTTAAGATATGAAAGGGTGCCAGCGTGACCTACGGTCCCTTAGGGGTGTTATCTTTTCCCTATTATTCCTTAGCATTCTACGTTTTATAATTGAACTCTGTAATAGTCTGTTGCTTGTCTGAAAGGATTAAATAAAAAACGATGGCTATGGTTATGTTTATGGTTATAACCAATCCAACCACAGTGAACAATTAAACCATCAAAGCATCTCAAAATGTTTCAAATCATAACGTCATAACCTAACCGAATTTCTTTTCGATTCGAATATCTAAGCCTCGCCGATCCTTCGTTCAGTTCATCGAAAGCATATCGCAATGGGATTAAACATCAAGCACAGGTTGTACCAAGGAATGCAGAGTACAGAGTCCAGATTGTCCAGTACAAAGCCGTCCTGCTTCACTCGCAGCGTCTTTTTTCTATCGTCTGTTTAATAAAATTCTGATATCACTGCTAAACAAACGTTGATGCTGCACTAAATTTTATTTGTAAATCGTAATTGTCAAAACTATTTTATCAGTCGCTAGATACGCAAACTATAAATAAAATCGTCAGTTTTTGTAGAAACGTTTACTGCAAGTATCTTCAACGCTCGATTGTAGTTCGTCGATTGTCTTCCTCCGTCAGCCGCTATTTCTTAACCGGCGGAAGTGGTCGTCCACGAACATTATTCTCCGCAAACTTGTTGTTCGGAAGCGACATTTTTCTGGCCGGAAGTGGAGCGGCCTTGACCGGCTCCTCCGCCAACGACGAAGGTCTAAACGCGTCGCCCGGACTATATTTCGCGTCTCCAGCCGCAAATGATTCGTCCTGGCCTGTTTGGCCTAGACTGAATTGCCTGTTGAGCGGGGCGGTATTGAGAGGGGTAACAGCCGGGCAAGACATCTTCCTCGTCCTAGCTCCAACTGGGGGCCCCTGTCTCCGAGGTTCGCCGCTCGGAGACGGCCTGTTGCATGTACCCTCCATCGACAGATATTCCACTTTGTCCGAGTCGAACGTCGAAGGCCTTACTGGAGTCTTTCGAGGTGGAGGAGGTGGTGGACGAGGAGCGTTTGGGCGCCTCAGATCTTCTTCCAGTTGCTCTAAGTTGGCAGACGATTTCTGGAAAAATCGACGCATGTGGAGATTGTTATTTCGCAATGTAACTCTTAAAAGGCTTCGGAAATATTTTGGGATACATTAGGGTGGATTAGGCAGGGACGTCATTTGGGGGTTGGGGTGAGGGGGCATTTGCCACCCATGAATTTCCTGATTTAGATCATAATGTGTGCAAATTTCCATATAAGGTCATAATTTAATAGCCATATTTATGATAAATCTAATTGAATTTTACATATTAACATTATTTCCGATTACATGTGCCTACAGCAGCGTTTTCCCAAACTGTGTTCCGCGGAACGCAAGGGTGCCGTGAGGGGCTGACATGGGTTCCGTGGAATTCTTGCTTGCCCCTCCTACCGAAAAAACAGAAATGACGTCCCTGGGATTAGGGTCACAATGCTCGTCAAAATGACGCGGCAGACGGTCAATCGACCAACATGGCCGATAACGTGTGCAAAAAAACGTCCATTTTTCTTCAGGTATTCCTCTCTAAAAATTATTCATTATATCAACCGCATTCGAAGCATTCCTTCTCTTTCTCTTCTACTTCACGATATTCCTTCTCCTCCTCCTCCTCCTCACCCGCCTCCTTCTCCTTTTCCTTCTTCCTCCTCGTTTCCTCTTCCTATTTCTCCTCCTCCTCCTCCTCCTCCTCTGTCTTGTTTTCCTCTTCTTTTTTATCCTCTTCCGCTTTTACGATTACGATAACATAATTCCAACTCACTCTTGGGACGAATGTGGTGACAGTCACTTCATAGTCTGTTGAAGAGAACTTTGTTGCCTCCTCATCATCCTCTTCATCAACCGTCTAAAAGAAGAAAGAAAAGCTTTTGATAAGGTTAATCAACGTCGTCACTTTTCAGAGTTCCGATAATCACATCAGTTACAGCCTGCTATTACATGCACCGAGCCAGAGAGGTTGCCGCCTCACACACCGCTTCACTTCAGTTTTAATTTCGTAATCTCAATCTCAAAACTTCTAAAGCGCCACTCGAAAGCTAAGCGTAAATCATGAGTTTAATCACGAGGGCAGCGTCAAGTCATAAGGGTTGTCAGAATGGTGGATGGTTCGAGTCTGGTTTCCGGTGAGTCAGAGAAGGTAGCGTAGCTGTTAAGGCGGATGTCGATTGGCTTATATATCGGTCATGCCCTAATTGACCTGACCTAATTATATTTTCAAGCGAGGGGCTTACCTCAATACCGTTTGAACTGCTTTTGCTCAAACAGCTGTCGCGACCTGCATTCAAAGACAAACACACACATTAACAAAATCAAAGTTAAATAGTTTAATCATAGGACTTACGCAATTGGTTGAATCATCCAATCCTAGACCAATACTATGACGCGACTGTCACCACACCTGCCTTTACAGTGACCCTGCTCTATCTTACCCTCAGGAAATCCAAGGACTACCCTTTTGACAACCCCTCTGATTCGACGCAGTGCTCGGGAATAAAATATATCATCATAAAAGATTAATATAATATTTGGTTGTTAAGAAGAAGCGATCCAATTTATCTAGTTAGACACCTTCGAAACGCTTACAGATCACGCTATAAATTCTTCTGTACGCGTATACATAATAAAATCTTGAGCCAATTCAGCATTTTCACTGTCATGTTCGTGTTCAGCACATACGAATTGATAAGAACCGACTAATTTCATTTCAGTAACATGACTTTTGTAAAAATTTGCTGTCCAGTGTAATCAGATTCAACCAAATTTAATTGTGTATACATGGCGGTAATTGCAGGTTAACGGCACGGTGTGGTAACATAGACCATTAGCGTCGCCTTCCTCCTTTATCCAGGCTTGGGACTAGCACTGGCAGAGTGCAACCGGCGGCGGAGTTAATATAATGTGTGTATACATGGTGGTAATTGTAGTTTAAAGACACTGTGTGATAACAAAGATCATAAAAGAGGTGGGCGGCGCTATGATCGTTGTTTACACACAGTGTTATTAAACTGCAATTACACACAAATTACATAATTTCTGGTAGTCGCTTCTCTAGCAGGACAGCTCATAATTATACAAATCAATCAATAACCACATCGATCAATCAATCAACAGTCAATGGAAAGAGGAGCAGAGGAAGCCTCTGTCATAATCATTGAAGGGCAGCACAACAGTTGAAGAGGTTGAGTCCTTTTGAAGGACTTTTGCACCAACTTTGACGGACTCCCCCACTGTTTGCATATTTGGTAGTGCCAGTGCAAAGAGTGGAGAAATGAGGAGGGCGACGACAGCCGCGACGTTAACGATCCTTGTTATCACAGTGTCGTTAAACTGAAACATACTTACTTATATTATTACCAACTTTAACCTCTATGAATAAGGTCCAATCAAGACATCTCTGTACTCAGAAACAATGTTATCTTGGGGAAGGACAATTGATAATAATATTGACTAATAGAGTAAAATTAACCATGGTAATAAATAATTCACAAAGTGCTATTCCACACATTTTGCCTTCCAATAAACGAACATTTGTTTAGCTAATCCAGTCAAAAATTTCTTCTTTGAACTCGTTTTATTCATAATGTAGGCTAATTCAAATAACAACAATTATTGAGTCGTTTTAATTCATTAACAAAAACCATTGCGATAGCCGGTTTATCCTGCAAAAGTCCCGGATGTCAATGGCCCAATTTTTGTCGGTTCATATCCCTCCCGTATTGGTCCCAGTTACAATTGATAATAATAATGATGATGATGATGACGACGACGATTACAACGACGACGACGACGACGACGACGACGACGACGATGATGATGATGATGATGATGATGATAGTTAACGTAATAGTTACTGCTGTAACTGCCAATAATAATAATAATAATAATAATAATAATAATAATAATGATGATGATGATGATGATGATGATGATGATGATGATGATGATAGTTAACGTAATAGTTACTGCTGTAACTGCTAATAATAATAATAATAATAATAATAATAATAATAATAATAATAATAATAATAATAATAATAGTAATAATAATGATGATGATGATGATGATGATGATGATAGTTAACGTAATAGTTACTGCTGTAACTGCTAATAATAATAATAATAATAATAATAATAATAATAATAATAATAATAATAATAGTGGACAGGAGAACCCCATGTGATCCAGACAGTTCCGATCGCTTCATCCCGCTTCAAGTTTCTAAAGAAGATGTCGCTAGGGCAATCTCCTCTTTCCCTGCGGGTTCGGCTGGTGGTCCAGATGGCATTACTCCACAACACTTAAAGGATCTGATGGCCTATGGAGTAGATGACAACATCGGGCAACATCTATCTGACCTTGTCAATCTGCTCCTAAAGGGAGGTCTATCCGAAGAGGTGAATGAGGTCATCTATGGGGCAAACCTTTTAGCCCTGAGCAAGAAGGACGGAGGCATAAGACCGATCGCCGTGGGCTACACATGGCGTCGTCTGGCGGCAAAGTGCGCTAATTCGCATGCGGTAACAAGGCTGTCTCAACTGCTCGCCCCCATTCAGCTTGGGGTAGGCATTCCAGGAGGCGCTGAGGCAGCTGTCCATGCGACACGTCGCTGGATTTCCACAATGCCTGAGGACAGCGTCCTAGTGAAGCTCGACTTCGCCAATGCCTTTAACACTCTGCGCAGAGATTGTCTTCTAGAGGCAGTTGCTAGAGAGATCCCAGAGCTCTACCACTTTGCTCACGCTGCCTATTCAAACCGTCCACTGTTGCGCTATGGTTCAAACACAATTCGATCCGAAGAAGGAACGCAGCAAGGCGATCCTTTGGGACCTCTGGAATTCTGTCTTGTGCTGCAACCGATTCTGATGAAGCTTCGTTCGGATCTGCGTATCGGATATCTGGATGACCTGACATTGGGAGGTAACAAGGAAACAGTGGCCGACGACGTTCAATTAATCGAGCAGGAATCAAAGAATCTGGGATTGCTATTGAACCGCAGCAAATGCGAAATTGCGTGTCACAACACCCAGATGCCGAACAATGACCCTGCGTTCCAAGAGTTCACGAGCATAGCCCTCGAGGACATGACCTTGTTGGGTGCACCTCTAATTTCAGGTCCAGCTGCGAACATGGTCGTTAATTCAAAGGCCAATGACCTCGAGAGGGCAATCGGAAGATTGTCCTTGCTTTATACACATGACGCTCTGGTTCTGCTGAGAAACAGTCTAAGTGTACCGAAGCTCTTGTACAGTCTGCGCACAGCCGTCTGCGCTGATTGCCCGGGCTTGGCTCGGTTTGATCAACTGCTGAGAGAAGGACTGTCAACCATTTTAAATGTGGACCTTGACGATGACCGCTGGCTCCAGGCTTCTTTGCCGGTGAGAGATGGTGGTCTGGGAGTTCGTTGTGCATCTACGCTGGCACTTTCTGCCTTTCTGGCTTCTGCTGCTAGTACAAGCGAACTCCAGGCATGCATCCTACCAACAGAGTCTGCTGAAGAACCATATGAACTTGCGAGTTCAGCACTCAACGCTTGGAAGACCCTGACAGATGCAGAACCACCAACAGGAGCAGCAAGTTATCGCCAGAAAGAATGGGACCTCCGATTCACAGACAAGGCATGGAAAGGTCTGCTGGATTCCAATAACAATCCATGCGACCGTGCTCGCCTGCTGGCCTCACGAGCACCTCATTCTGGAGACTGGATGCTAGCGCCCCCTGTGACTGCCCTAGGCCTGCGCCTCTCAAACGAGGATGTACGACTGGCAGCCGGGTTGAGGCTAGGAACGACGCTCTGCGAGCCACATTTGTGTCACCAATGTCAAGAGAGCGTCGACGCAAAAGGGCTCCATGGACTAATTTGTAGAAGAGGCAGCGGAAAACATCAACGACACAGCATGTTGAACGATGTCATCTGGAGAGCTCTTGGCAGGGCGAAGATTCCAGCGCAAAAGGAACCTCTCGGCTTGCTAAGAGAAGATGGAAAGCGACCGGACGGCGTCACGCTCATTCCTTGGACACGTGGTCGATGTCTGGCATGGGATGTGACAGTGCCCGACACCTACGCCAAGTCACATCTTGTCGACACATCTATCAGAGCTGGCGAAGCAGCCGAACGCGCAGCTAAGACGAAGAGGGCCAAGTATTCCACCATAACCAACACCCACGACTTCGTAGCCCTCTCCTTGGAATCCGGCGGCGCTTGGAGCAGTGAAGGACTGCAGTTCATCTCAGAGTTGGGTAGTCGAACGAGTGCTGCAACCCACGATCCAATGGAGACGTCATTTCTGTTCCAACGTATCTCAGTTGTCCTTCAGCGTGGGAACGCAGTCTGCCTCTTCGGGACATTGCCAATACTCCATTAGCTCATCATGGGCGATAACAACATAATGTGAAACATATATGTATAATAATAATAATAATAATAATAATAATAATAATAATAATAATAATAATAATAATAATAGAAGAGAAAGAATAATAATAATAATAATAATAATAATAATAATAATAATGATGATGATGATGATGATGATGATGATGATGATGATGATGATGATGATGATGATGATAGTTAACGTAATAGTTACTGCTGTAACTGCTAATAATAATAATAATAATAATAATAATAATAATAATAATAATAATAATAATAATAATAATAATGATGATGATGATGATGATGATGATGATGATGATGATGATGATGATGATGATGATGATGATGATGATGATGATGATGATGATAGTTAACATAATAGTTACTGCTGTTGGAGGCGCTGCTGTTCCGTGGAGAGGACGATGAATGGAAGTCTGTGGAAGTCGTTGGATGAGATGGGGAAGGAAGACATTTGTCCTCTGGAATCGCAGGTGACGACGGAGACAACGAATGAGTCGTCTTAGAGTGTTTCTGTTGAACAACAACAATGCCGCTTCATTGTTATCATCTCATTTATTTATTATCATTATAATGGCTTTGGTGTTGCTGCTGATGATGATAATGACGATGATTATAATTGTTATCATCATCATTGGCATTGTCTTCATGGTCATCACCAATATCGTCATCATCATCATCGTCGTCGTTGTCATCGCCAATATTGTCATCATCACCATCATCATTGTTGATGAGTTCTTTTGTCATGTCAACTGTACAATGAGCTCAAAATTTGAACTCATCGATGAACATTTAAATAGTTTAAAAAACAGAATGTAAAACACTTGGAATTTACCGACCGGTGATTTAGTCTTTTTGAACAGTCTGTCAACGATCGAAGTTTTCGTCTTAGTCGATTTAGGCATCTGAAACAGTGAAAAATTACTCACTTAGTCCTAATACATTTATTATTTCATGAAGAAATTCGACCAATTCATTACAGCGAATTCGTCAAAATCTCGCAAAAAACTATGTCGAGTTTAATAGTCTGGACTTTAGCTAACTGCGTCCGGAATAGTAATGTCTTATCCTCCATCAAAATCTTATGAAAACTGATGCAGCAAAATTTTATTTGTTCCTTACGGCATTAGCATCACATAGATAATCGCATAAAGGGCGCTTCTCACTAGACATATTGAACGCCGCTATAGAAATGTCCAATTACACTACAAATGCGTTTATATAGCGCAGCTACACAAATACGCAAGCAATGATTCATATAAGATCTTCAGTGATAAGATACTTTTGGGCGTCATAATGTTTGCAGGCAGCGCAAATTATAGTAAATAGTTTAGGGCTTTCTCTTCTTTTCCAGATGCAGGGAACCAGCGGGTGAAGGACTTTCTCAAGGTAAAGACTCGATTACCGTATCAAGGGAGAGGGGTAGAACTCTCCACCCTCAGCTAGTGAGCTTACATCAATCGGGAATCTTATCCCGCAATTCAAATGTTCCTCGAGCATAAACCATGATTAATGTGATGATATCTGGAATTATTAATTAACTATGTAATTGTGCAAGCGTGATACAATTCGCGTGGTGTGATGATGACACGGAGCTCTTCTGGGCCAACCAACATGCAGGACGACTATAGACATATTTAATTCTATAGAAACCGAGGCAAAAAAGTGGCAGCAGCGTCCATGCGTACGATTTATGCATTATTTGGGCCCCATGCGTCGGGCATTGTCATGCATCAGTGACATTAATACTTAACCGTTGACAGTCATGCTTCAATGAGAATTTTATATCAATGATAATCATGCATGAGTGATTAGTCCTCATCAGCTATCGTCATGCACCAACGGTCGTCACGCATGCAGGCATAGTCATGCATGCTGACACTAGTTGTGGCTCTGCTACCGTTTGGGACAGTCTGTTTGCTTTAAATGACTTCAAGTCTGACGTGGAGTTTCGTTGCTGCCACTCCTTAAAGAAGACCTCTGCCTCGTGAATGGTCAATTGGTTCGACTTGTATAGCAGTTGGATACTGACCAATTCGTCCTGTTTAGCGCTGATCAAAGATGGCGGATGTCCAGCTTCACCTGTAAGATAAAAACTGACCCCATCAAAGACAAATTGGGTAGACCCATTCTAACCTATTCCTAAGTCTAATCAATTAAGTCTAATCCAAATGTAATCTAGTCTAAGTCTTTAAATCTTCAAGTATTTAGTCTGTAAGTCCTTAATTTTTCTGATCTTGAAGTCATTAAGTACTTAAGTTGTTAAGTCTTTAAGTTTCTTGTACAAGTTGAATATATTCATGCACTCTAAGTGTAAATACAAATCAACTTTAAAAAACTTTTGTCAGTTCAAATTAATCGATAGTTTCTTGGCTGATGAATTTATGAGAAAGTCTATCAACTAATCAACCTGCGATTAAGTTCTTTTTACACTTATTCACTAATTGACTTGATTGTTTATTATGTATATAATATGCAATCAATTAAATCAATCACTCAATAAATCTGTAGCTAGTCAGCCAGCCACTCAAAGAGTAAGCAAGTGAGTAAGAAAGTAAATAAGTCAGCCAACCAGTCAGTCATTTAGTTAATCGATCAATGAATCAATCAATCAATTACTTGACCAGTCAGTCAATAAGTTAACTGACCAACAAGTCAGTTTGCCAGTCAATTCGTCAGTCAGTCGGTCGGTCGGTCGGTCGGTCGGTCGGTCGGTCGGTCGGTCGGTCGGTCGGTCGGTCGGTCGGTCGGTCGGTCGGTCGGTCGGTCGGTCGGTCGGTCGGTCGGTCGGTCGGTCGGTCGGTCGGTCGGTCGGTCGGTCGGTCGGTCGGTCGGTCGGTCGGTCGGTCGGTCGGTCGGTCGGTCGGTCGGTCGGTCGGTCGGTCGGTCGGTCGGTCGGTCGGTCGGTCGGTCGGTCGGTCGGTCGGTCGGTCGGTCGGTCGGTCGGTCGGTCGGTCGGTCGGTCGGTCGGTCGGTCGGTCGGTCGGTCGGTCGGTCGGTCGGTCGGTCGGTCGGTCGGTCGGTCGGTCAGTTAATGATTCAATTAGTCAGCGAACAGTGTTTGCGTTCTATCTTGCTTCTACTGATTGTGAACTACTCACCTTTTTTATCTTTCGGTAACTCAGGGAACATCGGGTGATCTACCAATCTCTCTCCTCTCTCGCTGGTCACATCTGCATAAATACAATAAAATCTAAAAAACCTGCAGAGAGACCTACAATACAGTAATTAACTTATAAGGCCTGTGGCAATGTAAGAAACGTTTGGAGCTTTTGAACAAGGAAAAGCCCCGTTCAAATTGTTAGCACATGTGCTTTTAAATTTGGATGGATGGATGGGTGAATTTGAACGACTTCTCAATTGAAGTGCAGATGGATCTAGAGTCTAACGACTGCTTATGACAATAGAGGCCGTTGCCGTCGACAGAAATTTGCATGGCATATTGTAGCTGTTAAAGCTTAGTTCTTTTCTCATAATTATATGACGAATATAAAGCTTAACAGCGGTGTGGGATTATTCTGAACAATACTAGCCATTTCTGTGCAAACTGCTCATGTTACGCACGGATGAATTGAGAGTTTAAACAAAGATTAGTGTCACTCTCCTGCTTTCTAAAGATTACGAGGAGTGGCCGAGTTGTATATTTAAATTTATTATTGCTGTAAGGCCTTAGGTCGCCGTACTTCATCAAGGCCGTTGACGACAATAAATTTAAAAATTATTATGCAGTAAGCCTACAGTGAAACTAAAAAATATGGCGTTAGAAAGACACAAATTCCTCCAGATGGAAGCATCCAGGGTTTAACGACAGGTTATGACAGCAGAGGCCGTTGCCGTCGACAGAAAGTTGCTTGACATATTATATTTTAGAGGTTCAATTCCCGAGCAAATATTGTTCAGCTATTTTAAAGAAATTATGAAAGCTAAAAACGGTGTCTTTCGGATGCTATCTAAATTTGTACATCTCATATTTGTCTTACATGCATATAATGAAATGTATGACACGAGTTTCGTAATTTATTGGTACATGTTTGCATTGGTGTTTGATTATAATTATCAACACCAAATATAACTCTAACATTCACAGAATGATAAAGCGAAACTTTGAAGGATTGCAATTATTAGCTATACCTAATAGGATATCGTACTCTACCGCTTATTCTTATACAATTAGTGCTCCACTTAAAATAGGTGTGCAACAACATATACTGTCAACAGTTCTCACTGCTTGTATTAATACTATTACCTCGTTGATACAATATGCTTACCTCCTCTTTTGCATCCTCCCATAGCTCAAATGCAACACTTTAAATAGGCGTGGAGTCCTATTATTGCAAGTATTGCTTGCAGTTCTGACTGCTTGCATTGACAGATACGACTTTTTATTAATCCACAGTTTTAAATTGCATCGCCTTATTTATTACCAAAATCTTACACTTAGAGGATGACACAGTCGCTATACAGGTCTACGAACATTTGAGCGCATACAAATTTACGGTTCTAGGCCTGAGTCGTGGTATCACCACGCAGGAATTTAAGCCTACCTGATGGAAAAACCATGTAGAGATCCTCTTCCTCCTCAAATGTTTTGCCACATGGAGTCGCTGGATCTGCAAAGAGTTTCAAGAAACAATTTATTGCCCAACTTGAATAGGTCTCCTCATGTGGTCCCTAGTATTCCCGCAGAGCCAGACCAATAATATTGCTCACGTCCCAGACGTGTTTGCGAGTGACCGTCGATGGAGACCATCCCATGCATCACAGAAATCATTGTATTAAATTATGAATCAAGGAACGACTGATTTTACCTTTAAGATATATTTACACAAAAAGATTACGACTAAAACCAGTTTCAAAATTGAACTAAAATAGCAATTGACATAATATTGTTGTTATTAATGGCATTAACATTATCATCGTTACCTTTGTTGCTGTTATTATTGTTATTATCATTTTAGTAGTAGGTGGAGTAGTGGGGGTGGCAGTAGGTGGGGTAGTAGCAGTAGTATTAGTAGTAGTGGCACAGCTTATAATAGTATGACAACGATTATGATGATGATGGTGATGATGATAAATATATATGATTATTGTGATGATGATGAAGCGGATGTTGATTATAATATTAATGGTCACGATATAAACTATGATTACAATAAGACTATTAGTGCTTGTTTGGCCGAGGTTGGGCTGAGAGCACATCTGAGCATATTTCTTGAAGAGTCGCAATTTCAAGTTTCATTGATTGACTGATCGACTTATTGACTGATTGATTGATTGACTGACTAACTGACTGATTGACTGTTTGATTTAATGGTTTAGTAACTGACTGACTAACTGACTGATTGATTGAATGACTAATTGACTGATTGATTGACTGGGATTGATTGATTGATTTCCGACGTTCTCACCTTTTCTACCGGTGGATATTAAGTTGATTTGTTCTTCCATTGGATAGAAACTCTCATACAATCCCTCCTCTTCCTCCTCAACCCTCGTATTCAGCAACTTTTGACACAAAAACATTATCATCATCATTGTATCTTCATCATCATCCTCAATCGGCATCATCATCATTATTATCATATAAAATTATAAATCCATTCAAGTAACACCTGTTGATATTATTTCTGAGCCTTGGAGAAATGCGTTCCACCATTTTTATATCTAAGTGAGATTTATTATTTACGTCATCGTGTCAGCTTCAAGTTTCATAAAAAGAAATTTCAGGAAAAAAACGGTGTCCACAACTTTGACCAGCGTAGTCAAGGTTCACGTTGGTAAGAATGGAATGACACGAATGAAAAGCCAAACACTGGGAATAAATCTTTATTACGCCTGGTAAGAATTTCTGTTAATTATCTCTGATAAATGAAAGCACTGCTAGTATCGCGACATATGAAAAAATACGTGAACGATTTCTTTAATTAAGCATCGGAAACGCCAATAATTTTGAATCGATTTGACACCTGAAACTCAGTTACCTCATGGGCTATATAATGTCTCACTCTATTATTAGGGCAAATCAGCTAAACATCTCGAATAAACAGACATTATTGAAGTCATTAAATGGATGATTGAAAATGAAAATTTAAAATACAAAAAAGTATTATCTATTATAATAAACTGATCCAGTAAGTATTGCTAAAGCTATAAAAGAAAATAGATCTGATGCAGAATTTAAATTATTTCTTCAAATTACAGGTGATGTAAAAAGTTAAAACATAGTAATATTGTTGTAGCATGGGTTCCTATAGCCACAGTTTTACTAAGATATGTAAAACTAAATAAATATTATTTCTGATCAATTTCACTGGAACGTCTTGTTTAAAAATATGGCTAAATAAAATTGCCTTAGCAGATGCTTTTGCACCTGATAATGATGGTGAAGATGATAACGACGACGACGACGATGATAATGTTGATGATGATGATGCGCTGATTAGCTGATGATGATAAAGACGTTAGATGATGATGATGGTAATGATGATGTTGATAATGATGAGGATGATGATGACGATGAGTACTGTATGATGATGATGATGACGACGAAAGGGATGATAATGATGATACCAACAATAATAGTGATGATAATGATAATGATGATGATGATAACGATGATGATTACGACGATGATGACGATGACAACAACAACGATGACGATGATGATGGTGATGATGATGATCGACAGTAGGTATTCCTGAAACACACCATATTATGATTGGTGTGTACTTGTTGGTCATTTACGATCGGCGTTTGACCCCTTAACCTGGAGAGGTCATCTGGAGTTTGACCCTTGTGGTTGCGCAGCTCAGAGGCCAAAATGGCGTCTGGAAGGTCCTTCAGTTTGGACGCAAACTCCAGGAGACCGTACTTGGCAGATAGATGGAGAAGAGAGGGAAGCTCACAGTCAACACGACCTGTGGCAGATCAAGGAAACAAAGAAAATATGAAGACATCAGTCTATTCATTCATTCATTTATCATTAATTATTATATTTTAATTATTATTATCACAAAGACACAATCTTAATCTTCATCATCCATTTTCTATTCATTAATAATAATAATTCTACCATCATTATTGCAGTGACAATGACCTTTACTCATCATCAGGATCTGTTCATTTGAAGTTATCTTCAAATCATCATTATAACGACAATTGCTTTTGCTTCATCATCGTATACATGTAAATGAGCGTGTGTGTGTGTGTGTGTGTGTGTGTGTGTGTGTGTGTGTGTGTGTGTGTGTGTGTGTGTGTGTGTGTGGGTGTGTGTGTGTGTGTGTGGGTGTGTGTGTGTGTGGGTGTGTGTGTGTGTGTGTGTGTGGGTGTGTGTGTGTGTGTGTGTGTGTGTGTGTGTGTGTGTGTGTGTGTGTGTGTGTGTGGGTGTGTGTGTGTGTGTGTGGGTGTGTGTGTGTGTGTGTGTGTGGGTGTGTGTGTGTGTGTGTGTGTGTGTGTGTGTGTGTGTGTGCGTGCGTATGCACGAATAGTAAGCACCAAGGTAGATAATATTTATAAATTCTCAAATATTTTTTTATAACTACTATGTTGTTATAATTACAACTTTAATTACTCTTACTTTTTGATCATCATCGTCGTCGTTGTTGTCGTCGTTGTCGTCGTCATCATCATCATCATCATCATTTGTTCATTTATTGCAGTAAAAGTTTGGCCGACCATAATCAAAAGAACATGAGTCATTGATAACGAGGACAAATCCAGAACGAGGCACGGTTGACCTAGATAAACTGACCCAGAACGATTCGTGATTGTGACCTAGATAAGCAAGGCATGTTTGACCTAGATTCAACCAGAACCGAACATAGAGCCAGAACGAGGCATGGTTTGACCTAGATAAAGCTAGAACGAGGCTGACCTTTGAACGCAGCGGACAGACTAAAGAGTTGTTCGAAGGCTTGGATCGGAATACAATTGGCCTCTTCATCCTCAAGGAGTCCACAGAGCCGGCGATCAACTTCCTGTGTGAGTTGGCCTCTCTCCTGGATCAATCCAAGCAGACGATTCAGTAAGAACATATAAAGCTGGCCGACCGCTAGAACTAGATCGGCCTGCAACGATTGGTAGACGATTGAACTCTGACCTATGACGTCACCGTTGACGATGATATGAATTGGAACGACGCCTGCGCTGTGCTCTACAAAATATAAGACAGATTATTGTAATTATTATTATGTATGTATGTATGCGTGTCTTTAAGTGCTAGTGTGTACGTGTGTGCTATTATGACGTTGTTTGTACCCATCATGACAACACACCGATTCAGACGTCACACGGGCCAAGCCCAGAATTAAAAAGCGTGGCGAATAATCAGTCAAAATGTGCAAAACGGATACCTACCGACCTTCGACCCTTGGATTAAATGATGGTGCTGATGATGATGATTGTAAGAATCTCTGGGTTTATTATGTAGGCTGGGATGTAGAGACATGCATGTATGTCTTCATTCAATTAAAACAAATTATATAGCGCCCTTACAAGACAGCTGCTCAAAAGCGCTCCTAACTCCAGCCTGGAAAAAAATTAAGTTTTCAAGTGACCTAAAAATGTGCCACTACACGATTTATGGAACAGACGCAACTCCAGAGAGAGGCCATTCCAAACCCAACCACAGTGAATGCACGGGCAACTAGGAGCACAAGAAACCCCCTTCCCTAACAGCCAAGCGAGGGAACTACACAGGTAGGCTGGTGCAAGGCCAAGGTGGTATCGCCATACCAGAGAGATAACTACACACTTAATCCGCTGTCGGACAGGAAGACAATGTAGAACCTTCAACATAATTATATCGTGCCACGTGATCATATTTGGGTGTTTCGTCAATACGTATTGTGTGTAAACTATGTATACAAGTATTTATGCATGTATGTATATGTATGAATATATGTATGCATATGTGGGCATGTATATGTGTATTTAAATGCATATGTTAAATAGGCTTGTAAGTATTATATCCAATATAATACAACTTCAGTTTTTTACTTGCCATATCAACGCAGTCACTAGAAGGCAGAACAATCATTTTCGTATTAACTACGTTAAGGCGGGAATGTATTTGTTGACGCCGGTGGAAGCGATTTAAAGGTGTCTTATCGTGTTAGTGTTTTGTATTCTCGAATGTCTAACGACATCTTGCGTCGGTCTGACTCATTTGAATTTTCGGAACAGCGAGTTTATTTTAATGATTATTATATCTGGTTTAATAATCGTGTATGACATGTCATTTTCAACCGACGTCGCTACACAGCTGTGCGCAGGGCTTGCTCCAATTCTAAAACTACACCATTTCGATTTAAAATTGCATAAAACGTTGCCTGATTCAAAACTATGTTCAGTCTCCATCGGTCGGAGATGTCTCCAAACATTCGAGAATACATAACGTTGATGTAATCAAGCACCTTTAAATCATTTTTCTATGGTGCATATATATATATATATATATATATATATATATATATATATATATATATATATAGTCACATATCTTTACTTTCATGACTCGACATCTTCATTGGCTTCCCTTAACTGACAGGATTACGTTCAAAATTCTCTTTCTTACATGCAAAGCGTTTCTAGGTCAAGCTCCACGCTATCTTTGTGATCTTATCAGGCAACCTATCTCGGCTACCTCTGGACGTCCTCTCCGCAGGACCGTACGTATGTCTAGAACTGTCACAGCTCAGTATCGTGCCTATGCCTCTCTTGGCCCTTTGCTATGGAACAGCCTTCCTGCTGTGACTCGTGCTGCAATCTTATCTAGCAACACAACTGTTTCTGCTCGTTCTCTTAAGACTTTTCTTTTCTCTAGGGGTTTTTCGCACTGGGAGCGCATCTGATTAGGTTGTTCTGTGAGAGGCGCTATATAAATCCATAAATAGAATAGAATAGAATGATGCGATTTCGGTAAAAATCGGATGTTTAAATCATCGTTGCATTCAGAATTGTTCCAAAATAATATGTGGCAACGTCAACAGCTGTAATCGCAATAGGATGTCATGTTTAACTCGGGATTCTCAATACGTAGCCAGCCTATTTATTAGACACCTTTAAGATAATTTAAGACGATGCTATATATACCCATGGAACAATGAGAAGTCACATGAGTAACCGCAAAATCTGTAGCGGTAGAATAATGCGAATTGAACGAGAGATCAGTGTCGAAAATATTTGATGTCTTAGTAAACAGCCCTTGTTGCCACAGGATGCAGTTAGGCCCTCGACCCTCTGAACCTAGAGTGTTCAATGCATATATAGGCCTAAGTCTATTGCTAGCTAGCGAGTGGTTAAAACGCCTCTTAGCGTAGCTCTACTCTCTCTTGGCCTGGGACAGGTATACTATCGGCACTCTCGCATATCGACCTCTATGTTTGAATATCTTCGTGGACTGCCGTCTATGCTCGCATGCAATTCAAAATCCTAGTTCTAACCTTCAATGCTCAGCGGGGGTTTGTCCCGAAATACCTGGTTGAAGTAATATTATAGGAAGAGGAAAACGCCCAGTTTGCCAATAGGACAATCCTTCCCAGCAGTCACTGAACTTGCTAAACTAGCCGATGCCAAACTCCTCTTCTCCATTTTACACAACCCCAAAGCATGTTACTCACCAACTCCTACCTCAACTCCGTCCCCACTTCATTCACCAATTAAGACCTAAGGCCCACAACCATATTTTTTCACCAAAAGACAATACTCTCAATTTTTCATCAGATCATTTTACAGAAATATTTAATAGTTTGTTATTAATCCTAGTTACTATTATTAATCGTTGTTAGCATTTCCGCGTTTTGTCAGGTTGGTTTCTTTCGAAATTATCTGACTGTTTTTGTATTATTTTGAAGAATTAGCGAAACACCAAATATAACTTCGCAAGCATCCAAGTTAAAGGTGTACCAATGTCACAACGTTTCAAGGCAGTATCGAGTGCTTAGTGACATCTTTCGGATATTGAGCTCGCTGACGTCAATGTTTACGTAAATTTTGGACTATGATTAGTGCCATTATGCACATTCAGCAATTATAGCAATATATAACTGGTCATGGACCCGGGAGTCTAACGACCGCTTTTGACAACAAAGGCCGTTGCAGTCGACAGAATTTTGTTTGGCATATTACAGCGTTTACACCTCAGCCTTTTGGATAGAGACACTATATAACGAAGGAAGGCGGATGATATAATATATCTTTCGTTATTTTTCGCCCACATATTATGTTATGCTATAATTATGCTGTATTTTATAGCACGGAAACAACCAAATTAAAGGTGTTTAATATCAGAGCACGGGCAGAGATGAGAAAGTTAGAATTGTTGATATGATTGAAATAAACAGACTGACCTGGAGCGAAGAATAGATATGTGCGGCGGTTGACTCGCTCTGTTGGAAGAACTATTTGCTTTTCCGGATCATTTGACCCAAAGGCTACCGTTACGACCTCCTTCGTTTCCTCCTCCTCCTCCTTCTTCTCCGTATCTTCGGCTGTTTCGCACAAGCACAGGACCATCGACGTGGAAGTCTAAAGCAAATGAAATGAGAATGTTTGTAATAGTTTCAGTTTAGCGACACTGTGTGATAAAAGAGACCACTAGCGTTGCCCTCCTCGTTTATTCGGGCCTGGATAGAGGAGGAGATCGGTGCTAATCATCTTTGTTATCACACAGTGCCGTTAAACTGCTACAACCGGTTACTCTGCTATGGTTTGAAGAGACTAAATGTGCATCGCTCAGTTTCAGTTAAAGGACACTGTGTGTGATAGGAAAGATCAGAAGTGTCGCCCTAATCCATTATCTAACCAGGCTTTGAACTGTCTCTGTCAGGGTAATAACAATGTTAAATCTCAATGTGTACCAATTAAGATTTTTTGCCCCATTTAATGGCCTCGCCCCATTAAAAATAACAATGATTGTGTAACCTCATGGACTCGTTTACCCACCTCGCATCTGGCTGTCTTCGGGATAACCCTGAACCTCTTGCTATGTGCCCTCTTCGCTCCCTTCTTTCCTACCACTCCTATCTTCTTCTCCGCTGCCCTGACTTCCTGAACCATCGTTCCACATGTGTCCAACCCCTCCACCTTCATCATCGTCGTCTTGAGCAAATCCTCATATTGCTCGTAGGTGAACTTGTGGAGCTCGCTGTATCCGGGAATCCTGCTCCTCAATCGCTTTCCCGGCTCCACAGAAATCTCATCGTTCTCCCCATCATCGTCTTCTCCCAACCCATACAGATAGATGAGGGTGGTTCCTGCGTTCCTGATTCGTTCCTCGTAGGTGGAACGCGCCGAGCAGTTCCGTAGGAAGTCCAGATGACCAGCGGAGAGGATTAGTATGAGGACCTTGACCTTGGTCGCAGTCCGATCCAGACAGAGGGCGGAATCAAGGAGAGATGAGGTGCACAGGTGGTATTCTTCCTTGGACAGGTAATCGAGGATATACTTGGAGCAGTCAGTTGCGTCGAAGCTATGAAGGACCAGGATGTCAGTCATTGCATTCTGAAGCAGCAATATAAACGCCATAGCTTAATTAAAATAATATTATTTATTTATGGAAATATACTATTCTTGTTATTATTATTTGTTGCAGTTGTAGAAGCAGTGAGAGAGTTGGTCGTGGAAGAAATGATAGTTGAAGTTTGATGACACTGTGATGACAAAGATCATTGGCGTCGCTCTCCTTCTTTGTTCAGGCCAGAGCTGCCCGTGGGTACAATTTTCATGACCCTACTCAACCCGAACCATTGCAAATGGATCAGACTCGACTTCTGAAATCAAATATCTGACCCGACAAAACCCATGATGATGTTCATGACCCGACCCGACCGGCCTTTTAGTGCTAATTTTACTAATATTATTTATCGTCAAATTCTAATGTCGTAAAAACATCAGTCAGGCCGCCATAAATTGTCATAGGCCCCGAATACTTATTTACGAGGACGTATCAGAGAAGACATCCTTCGTCTATTAATTTATTTGGCCTAAACTTACATTTTCCATAAATATATGCAAAAGAATTTTTGATATTATTAGGCGCGTAAGAGTCCGGTCCGTATATCCAAACGTTGCCTCCTTAGCTAACTCACACGGTTGTAGTATAATTCCGATGACCTTTCGTTTTTTACTTAAATTCATGAGAGATAATTATAATATATGACAGTTTGAGCCGAGTTCGGTGTAAAAAGCATTCAATCAGTTGTTGCCCTACATTTTTGACCCATATCCAATTTATTTCCTTTTAACTGATTAACATTATATAGGAGCAACACAGAGTTGAAAATTGAGCTCTGCAAAAAATTGGTGGGTCGTAATGGGTCCGAGTTTTGGACCCGACCCAATCCGATAAGCCAGGATCTTGACTCGACCTGAACCCCTAATCTACAGATAATCGTGACCCGTCGCCGATCCGCGGACAACTCTGGTTCTGACCTGGATGTGCTTCTTTAAACAAATTATTTCCTTTTTTGTCTAGTTCTGAAGGCTATTGGTGAAATAGACACGAATCGCTCTAACTGTGACATCAGTAGCCGTTGACAACAACCTTAACCATGTAATATCCTCAACATAACCCTTAACCCTATCACCCTCCGCCTTGTACGCAGAGGACACTCCATTGTGTTTTATACCAACCCTAAGACTGTCTTATTTAGCCGGAAGCGCTTCTAAGTAGATGTCTGATACGGGCGCTATATAAATAAATATTCCAAATAAATATACAGCACAGTGAGAGCAACGATCGTTCGTTTTTACGTCATATGGTTCAATGACAAAAGTTTCAAGAGCAAAAGTTATCATTTGCCCAATGCATTCGCTAAAATAGAAATTGGATTGATGATGATTATGATAAGCTTGTTTAAATGGATGTCAGATTTTAGGTGAAAGCGATTTTTCCAGCAACACGGTGTCTTAAAAATCTGTAAGTAATAAATGTTGCTACGTTAAGACACCCTTAAATCGCTTTTGGAGGCGCTATTTATTCCTCATTTGATTTCACTTTTTTTACAAATCGCCAAAGACAAAAGTTCTTGCTTAAATAGAACTAGGATTGTTTAAAATAATTCTTGCTGAAATAGAAGCTGAAGTAGCATCAATACAACTTCTATATCACCGAATACAATGAGTTAATTATGACTTTTTTGTAGGGAACCGCTTTGTTCTTTAACTATTTGTCTGTGAACCATTTTTCTTGCAACTGAATTCCTTGTTATCAGTGTTCGTTGTTTAATTACAGCTATGATGAAGTTTACAACGTCTTTGCTAAAATTAATGTCATATGATATATCTTAAGCAGTTAAAACAATATCCAACGGCAGTTTTCTTATGAGGTAAGTGTTAATAGTTAAAAATTGTTGATGACTTTTTCACGTACATGATGTTCTTAATCTGATTCTTGTTCTACGCAACGTTATTTTATAAATAGACCATTACACAAAAGAGTTTCCAAATCAACTAATATTAATTTTAAAATACAGCTCACTTGATATTTGCTATACACTGTAAGTAGTTTGCGCTTATCTAAAATTTTGGTCACAACAATAGAGCACTTCAATATATGGATGGATCCAGGATTTAACGACAGCTTATGACAACAGAGGCCGTTGCCGTCGACAAAAATTTGCTTGGCATATTACAGCACTTTCAGCCTAATTCATTCATTCACTTCAATATATGGATGGATCCGGGAGTTTGACGACCGCTTTTGACAATGGAAGCCGTTGCAATCGACAGAAATTTGCTTGGCATATTACAGCACTTACAGCTCTAACTACTTTTTGAAGTCACTTCAATATTTGATTGTAACGCACAAATATATAATTTGATTGAACTCAAATTAAAGGTGTCTATGCAGAGACAGCTTATAAGCAGTAATGAAGCGGTTTTCGGCGTTTAGAGAGAATATTACCTTATATGCAGAGAATATTGTGAAGAATTTTGAATATATTTAAAACCCGAAAGCGAGTAACTCCTGCAAGTAACTGAACCACTGTATCCTCCGAATGAGAAAGTAACGTTTGGGAAACTAATGAGAACTTATACTACAGGCTTAGTGCTCTAGGCTAACCGCTGCGTTAGCCAATTCATACGGCCTTTTCGCATTTACATTCATTTGTGTGGTCTCAAGGCTGACACATGGCTCTGCCCTACACTGTAATCACAAGATTATAAATATATGTATATATATATAATATTAGAACATTTTATTGGGGCCTAGGCGCATTTTGTTAGCTTTATGTGAGCTTGTTTACATAATACTTATAGGTGAAGAGAGCCCTGAAGGACCGCTTTATTTGCAAGTTGCTCTGAACTCATGTATGGCACGTCTAAAGGACTAGCATTTAATTAAACATACACGACCTGTATCTTCATACACACAATATATTACGCACACCTATGCATATCACTCACATATAAGTGTCCACTGTGTCCGAAAAAAAGACCCGCTGTGGTAATCAGAAAATATCTAGTAAATTTTCAGCAATTTTATTATTTTTAAAGCGGATAAATTATCACATAATTATCAAATATTTTGTAATTATTAAGTGATCATTACGCCGAATTTTAAACAGTAGTCATTTAGAGCGCAAACAGAAATCTCAATCGTGAGATTTGAATTTCAAAATTGTCCATGCAAATTGTTGTCAAGAGAGATCTTGGCTTAAAATGCTTTACCTGTATACATGTAAGTAACTAAATTATCAGAAACCTCTACAAACGCAGGGCTTCAGCGTTCAAGGTGACTGTTATACCCGTCAACACAGTGTATAGCATATATTCATACAGAAAAGTGAAATTGTACTGACGTTTAGAAGCGACACAAAATACACCATCAGATGATATTGAAATTGTTTCCATAATTTCTTTGTTCCTTGTTAAACACGTGAATGTTGATGCAAATGACGTCAACTTAACGTTGTTATTGAACAGAAGAAACTCCTACATTTTAACCAGCCTTAGGTAATTATGTTACGATTGAAATGGCTCCTGAATTAAAACAATCGCTGAGTGTTAACTAGTCATTTACTTAACGGCCGGATAGGTTCATTTTTTCGAATACAGTGTATTAAATGGATCAGAAAAACCGGTCTCATATTGTTTCGTTGAATGTTTTATATCGATAATATATATATGTGGTATATATATTGGTATCTGTAGTGGCGGAAGGATTAAGAAGTGGGTGACATAAGAGAAGAGAAGGAGGGAAAGTTTCAACGGACAAATAACGTGGGGAAAACCCAGTCGAAATACTTCCTGATCAATATGCATATGTGCCGTCATTAGCAAATAGGTACTAGAAAAACCAAGGCCTATTCTATTACATCTGTTCGATATACCTATCCTTTACAGTCTACACCTATTCTATGCACCTATTCCTCAACACCAATTCAGAGTAACTATTCTTTGCACCTGTTGCCATAGTCTAATGCGGCAGAGTATAGCGAGTGAACGAGAAGCGGTGTTGGCCTTTATTGAGACGGTAACGACCAAATAAAAGGTGTATAGTGGTATCAACAATGTGTTGTTTCTCATGTCTAACGTTACTTACTGTAACAAAGATCATTAGCGGCGCCCTCCTCCCTTGTCCCGGCTGGGAATTGAACTGCTAAAGTGCAAGAAGTGGAGTTAGACAGCACACCTTTAATTTCATCCCGACCGACCGTATATACGTTGGCAGCGCAACGACTCAGAAGATCGATCCCGTCTTGCTGCTGTTGTTGATTTTATTAGCGACACCGTTCCATATCCGTGATGATTTAGTGTCGTCCTCCTCCTTCGTCTAGCATTCAGACTAGCACTCGCATTGCGGTGGCGAAGTTCGATTATTAGCTAAATGATGCAAGCCTATATATTGCCAGAAGCGAACAACTTAAAGGTGTCTTAAAATATCAAAACTTTAGTTTTATCTACAAGTTAGCAAGTCGTACAGCATTTGGATTGAGCTGTTGTAGTTGAAGTAGTTTCAGTTTAACGACACCGTGTGACAACATATGTCATTAGAGTCGCTCTCCTCAGTTTTCCCGGCATGGGACCAGTATTAAATTTACACGTATACCGTAATGGGCGCCCTGCGTGGCTGCCAGAGTCATTCGTTCATACTGTGTCTGTAATTAAGCTGCGTTGTTGTCAGTTTGAACAATAAACTAAATAATTATTATTACCAGTGTGAATGTAATGGGAGAGTTCTATTTGCATTGGACGCAATTTGCTTACAAAGTTGTTGAACAAAAAGTGACCAATATAATTATGGTCTTATCTTGTCTTAACCATTCTCGATCCGAGGGTTGGTCACTTCATAGACAAGTCTACTCCATCCCTTCCTGTCTCTCGTCTTCTTTAGTAAGTTGTCCAGTGGCCTACCGGTCTATTTTTCCACATTGTCCATCCATCGTGTTTTTGGTCTTTTTCGTTTTCTTGCCCCCGGTGTAGTGCCTTGCATGACTTGTTTTTCTAGACAGTTTCCCTCTTTTCTCATCACATGTCCAAAGTATGTTAATTTCCTCATTTTTATCAGATTAAGTAGCTCTCGTTCCATGTCTGCTTTCTCCAATACCCATTCGGTTTTTTTTGAGTCCATGATACCCTTAGAATCTGTCTTATGCATTTCATCTCAAAAGCTTCAATTCTTTCTTCATCTCTTTTCTTGATGAACTTTCGCAGCTATATGTAACCACCGTCCATACCAATACTTTCATTAGTCTCACTTTGGTGGTTAACTTTATGCTGCGACTCCTCCATATTTTCTTCATCCCTATCTGAACACTTTGTCCTTTTGCCATCCTTCCTCTTTTCTCTCCGTAACACTCTGCATCTTCTGTTATCAATGATCCCAAATATTGAAACGTATCCACCTGCTCCAGTCTGTTCTCTTTCAAAACGATGTTGCATGTTTTATCATTTAATACCATGGTCTTGGTTTTGTCCATGTTAATCATTAAACCTTTCTCGCTTCCGATCTTATCCAGACGATTGATTATTTCTTGTAGTTCTTTTTTAGATTCTGCTAACAGTACAATATCATCCGCATATCTCAAGTTCGTTAATTTTCTTCCTCCTATTTGTACCCCTCCTTCCCAGCCATCCAGTACCTCTCTCATCACCATTTCTGCCATGATGTTAAATAAATACGGTGACATTACACACCCCTGTCTAACCCCTTTTCTTACTTTGAATTCATTTGACATCCCTCCTGCTACTCTCACTGTTGCTTTTTGTTTGTCATATAACTTTGTCAACAAGTTGATGATGTGTTTAGGATATCCAATTTCAATTATTGAGACCCATATCCTCGTGTGATATGTTGTCAAAAGCCTTTGTGAAGTCGAAAAAGCACATGTATAATGGTTGTTGATGTTCATTCATTTTCTGCATTAATATTCTTAGGTTCGTGATCTGATCGCTTGTTCTTCTTCCTCGCCTGAATCCTGCTTGTTCGTCTGTTATTTCGGACTCCGTTTTTGTTCTTATCCTTTCTAGTATGATTTTGAGCATAATTTTGCTAGCATGTGCGACCAATGCTATGGTCCCGCAGTTTTTACATTGTATTAGATCCCCTTTCTTTGGTATCGGGATGAAGATTGAGTTCATCCAATCCTCTGGCCACTCTCCTGTTTCCCATATCTCAGTGCATACGCGATGTATTTTATCTAATGTCGTTTCCTCTGCATGTTTGAACAATTCTGCCGGTACTTCATCTGGTCCTGTGCTTTTTCCATTCGCCACCTCCTTAATTGCCTTATATACCTCTGATCTTAGTGGCGCCGGTTCCCTGATAAATGTCCTTCTTGTCTCTCTTGTCTTTTCTTTGTCTTCATCATCTTTATCCATGTATAGTTCCTCACAATATTCACTCCATCGTTCCGCAATCTTTTCTATATCTGTAATTTGTTCTCCTTCTTTCGATTTAATGCAAACGAATTTCGGTTTGCATTTTCCTGTGAGTGTCTCAACTGTTTGGTATACCTCTTTCATCTTCCCCTTCTTATTTGACTCCTCAAGCTTTTCACAAATTCTTTCTATCCGATTTTTGTTTTGTCCTTTATCAGCTGTTTTTGTACTTTCTCTTTCAGTTCTTTATATCTCAGTTTATCTTTGTTGTTGGCTTCTCTCTTTTTTGATCATTTCTAATGTTTCATCCGAGATCCATGGTTTCTGTGCTGGTTTCTTCTTATATCCTATCACAGTTCTCGCTGATTCCAGCAACGTCGTTTTGACTTCCCTCCATTGCTCCTCTGCTGTTCTTTCTTCCTGCGCCTCACCCAATGCCTCAAATCGGTTATTAACGTCTATCGCAAATATTTCTGCCTTTGGCCCCTTCAACTCCTCAAGATTCAGCCTTTTTAGTTGTTCCTTTTTTTCCTTACACAATTTGATCTTCATCTTTGCCACCAGTAGCTTATGGTCTGTGTCACAGTCCGCTCCTGGATACGTTCTGCAGTTTCTGATGGTTCCTTTCCACTTTTTTTCTATTGCTATGTGGCGGACAGGACACAAGGCTTGGATTAAAGAATTTGTTCGTAATTAATCGGCTCGCCATAGCGCTTAATTTACGTACATTTTCTTACAGTGTTGGTATTGGAGGGAAGACCGATCGGCGGTTTGTAGTTCTGTGCATAGCGTGCAGACGCATGAATCGGGTTGAGTATAGCCTGACATGCGGTGCGTCGCTTATATTGTAGAGTGGTGACGACTGCTCTGCATATACGGTGCATTGAATTCCTTGGTTAGCGATTAATACCGCACACCCGTGTGGTCGGTGAGCGTTCGTTCGAAGCTTGGTTCACGGCAAGTTGCGAGAAAATATAGTTGCGGACGAGAGGGCGTCCAAAAACTAGTCCGAGCTACAGCCGAGCGTCTGGTGTTGAGACCGACTCTGCCGATCTGATAGGGCTGGGGCCCCACCCTGTTATCGATCGCGAGAAAGTCTGCAGCCGATCGTGAGGTTGCTTCCTCGGGAAGGTCCGACAGTGAAATAAATAAATCACAGGTCTGTGTAAAGACCGGGTAAAGCCCGGGTTAGCCGTTCGCATATACCAAGAGAGGCCTCGGCGGCCGACAGTGAGACAGACTGGGTGAGTCCCAGAAGGGACCGACCGCATATACCGAGAGAGGCCTCGGCGGCCGACAGTGAGACAGACTGGGTGAGTCCCAGAAGGGACCGACCGCATATACCGAGAGAGGCCTCGGCGGCCGACAGTGAGACAGACTGGGTGAGTCCCGGAAGGGACCGACCGCATATACCGAGAGAGGCATCGGCGGCCGACAGATATATAGACTGGGAAAAATCCCCGACCGCGCAGACCGTGAGAAAGTTTTGGTAACCAAGAAATATAAATGTTGGCTACCTAGATCGGTCATAGTTAATCCTCGCGTTTTCCAGCAGGTTGTCGGATACGCAAAAGTTTCGGGTGGCCGAGTCTGAGAAAGTTTTGGTAACCAAGAAATATAAATGTTGGCTACCTAGAACGGTCATAGTTAATCCTCGCGTTTTCCAGCAGGTTGTCGGATACGCAAAAGTTCCGGGTGGCCGAGACCGAGAAAATTAGGGTGGCCGCTAGAAATACGGGGAAAGTTTCCCATTGAATACGTTCGATAAATACGGGGAAAGTTTCCCATTGAATACGTTCGATAAATACAGGGAAAGTTTCCCATTGAATACGTTCGATAAATACGGGGAGGGTGACCCCATTGGTGCTTACGACGATTACAAGAAACGGTCGTGACTGGTGCCGAAGACCTCAATAATTGCGGCTGTTGCCTCATCTTCTTTTCCCCTGTAATATATATACTTGGCTACCTAACGTGGTCATACTTACTCCCGCGGTCTTCCGTGGTTTCTTTATTTACGTGTCTAATCGCAATATCTTTACTCGCGGTTTTCCCGCGATATCTTTACTTGCGCGTCTGATTCGAAATATCTTTATTCGCGGTTTCCCCGTGATACTTCTTCTTGATTGTCTTACGGTCTTTCGATAAATATTCTTGTTGGCTACCTAACGTGGTCATACTTACTCCCGCAGTCTTCCGTGGTTTCTTGACTTGCGTGTCTGATCGCAACAATATCTTTATTCGCGGTTTCCCCGCGATATCTTTACTTGTGTGTCTGAACGCAGTATCTTTAATTGCGGTTTTCCCGCGATATCTCTTCTTGATTGTATTACGGTTTTTCGATAAATATTCTTCTTGGCTACCTAACGTGGTCATAGATACTCCCCGGGTTTTCCCGAAGTCTCAGTATATGTTACGGTGTTGGTGGATAACTGCAAAACGCAGAGGACGGTAAATCGTGGTGCATGATAATTTACACGTGTGAGGCTGGTATGCCACACACGGACATGGAGCGAGAGGTACATGAAGAGTGGAAGGTGCGATTTCCGGTGGATAAGTGTCTGGGAAAAGGCGACGTTAAGATCAGTGGCCAGCATTGCCTACGGCAAAGTGACGAAGGGACTTGTTACAAATATTTCTGCTCTCCGGAACAGGGAGAACGTTTGATGCCCCCTGTTGGCGATTGTTCAAGAGTCACGAGATGTAGAATGATACGACGAAGCTCAGGTCAGGTAGAGAGAAAGAGGAAAACCGTCTCTAAGCGAGTAAACAAGAAAGGGAAGACTCCGGTCGGTAAAAGAGCGAACCCTGTTCTGAATAAAGGCCATCCTCAGGACGTTGCCCATCCGGCGACCGCGGAAGTGATAGAGTCTGATCCCGAGACAGAGTCATATACTGTTGCCTCTTTTAGAGAAACGGTCAACCCCGATTCTCCTCTGACAGTCACTGCTACGATAGGCAGAGATGGAGAACGGTCAGGCTATGCTAAAAATCGACTTAGAAGTGACTCGAGTGGCTCCAGACACAGAAGAGAGCTGGAGCCGACACCGTTGCGCGACCTGGTAGCGTCCGAACGGTGTACGCCACAGCTATATAGTCAATTTGGTTCCTTGTTTTTCCATCCGGTGACGTCCATGTGTATAGTCTCCGTGGGTGATGTGCATGTTCCGTGTTGCTTAAGCTCAAGTCATGATCCAGGCACAAAATCCAGCCATCGCTCTTCTGCCTCGTTAATCTCTCCCAATCCTCCTTTTCCAACCACCCCTATCCATACACCTGACGCTTGTTTTCCAACTTTTGCGCTAAGGTCCCCTATTATCACTTTGATGTTTCTCTTTGGTGTCTGTTTGATTACCTTATCCAAGTTCTCGTAAAATTGCTCTACCCTATCCATTGTGACCATGGCTGTAGGTGCGTATACCTGAATTATACTTAGTTTCCTTGGTTTTGCATTGATTTCCACCGCCATAATTCGATCGTCAACTGTTTCATATTCTGTCATCGCTCCTGCGATTCTTTTGTTCATCCAAATTGCTGCTCCATTTTATCCCTGTGTGTCTCCTCCTGAATACAGAATGGTGTGTCCTTCTGTGGTTGTAAAGTGTCTCTGCCCTTTCCATCTAATCTCTGATAGTCCACATATGTCCACTCTCTTTCTTTCTAACTCCTTTCCTAGAATAATATATAGACTTTCCCTAGTTGTATCATACTTCTCACATTCCAGGTTCCAATCCTTAATGTTTTCCTCATTTGAATACTCTTTTGTGTCCCTCTTTCCATTTCGATGCCCTTTCCAGAAACCAATTTTTCGACCTTGTCCTGGTTGCTCAGCAGAGGACCTTGTTCACCCGGGCGACGTCCGAACCGGTATGCTTCAAAGTTTGTATTCTTATCCATGTTGCTGTTTGGGAAATTAAAGTGGTAGGTTCCCACATCTTTCCACTTCGCAGTTAGGAGGTCATGCGATTTCTCACTTGTATCTCCTTCTTCGTGTGCCTGCCGTTGCTGTCTTATTGGCAGTCCTTCGCCCTTCATACGATACAAGACCCATTGCTTCCCAGGTCAGGTTTGCCGCCTACGTTAGCCAGCGTTTCAGGGTTCCTGCAGAGCCTTCCCACCTCGCGAATCGCCCTAGGTGGTCCTTCAGCAAAGCCTTCACCCCTGATGGTATAGCCTCTGCAGGCTGTCCCTTACTTAATTGTTGCCACCCCCTCACCGCGATGAGGTATAGGTCGGTCTTGAGGGGATGTAATTATTACTTACATACCTTTTAATTTCCTACAACATAACTATTACATTGTAGGAAATTAAAAGGTATCTAAGCTCAGTCAGTGTGCCATAGTAAATTCATTGAACGACATATTCTGGCTTACAGGGCAGCGTATGTCGACCCTTTAAAATCTTATGGCATTGATTGGCAGCCAGTATCAATCTAAGGTATCTATTACGGCAAAGCATCGATCGACGGCACTGAGAAGCTGTGCTTGCACGACGCGTTCAAGGTCACGTTTCAATAAAAAAATACTGTCAAATAATTGTAACAGATGTAGAACTATTAGTATGTTCATTGTTTGCCAAGTTTTACCGTATTGATAGGCTCAAGATACATGGAATAAGGATTATTATCCCGATTATTATCCGCTCGTTCCTTTCTCAATGTCTTTCTATCATTTTTTTACACCTGTGAATAAAGAAAACACTGAAACGGCGATCGTTGTTTAGCAGTATCGCATAATAGAAATTTTTGCAAATAATAGAATATTTTGGTTTCGGGCACGATAGCCAAGAAGAAGTCGTATACAAGGTAAGTAGTTGCAGTTTAACGAAACTGTGTGATAGCAAAGATCGTTTGCGTCGCCCTTCGCCTTTATCCAGGCTTGGGACTGGCACTGGCCGAGTACTACCAGTGGCGGAGTTGTCGTATACAAGTACGCCGTGTAAAGTTTATATGCTGTCCTGGAAACCGATATTAAGGTGTCTTAACGTAACAACGCCTGCCGACTCAAGTTTTAGCAGCAGCTTTTAAATAATTGAACAAAGCAAGGTACGTATATTTTTTTAACTAAAAACTGATTTAAAGGTGTCTTCGCGTAACAACGTTTTTAGTCTCGAATGTTTAATGGATCATATGATGGAATACCATTTTCACACTTTTCAGTCCGAAGGTTGACGTCGACATAATTGTTACATCAATGGAAGTCGACGACAAAATAATCGAAAGTATATTCAAACAATTGCTATATCGTTGGAAGGACAAAATTCCATAATCAGCGATATTATACCTCACTCATATTACTCCTACTCAATGTTTTCTAACATACACTTTAATTGTATCGTACCCAAGATTTATAAGGTGCCTCTCACAATAATACTACCAGCGCTGGTGAATAACTTACTAATACGATTGACTAATCCATACACTTCACTTAGTCGCCCAGAACATTTTCAACAAGCTCCCAACCTTAACTTCTGCCTCAAGTACGTGATTTGGACGATGAAGAAAGTTAGATTCAACTGTAAGAAGTTTAAATATATAATTTTGGCAAAAGCTAATTTAAAGGTGTCTTAACATAGCGTATCACGAATTGATTGTTAAAATTAAAATAATAATAATAAACATTTTTTATTATTATCATTATTGTCATCATCATTGCTATATTATAATGAATGAATAATGAAGCTGATGATGACAACAGCGATGACAACGACGACGATGATGATGATAATAAAAATTAGAAATATATATTATAATGATATTTGCTAATTAAATTCAGGTATTATTACCACGGTATTATTATAAGTCATAATGTGACAATGTATTATAAGAGTCGAGTTTGACAGTGCGGCAGCCATGCAAGGCGCTCATCATACCCTACCATAAATTTTTGACACCTACTTCGCGAATGAAAATTGATTTGACGATAGTGAGGATAAATACAGTATCAAAAGGGTTTCTGTTGATCTTATGCAGAATGGCATCATTGCGTGTTCGCAACATTTCAAGATTACTTTAAGACTTTTGTAATCGCTATGATCGAATCTCTCATGCAAAAGTGATAGGACATTGTCTTTATTGTTTATTTATTATTCACAAAGAACAGCAATATACAGATGATATTAGGTCAGCGTTTCCCAATCTTTTTTGACCGCGGAACCCTTTTGATCTTCAAAATGTTTCGCGGAACCCCGTTCAAAACCATCATATTCTGTTGTAGGTACAACGTACGCTTGAGAATGCAGATAATAACAGGTTTAGGCCTAGATTAGGTTAGACCAGCGTTTCCCAATCTTTTTTGGCCGTGGAACCCCTTTTGGTCTTAAATTTTTGGCGCCCGCCAAAAATTAAACATATTCTGTGGTAGGTACAAATGCTTGGGAATGCAGACAATTATAGGTTTAGGCCTAAATTTGATTAATAATAGCACAAATATTCATGACAAGGACATAATGAATTCTCTTTCATATAAAGTTACACACAGATGTTAAGTAAAATCCTCCATTTGTTCACACTGAAGGTTTTTCGCGGAACCCTTGTCTTCATCTCACGGAACCCTAGGGTTCCGCGGAACCCAGTTTGGGAAACGCTGTATTAGGTAATGGCAAGGCAGAGATGAATTATCTTGCCAAACAGCCATTTGCAGGAATAATTTTGTTCTCCTGTTTAGACACCTTCTAGAAGCGTTGTATGATGTTATATATTCCATATTTGATTCGGCGTTGAATTACTGGTAATGTAGCATATGAGTTGGTGGATCAAGCGAATTGAACGAATCGGTTGGTGAATTGAACGTAATGAATAAATCTGAAACGTGTGCGTTAGTGGCGAGCACACGATCGTTGCCCAGTGCGACGGGCAGGCGTCGTTGTGGATTGAAAAAAGAAACGCACATTTCTTCCACTACACAAGCAACAGGAATACAAAAACCAAAAAAGAACTTCCTCCTACAATCAACTGCCGCTATCCAAAAAGCGAAGTCTCTACATTCGACACCGAACAAAAAAAGAAGAATTCGATCTTCAAGGGTGAGAAACCAAAATGTCAAGACAAAAAAGGCTTAAACTCAGTTATTCTCCTTTAGCAAATGTAATTATAAATGTTGAATATACCGATGTTACAAATGTTGAACGTACTGATGTTACAAATGAACGTACTGATGTTACAAATGAACGTACTGATGTTACAAATGAACGTACTGATGTTACAAATGAACGTACTGATGTTACAAATGTTGAAGCTGTAGAATCTGTAAAAAAATGCTATAGGAAAATATGTAAATGCTAAGAACAAAACTACTGTTTCCCATCACACACCCCACACATACACCTCACACATACGCACTACAACAGCACAACAACTTAATGCAAAACCACAAATACAGACTACAACTACAACAACGCCACAAGTACACACTGCAGCAAAGATTACCACAACACAGGCTGCTCTTGGGTTAATGTCTGTTAGCAATCTATTAAAATCGATCTATCATTCTCTGACAGAGGAACAGAAACTATTACAAAAAGATAGAAACCATTTTTGTAAATGGAGAGAAGGAAAACCTTCAAAAAGGTTGGGCTGCCTAACTAGGAAATAATTGAGAAAGCTGGAAGTTAAGTCCAAAAAGTATACATTACAAGAAAAGGAGATCTTAGGATTGTAGCTGTAAATGTGGCACAAAGGTATACATTAATGAAATTGAATCATTTGGATAGTAGACCTGTTAAAACCAGTTTACCATTTGCTCTAAATAAATCAAATTAAATAAATCACAATCAAATGAAAATATATAATTGCCTTATTTGCCTTCATCAGCTCCGAAACCAAATATGGAATACTTCGTAAAAGGAGTATTCTGTTGTTTAATGGAAAACCAGAGTAATCTTAATGAGATTGCTTGGGAAGTGAGAGCAAAGTTCAGAGTAGAAACATTTAGCTTCACTTAGACACCTTTAAGTTGCGTCATTCAGATTATATAAAAGTATAATTCCTGAATCCATTGTCTGACTCCGAGTGTACAAAACGACCAAGTCACTAGAGGTCGCCTTTTCCACTCGCAAAATAAGCTTGTATTATCCTTGATCTAATGATACTTCACTGTGTGCCAAATTGATTATAAAGTGTTAGAGTTTCAATTAATAGAGAGGGACACTGAGAATATCATAGTATATTGGCTTGTTTCGTTTCCCTTATAAACTTCCCAGGGAACCGAACTAAGTTGCAATTGAACTAAATCATTTGCTAGAATTATTCCAGGCCAGGATAACCCACGCAAGTAGCACGACGAAGCGCTCGTGAATAAACCAGTGCCCTGTGCTTAGCATCTAAGTATGGCTTGATCAGGGCAATATGTTGAACCCACTTTCCCACACAGCCCATGAATCCGAGACTACACGACTAAGTAATCCCTATGCAGGCAGGATAAAACTAATAGAACAAGGTTTCTGATACAAATGATATATGTTATTTAAATGTCTTGTTAAGCAAAAACTGGGACAAGAACATACATGAGGTAATTTAGGATATCTTTCTGAAAATAAAGAAACCATTAGGACACAATAGAATCACAACATGTCTTTGAATAAGTCACGTCCGGTCATTTAGGGAAATCTAAACCAGGCGAACTTGGCCAGTGTAGGACTGGAAAGGCAAATGCTTAAAGCGCTCTCCTTGAACACCTTTAAAATGTCATCAACTGATTCTATATAAAAGTGGGACTTTGGCATATCGGTACATTAAACATGCCAAATATTGTAGGTGCTGCAAATATACGAAGCAAATTTCTGCCGACGGCGACGACCTCTGTTGCCAAAAGCTGCCGTTAAACTCTGGATTAATCCATTCATGCATTTGACTTGTATCAGAATTACTTAGTACTATTTAGTCTCTGCCAATGCTTGCACTCTGGCAGTCCCTGCAGTCCCAATAAGCCTGGTTGAAGGAAGGAGGGCGACGCTGATGATATTATTATGTTGTCAAACAATGTCGCTAAATTCAAGCTACAACTACTATAATGAATAATGCTGTGATGATAATAAGACTACCACAACCAGCACAAGGCTTGTTGACCTAAGCCTTTCCGTGAGTGCGCCTCAGTGTGTGCGTGCACGTGTGTGCAGTGGTTGTTCGGGAAAACACCGATTATTAATTATTCATGAGAAAGTTTCCGTTTCTAAGCCCCTAGCTCCCTTCTGAAAGAGATGACATCCACTCAACGAGATGTAAACACCAGATGTATTAGAAATGAATTATTAATTACATCCGTTAATGAGTCACTGCTCTTTTCCTTAAATACTGCTATTAATCAGAAAAAATCGGACGATGATGGATAATGAGTACAGGTGAAACGAATGTGAGTGTCGAATTAATTTAAGAGATGGTGTGATGATGAGATCAAGTGTGTGGTTGTGACATCTCTCTCTCTCTCTCTCTCTCTCTCTCTCTCTCTCTCTTTCTCTCTCTCTTTCTCTCTCTCTCTCTCTCTCTCTTTCTCTCTCTCTCTCTCTCTCTTTCTCTCTCTCTCTCTCCATCTCTCCATCTATCCATCCATCCATCCATCCATTTATCCATCTATCCTTCCCTCGCTTTTTCACTCTCTCCATCCATCCTTCTCTTCATCGCTCTCCCTCTATTTGTTTATATCACTATATATCTCCCTCCCAGCCCACCCCTCTCTCCCTCCCAACCCACCCCATACAACCCACTCCACGTCCTGATCCTGTCTCTCAATATTCCACCGCATGATTTCCATAAGCATTGGCGTCTTTAGGCAACATCCTCTCCACTTTAGACTTCGTTCTAAGTCCTCTTTATCTATCGATGACCTCCAATCTTCCCAGAATACAAATCTCTATAAGTCTTCATGCGCTTTGACAAATGACTCCCTTTATCACCAAATCCGGATCTCACTGTCTGACTACCATTGGTATAATTTCTATCTATACAGGCTTTCAAATCTTTCCGTCATCCTCCTCCTTTCCAACCTTGGGAGTGTAATTGCTACAGGTAAGGTCGAAAAGGATTTGGTACAAGCAGTAAATTGCTGTTCACTTCAGCGACGCCCCATCATAGTAAAGATAACCAACGTTGCCCTCCTCATATATCCAACCTTTAGACTTACACTACTAGAATGCAGGTTGTGGTGGAGTTTTACAGCCTGAAGTCATTGATGAGGCGAATATTTTTTTACTTATAAAAGACGCCCATAATAGTTAGCAAAATATGTGTTGAAATCATGGCATGAAGAACATTAGAAAGATTACCGTGTGAATTGAGCTCTGATGAATAATTATTAATTACAACTGATGTGGGAAGATAATACAGATCCGAGTTTATCCCACGAACTTTAATAAGCAATTTATGTAGCGGATGAGTTTGAAAGCCAGAGTATTTCTTACTTTACCTTAGTGGATTGTCTCCAAGATGAATACGATCTTTTGCATTGGGATACCGACGTCAAGTTCATATGTAACGGATGGTCATATATCGTATGAAAACAGCTGACAATACTAAGTCACCATAATAGCTGCCAGGCAGGATAACACAATGGACATAGGCCTGCCAGTGAGACAATTGCCATTGTCGGGCTTTGTGTGAATAGACTAATTATGAGGCCTATAGGCATTTTAGGCCCGTCTGGAATTTAGACCAAGAAATATGACTGTGAAACACAACAAAGGAACTCGTGACTCAAACGTCGATACAAGACTCAGCCAATGACAGAAGAACCGCAATGCACACAGACCTAGTAAGTGAATTATCTTGACCATGATTCGAACCCCTCGACGTTCTTAACTGTTATTATCATAGCTCGATTTTTTCGTAATAGAATACAAATTAATTTCACACACATGCAACAAACCCAAATCCTTCCCTCCTTCCCTCCTTCCCTCCTTCCCTCCTTCCCTCCTTCCCTTCTCCCCTCCTTCCCTCCTTCCATCCTTCCATCCTTCCCTCCTTCCATCATTCCATCCTTCCCTCCTTCCATCCTCTATCAATTGTTGACGGTCCATCCACTTCGTTCAACCCGTTCATCTTTCGCCCTCACACTGCTGCGCCCTTCCGTCACATCATCATTCAAAATTGCAAACCACTCCATGACCATAACTGTTCCTCCTCTTTGGAATAAACTTCTCCCAGTATTTAGACAAACGTCATATCCAACCTAAGAACACATCAAAACCTCACCTCTTGTTATCTCCAGTCAAGTTTTCCACTCAAGACTGAAAATCCTTCCGTTTCACAAATCCTCTCCTGCTCCGTTCCCCTCCTCCTCCCTCCCTCCTTGTTTCAACTCCAAACACCATCTAGGGGCGTCAATCCACCCTGGGTGATGGAGGCAAATCCCGGTCCCAAGTGCCAGGAAGGTAAGATATCCTCTATCCAAGACGACAAAAATGTTTCCCTCTACCTGAAATTGGAGATATTTGCCTCCGGACTTCCCTATCTGGACGCCTCTGACCTTAACCGTATGACTGTCTGTCTAGCTAACTCTCTGAATCTTGACCTCTGCCTGTCAATTTTTTAGTGATCGCCTGTGAATAAGCTGATTCCCGCGATATATTAATCTTGCAATTACAACTACGATACAAGCTCTGGACATGATAGGCATGTGTCTTAATTAGCAGACACGAGTGTGAAATCAATAACCTACAAGTAGGCCTTTGACTTTTCGTCAACATAGGCCTACTGCTAATCAAAAAATTGTGAAATAGAAAACGATTGTAAAAGGCCTGATAACTAAAGTGACATATGCAGAAACCTGAAACGAAGCTCATTTACATTAGAAAAGACAAATGAGTCCTAAAAACTAAAAAACCTTTCAAGGCCATGGACGAAGTTTACGAATGAGACGACGGCTTTTGTTACTTGCTCCTGTACTTGGATACTTGAAGCTACTTAAATACTTGCCCCTTCGTGGTACTTGCTATTGTTTGGAGACTTACTACTTGCCCTACTTGAGTACTTGCCCTACTTGAGTACTTGTTCTACTTGAGTACTTGTTCTACTTGAGTACTTGTTCTACTTGAGTACTTGTTCTACTTGTTCTACTTGGGTACTTGTTCTACTTGAGTACTTGTTCTACTTGTCCCTACTGGGATACTTGGGATGATTGGGAAGAGAAGCAGAGGGATTTATCATTATCACCACTTTGGGGGAAAATTACGGCCCAGCCCTCTTGACCAGACAATGGATCAACCACACTGGAAGGCGATATATCATAAGCCCAACACAACAATGATAACCTTTAATCAAATCTATGAATGTTAAAAGACCCAGTAGCCACATAATATGGGTTTCGCACACCAAGCACCGTAACTTTAAACGCAGACAGCTATTGGATACTCAATATAACATCTTTTGTCTGTGGTAAGATCGAGGTCAGGTGATGCGTCATAATCACATGGTGGATCTCTTTAGGTCAGAATGGTACAAGTTAAAACAAATGTTCTTGTCTTATCTTGTCTTAACCATTCTCGATCCGAGGGTTGGTGACTTCATAGACAAGTCTACTCCATCCCTTCCTGTCTCTCGTCTTCTTTAGTAAGTTGTCCAGTGGCCTACCGGTCCATTTTTCCACATTGTCCATCCATCGTGTTTTTGGTCTTTTTCGTTTTCTTGCTCCCGGTGTAGTGCCTTGCATGACTTGTTTTTCTAGACAGTTTCCCTCTTTACTCATCACATGTCCAAAGTATGTTAATTTCCTCATTTTTATCAGATTAAGTAGCTCTCGTTCCATGTCTTTTTTCTCCAATACCCATTCGGTTTTTTTTGAGTCCATGATACCCTTAGAATCTGTCTTATGCATTTCATCTCAAAAGCTTCAATTCTTTCTTCATCTCTTTTCTTGATGGTCCAACTTTCGCAGCTATATGTAACCACCGTCCATACCAATACTTTCATTAGTCTCACTTTGGTGGTTAACTTTATGCTGCGACTCCTCCATATTTTCTTCATCCCTATCTGAACACTTTGTCCTTTTGCCATCCTTCCTCTTATCTCTCCGCTACACTCTGCATCTTCTGTTTTCAATGATCCCAAATATTGAAACGTATCCACCTGCTCCAGTCTGTTCTCTTTCAAAACGATGTTGCATGTTTTACCATTTAATGCCATGGTCTTGGTTTTATCCATGTTAATCATTAACCCTTTCTCACTTCCGATCTTATCCAGACGATTGATTATTTCTTGTAGTTCTCTTTCAAATCAAGAGTAATTAAGATTAATTAACAATCAATTAGCAAGCATGATTTAATGTCAACGGTTGTCACTGCACTGTGCCTTAATCAAACCCAACCTCTATTTAGGCAAGAATTCTTTTCAATAACCCAGCTTCGATTTCAGAAAGCATTTCTCTCATCTATAGGTCTACATTTACATGTGTGTCATAATTATTCTTAGGAAGAATTTCTTTCATCAATCCAACTTCAATTTAAACAAGCATTATAATCACCAATCCAAAATTCAGTTTTACCGAATACAATTTTTAATCGTGAACCTTTAGTCTGTGAACAATTTTTCGTGACACGAACTCGTACATCATTGTGTACAGCTGTGATCGCGTTCTTTGTTTTCGTCATCGCAGGGTAGACGACCCATCAATCATTGGCAGAGACGTATACAAATAAGAACTTAATTGCACATACCGGCGATCGTTTGATTGACTCCCAGCGTGTGAAACTAATTACAGACCACTTATTTCCTGAAATATGACTCACAAAAAGCGATCGGGAATTCAGTAAAAATTATGATACTATTTTCACATTTGAAGACACAGTAATGAAAGTTGTGATTACATGCTTTAGGCTTACACTCACAGTCTTGCAATGTTAAAGCAAATGAACTTCTAATCTTATGGTCTTAACCATACTTAGCCTACGACAGCTCAACAATCTACAATGAGTTATCATACTTTCCATCTTTGTCACACCTTCTGGGCTTGTGTTCACCCCAGCTTTGTAATCCTTGTACAGTCAGCACCAGTTCAGGATTTTCTTTGTAAATGCTTGGCGTGTAATGGGACATTTTTATTTTACCACAGAGTATTTTGGAGCCATTCTCGAAGCTGTTCAGTCATACGATTCAGAACTGTTCCGTCCAACTACAGCAGCTGCTTGACATATGCTCTCTCTGTGGCAGAGCCTTTAACAAGGTTGCCATATCTACACCATGTCTCAAAATAAACTGTGTGAAATTGCTTCTGTCAGAACTTCGTCAAATTTCCCCCAATTTAATAACTTTTGGTAGTTAGATGACAAAACGGCTGAAATTTTATGCCATAAATAAATTTTCCACCTCACCTGACTCTTATCACCGCGCTACCTTGTTAAACACAGATGTACCAATTTTTTTATAATGCTTGGTGGAAATTTGACGAAGTTCTGACAGAAACAATTCTGCACAGTTTATTTTGAGACACGGTGTATGTACACAAAGTCATTGAGTTTGCCTATGTATATATAATTTGTATATGTATAGATTGTATGTGTTTCTACTAATGCATCATGTTCATATAAGTTATACTAAGCTTTTCTTGGCTGTAACGTTGGATTCATGGTTGTAACTATTAATTCTTATTCTGTGCAAGAAACGACAATCTCAGGATACATTGTTGAATTTACGGCTGTTCTGCATAGTAGTATTCAATTGAATTCAATTCGCTTCAGACCCGAATAGTGCTCCAAATACTTTGCTGTAGTCGACTAATGGTTTTTAAACCGAATACTAATAGCAAAAGCGCTACATAAATTTTAGCGTATATCTCAGTATGCGATGTATGACATTTTATAAATACGATACAATGGGTGTATGTTTGTATGTATTTTGTATGTGTATAATGTGTCTATGTATTGTATCTTCTCATGCATGGCATTTCGCGCATGCATGCGTGTACTTGTGTGTACAGGCAAATATGATATGCAATTATCCAAACGTTTATGTAGCGCCTTTTCCTACTTGTTTTCACTGCTTTTTGTTGCATGTACTGCAGGAGCGTGATAAGCTGGTTCTTTCGAGATGCACGATCTTTGAACTCATCCAGGCGATGAAGTTCAAGTCGACCCTGCCAGATGAGAACCTCCTACTCTTGGTTAAGGTACTATTTCATCTTTTTTGCTCTTCTTCGTTTCTTTTTTCATCTATTTGTGACGGTTGGTTAATAGAAATTTGAAATTGTGTTTTTTCCTATGTGCGTGATATTACTGAAGGTCATAAAATATCTCATTGTAAATATTGCATCTCCCTCCTCTTTTGTTTAGGCTTGGGACTGGCACTGCCCGAGTGCAAGCAATGATAAAATTTATTAACAACCATGCTGATCGGTTTCGCACCGTTAATATAGCATTGGTTGACAACGTTTCAAAGGTGTCTAAAAAGCTGTCGGCTGTAATTATCGTCTTATGTTTATATAATTTGTTGGCAGTAGCAAACGTCACTGTGTCACAACAAAGATGATAGCGTCGCCCTCCTCCTTTCTGCTGGCTTGGGGCTGGGACTACAAGAGTTTGAGCAGTGGCGGAGTTCTTCATATATAGTATTCAGTTTAGGTTCCATCCTTTTACGTCTGTAAAATGTTTTCTGCTTTCATGTATACAGTTTTGACAGACATAGTTTCCACCTTGCTCCATCACTGTTTGCAGTCCAGCAGTGCTAGTCCCCAGCCTGGATAAGAGAGGAGGGTGACGTTGATGATCTTTTTTTCACATAGAGTCATTAAAATGTAACTAAACAACCAACCAACATTCCAATCTTATTTAAGAAATAATTCTCTACTTACACACCTTTAAATCAAGTTCTTCGGATAAAATATATGTCACATTTTAAGCGTTCATTTGAAACTTCGTCACTAAATGAAAAATGATCAGGGTCAAAGCCAGAAGGTTGATCAAGGAAACAGAGCCATAATGGCATTGTACAGATTATGCTGGATGCCTCTGAGCCACTGTTTGATGCCTTATCATTTACATATAGATCATATTGCTTAATAAATGAATACTAAATTTAATAATAATAATAATAATAATAATAAAATAATAATAATAATGTCTGAGACTGGACGCCGACTTTCGACAACTACCGGTGACACCCGAGAGACTTCCTTTTCCAGAACTTGTCGGCTTTGATCCAACGTTTCAATGCGGTGGCTTTTCAGGGCACCATGTCAAGATTACAGTCCACTGACAAGCGGCGACCCAGATAGCATGATGACAAATCCGTTGGCAATGCCAATGATGAATAATAATAATAATAATAATATATATATATAATATATAATAATAATAATAATAATAATAATATTAATAATAATAATAATACTAATAGTAAATGATAAAAAATGATAATAAAATAAACAATAATTAACAATAATTCATAATGATTCATAAGAAATAATAATAATTAGTATTAATTTATAATAATTAACAGTAATGATAACAATGAATTATCATCATTATTATTATTCATTATACGAATTGTTATAATAGTAATAATTATATCACTTGTTTATTCTTATGTTAAACTTTTGGGTGTAATTCAGGGACAATGAAAATATTTTCTATTCAATGATTTAAAAAATTTCTTTATTGGCTTTTGTGCTTATTGACACATGCACGCACGCACGCACACACCCACACACACACACACACACACACGAATACACACACGAACACCCAAACACACACGAACACACACACACAAATAAACACCCACTTCCAACAATTGTTTATTCCATTAAATTTAATTGATTATTTATTTTTTGCAGCTTGTATGTCTTGATGCCGGTGGGACTCTTGGTCCAATCAACATCGTTCCTGAATTGGCTTCTTATAAGTTCAATCCATATTCACAGAGCCTTGTCTCGACAAATGCAGCTGAATGCATGAAACAACACCTCACGGAATGCCTCGAGTTCATAGCGGATCTACACACAATCAACAGAGTCAAGTTACAATCAACAGAGTTAAGTTACAATCAACAGAGTTAAGTTAAAATCAACAGAGTTAAGTTACAATCAACAGAGTTAAGTTACAATCAACAGAGTTAAGGTACAATCGACAGAGTTAAGGTACGATCGACCAAGAGCTGAGGTACGATCGACAGAGTTATTGTACAATCGAAAGAGTTAAGGTACGATCTACTGAGTTGAGTTACGGTCGACTATCTTAAAGTTAGGGTCAAGGATTACGGTTGGGGTTAAATTTGTGAATGGATTCATGAATCGACGTAATGTGCATGTCTAAATCTAAACTTATTATATGACTTTTATTGCACCATTCATCTTCTTCATCAATTTCATCTTCTTCATCATCTTCATCAATTTCGTCATCTTCATCATCTTCATCAATTTCGTCATCATCATCTTCACGAGCTTCGTCATTTTCATCAAATATGGGTGCCTTCAATTAAATTTTTAGCTGACAATGTAAAAATTTTCAATAATATTTGCAATCTTCATCCTCATCGTTGTCTTCATCGTTGTTGTCTTGTTGCTGCTTGTAGAACAACCTAAAGGGTGGTTCACAGAGCCTGAATGAGGATACCCTGGGCAGCCACCTGAAAACCGGCATCGCTCAGCTCATCGCCCTTGAGTTCACCCGCGTCAGTAGCCGTAACAACCGCCTCAGCAACCGCTATCTGCCATGGTTATATCATCCACCATCTGCCATGCAGCAGGGGCCAGTTAAAAACTCTAGAAGATGTTATTAAAGAATCTTTAGTCAGAAACGTAACAGGGGTCAGTTCAAACTCTATCAGATTTTTTAATGACACAGGTAAGCTGAAATGAATCATTATGTAATGTAAATTTTCAAAAATTTCTTGATGCCCTCAAAAGTCTAGAAAACCACCAAATGCAAGGGATCTGCATTTTCTGATTAAGACCAGGATATCAAGGTCACGGTCAATAATAATAGAATCAAAGGATAATAGAGGCAGAATAGCTTAGAATCAGAGAATAGAATTTTAAAAAATTATACAATAGGACAATAGAATAAAAAAATAGAGAGTCAGGTAATAGAATCAAAACTTCATAGAAGCAGAGAATAGAATTTAAAAATTAGAGAACGATAGAAGCTGAGTATCATAGAAGCAGATAATAAAATTAAAAAAATAGAATCCTGCAATCAGGAATTGAGACACATTCAACCAGAGCAGAGCTTGTAATAACTGAGAATGAATATCACACTATAATCATTTTTTAATTCCAGCTTGTCGCCAATTTTTTCTGGGTAATATAAGGATTTCTTTTAATGCGACCCGATTACTATCAGAGATAAAAGAATTACATACTATTATTAATCCACAGTTTAACGTCGTCATATGACATCTATGGCCGCTGACGACAACTTGAAACATATACAGCAAAGTACTAATAAATTCATAGCGGTTTTCGTGCTGTTGATATGGCATCGGTTGACAACGTTTTAAAGGTGTGTAAAAAAGCGTGCTTTCTGCTGTCTGTTATAATTGTCGTCTTATATCTATATAGTTGGTTGGCTGTAGCAAACGTCACTGTGTCGGAACAAAAATGACAACGTTGCCCTCCTAATTTCTGACTCTTTTGTCTTGATTCCTCTGTTTTTCTCTCTAATCACCTAAAGAATAAGAATCAGTCGATGACGTTGAGAAATTCTTTATGAATAACGCTGTACTTACACACCTTTAAGTCGAGTTCGTCAGATGAAATATATGTCATATTTTGCCATCTTGTCATATTCGAACACTTCTTCTGGTATCCCTATGCCGCAATCTACAATGGATAAGCGGCACTCTCCGCATTACAAGGCGAGCGCTTTTACCACAGTTTGACACGATGCTTTCTTAAAGTGCTAGCGACTTAATTTTCTCGGCACTGGTATATGAGGTTGGGCAGTACTTATCCCAGCAGATTGCAGCTTGCTATTAAACTAATTATGATTAATTTTTTCATATTCAGTTAATTAAAATTTTATTTTTATTTTTAGTTGTTTTCCATTTGGGTTCCAATTCTCTACTCATACCACAGCCAGGTCAGTTAATACCGTGAAATTTCTATCCGTATCTGTAAATTGTGAAATATAACTTTTGTGTACCCGTCTACCCAGTGCTCTTGAATAAGCTGGTGCCTAGCGCTTGGCTTTTAAGTGACGCTTTAGAAGTTTGAAGATTACGACTATGATTACTGTGTTGTTGTAAAGCGCCCTTGTAGCGGCAAGGCTGCGTTACGGCGCTCCAGAAATTGTCCGTTCAATAATAATGGCAAGTAAAAACCAAGCTATAGTCAGTAACTGTTAATTATGTGGCATTCTTTTCAAAGAAGAATCTCTTTTATCTTGAGGAATAATTGAGGTCTGAGCTGCAACAGTACTTATACAATCAACGCAATTGAGATATAGATACACATGTCATTGCCTAAACCATTGTTCTGTACCAGGCGCCATATGAATTCGCCATTACCTAACGTATACGGTTGTTGTTTTCCAGCTGCCTGGTCACATGCAGGTGCGTCTGCAGATGTGTCAGAACTGGCAGCCGAGGGAAGCGCTGTCCTGTGGAGCTCAGTTCGACTCTGACACTCTCCTCAAGTGGCTGAAGAGGCTTCAATTCAAGCTCAGCCAGATCGAAGTTCAGTCGTCGGCCGCCACGCAGTTCTACACCGTCTAGATCTACCATTAGGTGACATAAGGTATGATGAGGTGAGGTAGGAGGTAGATAGAGAGGTAGATAGAGAGGTAGATAGAGAGGTAGATAGAGAGGTAGATAGAGAGGTAGATAGAGAGGTAGATAGAGAGGTAGATAGAGAGGTAGATAGAGAGGTAGATAGAGAGGTAGATAGAGAGGTATACGGGTAGAGAAGAGAGCAGACGGATAGGCATACTGGTGTCAGTGTTGTGTAGCTGCAGTGTGTCTTCCTTAGATTATCTTCTACGTCCGTTCAGTCAATCAATCTGATTTGATTTGTACTTGTGACACGTAATGGAATATTTATATAGCGCCACTCGACATCAGAGGCGCTCACGATTCAACACATGGCTAGACGGAGAACAGAAAAGTCTTCAGGCACCTCCGCAATTCAACTGAGGGAAGAGAGTGCAACTTCTCCCGAAGAGAAAGGGGAGGCTGTTTCAGCTGGTGGGACCCACGTAGGTGAAGCTCCTGGATTGGGCCATAGCGGAGCGCAAGCGGAGAAACACCTGCAGTTCGCAGGTAGAGGAAAGAAGGGAAGCCCGGTGCAGACATCAATGACACTTAATACAACACCCCGTAAATATCTCTACTCAGAAGCGCTCACGGTCCAACTACGGCCAAAGAAGAGAGACTTCTGAGCCGGGTATTGATCAATTCACAGGTTTACATAAATAGATAAAATCCAGCCTAACTGCTCCAAAAATACACAGTCTGAGATGAACTCGGCCTTATCTGGAGAAATTTCAAGTCGGCCATTATAAAAGACATTCGCTTTTCTTCCATAACTCTTCACCAAAATAGATTACTGGGTAAAATTTTATCTAGGTCAAATCTTGCAATCTAATTGATGCAAATCATCGCACATGAGTTCAAATTTTATCTGAATCAAATTAATATTAAATCCTAATTGATGTAAAATAATATTACATCCTAATTGATGTAAAATAATATTACATCCTAATTGATGTAAAATAATCATGATCATATAAATGTAAAAAAATCTTATCTGGATTACATAACTGAAAGTCGAATTTCACCATATCACAGACAGAAGGAGCGCACAAGAATTATAGGCAAAGGGTCTATATTTAAATTCGACGCTATCGATATTCAATGACATTTCAGTAATTGAAATTGCTATTGAAAATGAATTCAGATTCTGTTGTCGATTGTTTTATCTCCTGCAGACTCTTTAGTTTATTTAACTAGATCGTAAACATCTGACTTTGACTTGTCTCATGTTTTTGATGCTGTTTCTATGTCATTTAATATTTAGATTTAAACATGGAAGTACACACGTAGAGTAGTTGTAGCGTAAATTGTAAAGTAAATATCTGCTGTTGTTTTGAAACGTAAACGTTGTCGTTGTTGTTCCTCGACTTGTGGTTAGGCGGCTTCAGAAATGCACAAATTACGACGAAGCTTGTGCATGCTTAGGCAGAAGATGATCCCTGGTCAGTCAAGGAATCTATATTAGAGAAATGGTTACTCGTAATATTTCCGTCTACACGTTTACGGTTTCACTCTTAAAAATAGATGTCGCCCCAATGTTGCTTCTATTTGAAGATTGCATGTTTCAAATAACAAAATCTTTGTATTATTTTGCTGTCAGAGTTACTTATTCGTCAGTTTTCCTTCACAACTAAAAGTTAACGAATCAGTTTGTTTCTATGTCAGCAAGATTTGAAAATTTTTCCTCCCGACTGATTATCGCCCAGAAACTGTTGACACGACGTTGCATAGGGACTTTCAAGTCCTATGCACATTGGTCCGTGATGTTGTCATCAATCAATCAATCAATCAATGAAACTTAGTATAGTGCCCTCTGTCCGACTATGGCTAAGAAGTGCAGTTTTCGGCAATGAGTCGAATGCATATGGGGAGGTTTTGGGCAGAAGTCTCTTGAGGTGACCCATTCCATGTGGTCGGACTTACCATTGCAAAGGTTCTGCATCTTAGAAGTACGGGCGAGAGGCATAGTCAAGATCCCCAAGTATCAGATCGGGGTAACCTTCGACCGACATTGGCGGTGACAGGTCGACTCGGCTCCTGAAGATAAATACCGTGCCATCGCAGCCCCTTGTTCGAATGGGCCCTATACTGTATCTCATATTCACATAGGAGTCTAGAAAATAAACAACTGGGTATCTCTCGATCGAAGCAGAGAACAATCCATTTAACTATCCTCAGCTAATCGTGTGAAATACTATCGGCTTCATTTTCTTATCCTTTACATATTAGGGCAGGTTAATGGTTATCCCAGAGACGAGCCTCTGTCTAATAGGTATTCCCTTTCACTCGCTAGGTCTCGGTTGTCTCTATAATTATTTCAGTAATATATTTGTAATATCTTAGCAAATACATATTTACAGCTTCTATAACCAAAATTTTAAAGTTTACAAAAATAGTAGAAATGTTGTTAGCATGATTACGAGATGATTGATTGAAATTCCTTTCAAAACTGACACTTTACAGTCTTAAGTCGTCATGGAATCTCTAAACACCTTTTTAAATGACACACTTAAATTTTAAATATATGCGAAATAGGCTTTTCATGTAACTCTGGTTTCTCTTCAATCCACGAATAAATCTTTCGCCTTTTACTAAAGATTTCCGTGGAGAGGAACATTACAATGAGTCTATAGACTAATTTATCTCAGCCCCGCCTAACGGTGGGGTGACAAACAAACAAAAAGCGAATGGATGTTATTTTAGAGAAAAGGCTTCTATTCAAAGAACTACTCTATCAGTTGCCGTTTACCTAGCTTACACCTTGCTCCGTGTAGTCTCGATAGGCCTCTATTCGGAGACAATAATATAGTTGTTCTTATTATGTGAAGTTACAGTTTCCAGAGTTAGATATACAAGTTTCACGAAGTTATGCAAATCACTGGTTACGCCTCGGTTGGAATTGCCTACAGCATATGATATGGGTATGGAATCCATACCTTAAATAGGACATGGAAACACTGGGGAAGTGCAAAAATACAGTTAAAAATGATAGGGACTGCAAGGGTTTCAGCTTTGAAGATTGAAATCGGTGTGGACTAACAGCGCTGGAGAGAAAAAATACAATCTACGGCTCTGCTGATTAGAGCGGCGCTATATAAATGATTGCATTTCAACCACAAGATTATCACTTAAAAGTAAGCTCTACAGAAGGAGAGGTGCTTTGAAAAAGCACCAAACAAGGTAATTCATTAAATAAAGAAAAGGGAGGGAGAGCGGGGAAAGTACTAGTACCTCCATATATATATATATATATATATATATATATATCAGGCAATAGCTCGAACCTTAGTCTATTCCTGAAGAAATATATCAGACAATAGCTCGGTTTAGTCAACCGTATGCAATATAATATTATAGACACAGCATCTAAAACATATAATGTGTGAAGTCATTATTCACCGATGGCTGCTGCTGGTAGTGGATGGCTCCTACAGTTCATCGCTTTTGATTGGCAGCTTCGAATAATCGATGAAAAAACTGGAAATAACATCAGACCCTATGGACCCTAGAGACATGGCTTATTCCAGGCTTAACGGACACAGGAGAACGTGTACGCCAGTCCGCGTGAGTTCCCTTTATACATCCACTGAGTTAATCTCGAACCTATTCCCCTCTGGTGGCATTACCATACGCGGCATCGGATGCAGAGCCGGCCTTTGGAGATGGCCAGGTCAGGCGCCACCGAGGGAGTCCAGCGAGTTGGTTATCAATATAGAATTAATTAATTCATCGTGACAATTTATATAGCTCCCTTTCTAGGCTACACTCAGGAGAGCGCTCCCAACCCAGGTTTTAAGACGAGTATTAGTAGAGTCTTAATAAATAGGCCGAGCTAGCGATATGTACAGTAAGTTACAAATTTCGATAAAAATTCGATATATTGGAAATAGTTTGGTTAACCTATTTCCAAGTTTTCGCGGATGTCCAGTTTCAATCAGTTCTTGAGACAAACAAACTTACTTACATTTACAGGCGTCGTTTCACAGAACGTTCGCCTCGACAGCAAAGATCGGGTTTATTACGATCCTTACACAAAAACATTATACGTATGTCACCTGTTAGCATTTCCTTCGTTCACTGTGTGAGTTTGGATATGTAACTTATCTCAATAATTTCAGAAGATCTATTAAGCACTTATTTTGCTCGCAATGTCGCTGAGTCTGAATCGCCAACCTTGAGTTACTGTACTTCGTGTAATCGATTTGAAGCGCAAGATTGGACACCTGTAAAACCTTTTAAACCGAAACTATATATAGGTGGTGACGGGCGCATCGTTGGATTCTTGATGCATATCATCATCGTTATGGATGCGTCGTTAAATAAACTTATATCAGTCAGCATCGTTGGATTAAACAAACGACTAGCAAATATCCCGTCACTGTTCCCACTCTGGCAGTGCCAGTCCATAGCTTGGATGAAAGAGGAGGTTGACGCTGAAGATGTTTGCCATAACGCAGTGCCTTTAAACTGCAACAGCAACTATATATGCCTACCGCTGTTTCGGTATATAGTCGCAGCATTTTAGCTGTATTATGTCATGGGAATAGCGAAAATTGCTTAAAAAATAATTTAACGCATCTTTTAATCGTGGTATTCGTACCAGAATGAAAGTTGTCCTGAATCATGCACAGTGTGATTAGAATCTTATATAGGTCATCGATATCCGTTGCTAGACGTTGTTTTGCCGTGAAATCGATTCGGCTGAGTTGTTCATGCGTTCGCCTCGAAACACGGAGGTTGCGAATTCGATTTCCCACGAGAGGTTTGCAGCGCCATCTGTTAGATAGCGACGCATGATTAGTGCAAGGACGATGTTAGCATTATAAAACGGTGTGAATAAAATAGACTGCCCAAAGGAATTCCGAGTCGAATACAATCATAAGTTTCCTACGGCACATGTATATATAGCATCGATTAAGATGGTATTTGAGGTGTCCAATGAGTGCATTCCGATCAAACCCAATTCTGCATGTATAGCAATGAATTTCAACACTCGATACAGCTAGAAACAACAGCGTGAACCACAGTCTCCTCTGTCTTTATTGCTATCTGCTTCGACTCTTTGAGACTTACTCAAAACCCCTTTCTTCAGTGTCATCTGTAAATTCCTATGTCGTCTTCCTTTGTTAGTTGTTCCAGTCATTATTTAAAAAACCAGTGTCCGAACTTTTCTATCATCTTTCAGCGCGTATATACGACAGAATAAATTCATAATTATAATATATGCATGTATGTTTAATGTGTAAATCAATCAATCAATCAATTGATCAATCAATCGATTAATCAATCAATCAATTAATCAATTAATCGATCAATCGATCACTCACTCACTCAATCAATCAATCAAATCCAGTCAGTCAGTCAGTGTGAACTTAATATAGCACACTTTCAAGATACCTACTAAGAGGCTCTCCCAATCTGACTCTATGGCTGAAAGTAGTTTTCAATGAAGAGTGAATTGCAGGCGAGGAATTTCTAGGCAAGAGGCGTAGCTCTTGGGGAACCCATTCCAGGTGGTCGGTTCCACCACTGAATAGTCCCCATGTTGCATCATAGGGGTACGAGCAAAAGGGACAACCAGGTCCCCATGGGCAGCAGAAAGAAGATATGTGTATGTCTGTGTATGTATGGATATCTGCGTATGTATGTGCGTATGTATGTGTGTGCGTAGGCCTACGTATGTTTGCATTGGTTGAGTTCATTAGCTTGCAATATAGAGCGGAGTGGTCGTCAGCAGAACAGTTTCCTATCGTCCGTCTGTAGTCTAACAAACGACCTTTGTTGTCTGAAAGGTTTTTACCATCGATTCATCATCATCTAATCTCTGCTCGTTCGCGACCGCTTTTAAAGCTCGACACTCCCTTAAGTAACGAAAGCGAGATTAATTTAACGACTGCTAAACGGATGAAGAGTAGTTTTCATTGTTTAACTACATCTTACGGCTGCCATCGCCGTTGCGTTGACGTTACGTCATCAGATTGGTTTATGCAGAGTGCACGCACGCAGGCACACATACACACACAGACACAGACACACTTACACACAGACAACTATGGCTACTAGTCCTCCCTCCTTCTTTTTCCACTCCTACAGTGAACGCTCATTTTTATAGCGCCGGCATCTGGTGTCAGTTTGGAGACAGACAAAAGCGATTAGAGGAGATCATATTATAGGTTTGAAACATTAGAATAGACTTTAGATTAGATCTGATTTAAATAAATTTTCTTTAGACTAGATTACGTTTTAGATTTATTTAGATTGGATCATATTTTTTATATTATTAATTTATAATGGATCAGTTAAGACTTTTTTTCATTATATTAGATGATATCAAATTAGTTGAAATGAGATTAAATTAAATTACGTTAGATGAGCATTCGTTTTTTCTTTCTGCTTCAGATCGACCGACGGAAGTCCGTCTCGGAATCTACATCAACAGCTTTCACTCGATCAGCGAACAGACAACGGTAGAACACATTCAACGGATGCAGTCTAACCGAATTACATACGCACAGATTGCGCTATAAAAATAGTATTACGCACACGCACACACACGGAGACACGGAAGAAGCCCACACACACGAACGCAGTTACATACAAACACGTATAGACATACAAATACAAGCACAAACACCCACACAAACACCCACACAAAATGAGAAGAGGCGGCGATTACAAGGACCGCGGACCCTCCCTGCGCCTCTTCTAAAAAAACAATAGATACTTCCCGACAGTTTGACAAAATGTGCCCTGCAAACAATGCTCTTTCCACTTCTTGTTTAGAGACGATAATATCACAAGCGTGCAAATGCGATGAGATGATAGAAAGTTGGTTATAACATTACACTGAGACATTTTAAGCAAAATATATCAACATTGTTACACTTCGAGTGTGAAAATTAAATTTTAATCACTCCGACAACGAACGTTTCGCTCGAAATATGACTCTACTGCAGGCTTTCCATTCTTCCAATTTTCACATCAGTGCGTCAATATCTTCGAAATGACTTCTCCGGATTTTGACCTGACACCGAAGCTAATATAGAGAAGCCTGGCTATCGTTGAATTGATCGGACGCGGGTCTCCCTAACAAGGCTTACATAAAACCTATACTTAACTTAACACATATTAAGACAATCTGCAGAACAATATAATGCGAATATAATTAGTGTCCGAAAGAATTAATTAATCTGTGGCATGTGAAGATTCAAACTGGAACTAATATGGAAGGGAAGTGAAGTCGACGAAAACTGGGTCATTGGCATAAATTGCTACAACATCCGGGACGTCTGCAGAATAAAATTTAATCGGCAGTCACGTTCGTTTTTTTATCGATCGAAATAAAGGACTTTATATATATACATATAATATGCAATATAAATAAAATGCAATATAAATAAAATGCAATATAAATCAAATGTGTTTAAATGAAGATTATTTGACTGGAGTAGCATTAATATAGATAAACTTATCTGGGAACATGCGCTCAAAGTTACCCTGCCGAGTACCCGGATGTCACTCTATTCAATACCTAGCCGATCACAGACATCATCGCCCGCAATTAATCAGGAAAGACGATCAGTGATTGGCTGACACGTTTTGGCTTCAAACTCATACCATAATTATTTGTCTCAGATTCAAACAAAAGGAAGAAAGTTACAAATGCAGATTTTCGTATCAGTAAGTTTTCTTTGGCGTTGAAATTTTTCTGCTGGTGTCGGCATCACTGTCGATGTCCTTTACTTTAGAAGTGCTTTCCTTCTTCTTCTCCGGTTTTTCCTTTCCATCGGCCTTCTTCTTATCCTCTTTGTCCGCCTTTTCCTTAGTCTCGTTCCCTTTTCCATTTTCCTTATCCTTTCCTTTTCTACTACCCCCACTGTCCTTGTCATCGTCCTTCTCGCTGTCCTGTCCAATCGCCCTCTTGTCCTTCTTCGTGTCCTTCTCATTGTATTGTCCGTTCTCCACTTTGTCCTTCTTCTTGTCCTTATAGTCCTGCCCTTTGTCCTTTATCTTGTCCTTATCATTGTACTGTCCAATCTCCCCCTTGTCCTTCTTCTTGCTCTTCAGATCGTCTTGTCCGTTCTCCACTTTGGCCTTCTTCTTGTCCACATCGTTGTCCTGACCGTCCTCTTCCGTGTCCTCCTCCTTCTTGTCTTTACCATCAGAAGAGTCTGCTTCCTCATCATCCTCTTCGTCATCATCGTCATCATCCCGTTTCATCTTCTCGATGGTTTTCTCCAATCGATCGATCTGGTCCTGAAGATGGTCCGTCATCTCCAGACGCTTCACAGAAAAAACAATGAAATAATGTTTCGTGTCTCTATCCAATTTCTTTTTCTTCATTCCCTTCTTATTACTCCCTCAAATATAGATCCCAGTGGATTTTATAAACACACACTACAGTGCCATAATCCCTCTCCCTTATGAAGGGAGTCGAGCAATTTATGGATGACGAACGAGTGGCCTACGGACTATTCATTCATTCAAATATTCATATAGCGACCTCTCAAGGCAACTGCTCAAAAGCGATCCCAACTCCAGCCTGGACAAAAAGGTAAGTTTTCAATTGGTCGCTAAGAGTACCACTACACGATTTAGGGAACAGATGTAACTCCAGAGAAAGGCCTTTCCAAACCCTAGACCTTCCACAGAGAATGCATCGTTTTGCATAGTTGCTTAATGGGCAAATGGAACCGCAAGATGCTCTCTATCATTCTGCTTCACAGCTGAATAATTAAATACATGTTTTATTATTGAAATTCATTTTAACTTATTTACCATTTTCTCCTCGAATTGCATCTTCATCGCAACAACTCCCTTCGTCGTCTGAATGGCGTTGGCCAGCATACGAATCTTCTCATTTTGCTGCAAAATAAAACTATAATTTCCAACTTCTCTCGCGGTCGGTTTCAATATCGCAAGACGCTCATGCCTCTGGCTCTCAAAACGAAATCACAATCAGTCGGGTCTGAGGAAGTGCAAAAAAACCAAGATTTATTTAAAATCAAAAGTTTTTTGGTTTTTTTTGGTTTTATTTGGTTTTTCTGGCTATTGGTTTTCCTTTGGATTTTGTCCCAGCAGTTTTGTTATAAAAAGCATCAAACACAGGATGAAGAGTTCCAACTCATTATTATAATTAATTCGGCCTGATTTCGGACAGAACAACACACAGTGCCAGTCCCAAGCCCGGAAAATGAAGGAGTGCGACCCTAATGATCTTTGCCATCAAACAGTGTCGTTAAACTGCAACTCCTACTACTGATAATAATCTGGAAGTGTCAGTCCCAAGTTAGTTTAATGAAGGAGGGCGCCTTTAATCATCAATATTATGACACATTGACGTCAAACAGCAACTAACCAAAAACCAATGATAATAATTTTATTTTTTTAGAATTAAATTGACATTGTCCATCGCATTCTCGATTATTTTGACAGAAGAAATCATTCAAAACTTAGACAAACTGTTTAACCTGAATAATATTAAGTTGCGTCCATTTTCAAACCTAGCGATGAGTCAAAGCAATTGCATCTCAACATTCGATAGATGTCACCGCTGAAGAATAAATGCATTCATCCATGTTTAGTGGTGTCATCTAGCGAACGTCGCTCTATGTTTCATTGCAATAAACAATTAAGCGTACTAAAAGGCGGCTGATATCTTGATTAATAATAAAAATTTCAAAAAGACATAAAAAAGTAAGGCTGTCATTGATGTAAATATTTCAGTTAATATCTCTGATAGTAAAACGCGTAAAAAACGCTCAAAACGTGAGATTTTTAGATTAAAGATATTTCCCTTAAATACCCGTTTTTTTTTAATTTTCTTATTATATATATAAACATCGATTACGTTTCAGTTTGAAGACGTCGGACATCTTTCAACTCTTTTTTCTTTATTTTTAAATGGTCGACGGTAAACGTCGGCTAAAAAGCTTTGAAAGTAAGATGAATACAAAATTTAGCAATTCTTGTCGCGGAATGGGTGGGTTCTGGTTGTAAACAAATGACAGAAGCCCCGCGCGAGACAGAAAACTCTTGAAACAGAAGGTTGCATCGGACACCTCCGGGTTTTCCACCCATGGATATGAGGATGATAGAATTGTTTAGGCTGATTCCAGCTCTCGTGAATAAGCTGTTCTCTTATGCTTCGCTTCAGAATGGTAGGCATGTTCTAAATTCTAAGTTTTTGATTAGGTTTACTTTTCCACTTACTGCTTTTTCATTTGCGTTGTTGTCGGCATTTTGCACCCATTCCTTCCGAAGTTTCTCCAGATCTTCCTTTCTAAAACCAGTCACAACTTAGCTCATCATTCTGAAATCATCTTAACCAGCGGTGAAACATAATCTGAATAGAAAAAAACTATATGATGTAAGCATGTAGGGTCTATCAAGGCGCTGATACAATCACACTGATCCATGCGATAAAGTCACCAAGACCTTACATGTGCTTATTAAGTTATTGCTGTCTCTATCTGAAAAGTTTTCTCTTTAAATTGAAGACACTCCTTCTCCATAAATCCTGTCCTGGTTCCTCGTCTTCTTCTTAGTACCTTCCTAGCCAGTTCAATCCTAAAAAGTATCCACCAAACCACCATAACAAGCATCTGTCTGTCTGCCTGCCTTGAGATCACGAATACTATCATGGGAAATATCGACATTTACCTGAAGCTGTTATTCGAAAGAAATTAATAGAACTCAGTTGATATTAATCATTATTACAGTGAAGCAATTGCAACTAATTGAAACTATAATTTCATACTTGGCACATTGGTCCAAATCCTTCCTCAGTAATCGCAATTGTTCGTCATCCTTTTTGATCTGAAATTATTGATTAAACAAATCAAACAACATTCATTGTTCAATCATGTAGGCCTAATTGTAAATCAATTTTAATAACAACCCTAATGAATCTGAAACCTTTCAGCCAATCTGAGAGTTCGTCACTGGTATAAAGTTATAATGATAGGAACAATAATAATAAAAGTATAACAATAACAATAACAACCTAACAAAAACATTATCCTACAACTTGACAAAGCCCAGTCAATCTAGGCGTTAAAAAAACTCTCCATACATGTAGCTATTTAAACCCTATCATTAGAAATTTTATAGCACTTACATACTAACTAAGTATTCAGAATACTAATATGTAATGTAGCAGAATGCAGAAGAAAGTAATGTAATGCAACCTTATCTTTGACCGTCTTCAGTTGATCTTGGATCGCATCATTGGTAGAACTGTCACTTGGCTCATTAGCAACAACTGGACGCTTCTTCTACATTATATAAAATAAAAGCACATAAGTTAACAAGAAAAATATCCTGAAGAGTTCTCACATAGTTTGATAAGTAAGTAGAAGAAGAGCCAAACCTTCAAGGTGGACACACACACGAAGTATTAGCGACTTCAAATTGCTTGGCCTCGGCACACGAGGGCTAGTAACCATGTTGTATGTCCCTCGTCGTCGCATCTTCCCACCAACTGTGTGCGGTCAGCGTACTCATTTGAGCTAGATGGCACAAGAGGGGAAGAAATTACTGATCTCAACTTCCGATTTCTCGTTTCAAACTCCAGCATGTTAATAATGCTTGTTAATCCAGCTTCCATTTCATCAAAGTATTGTTCTGATCAATCGAACCTATATTTAAACAATAATCCGATCTCTATTATTTTTCAACACGCATTATTTTCATCTACATAAATCCTTATAGTTAATCCATTTATGAAGAATTTCCTTCATTAATCCAACTTCTCTCTAAGCAAGCATTGTAATCTTCAATGCAATCTCTAGTATAAAGAAGACAGTCACTGTGGGCGAATAACAAGTTTGTTTCCATGAACCATTTGAACTAACATGGTATCACATATTGCATTGTATAGATACGTCAAACAGTGTTTCGTCTTACATTTGAATTTTTAATCTTCTTGTCCAAGGCATCCAACGCTGTCAAGGTTTCATTCTTGAAGTTCTCCATTTCTGCCAGTGTACTCTACAATAAGGATAAAATATAACAAAATAATAGGTAGGTTGTATAATTCACGTTACATTTCCACATACACTTCGATTTTTCACTACACAATATATCTGGGAATGAGGAGAAGAAGAAGAAGAAGAGGAGAAGGAGGAGGAAGAAGAAGAAGAAAGGGAAAGAGAAGAAAAAGAGGAGGAAAAGGAGGAGGAGGCAGCCATGGGTATGAAGTGTCAGCGATTTCATTTTCTTAATCTCGGCACACGAGGGCTGGAGTCCAGTCCTCTCCCTTGCCATATCACCTTCTCAGCGTTATACTCTAACACATTATCTCAGTATCCCCATACTCTAATATATTATCTATCTCCCTACTCAAGTGCATTTAGCCGGCACCAATACTCTAGTACACTATCTATGCCCATGCTCAAATGGGAATTGTTCCCATACATTTCATTACAGACAATGTAACCTTCCCGTTACGCTCGAATACTTACGTTGATCTTCTTATTGTTTGTTGCTATCTCGTCCATCTTTTTCGAACCTGCCATCGTCTCCGTTTCCCGATCCTTCGACTGAAAAACAGTTCCACCTCGAAATAGTCTCAAACAAAAGCATTTTAAAAAATAATATAGCTTTTTAAGCACACCATTAAAAGCGCCTTTTATTACAATCACAGTTACAATTACATGTTTGAGCTTCAGTTACTTGTTATAGTAACAATTACCTGTTAAAGAAACAGCTATCTGCATGTAACACTTACAATTATCTGTTACAGTTTCAATGACATGCTGTAATTACGATCCCCTGATAGAGTTACAATTACCTGCTACAGTTACGATTACCTGTAACAATTTAAATTGCCTATCACAGCTACAATTACCCGTTACAGTAACACTTATCTATTAAAGTTACAATTACATATTATAGTTTTATTTATCTGTTACGGTCACAATTAACTGTAACAGTTACAATTGCCACTTACCGCTTTGTGCATGAGGTGAATTTCCTGTCTGAGTTGAGTGATCGCTAGATCGGTTCTTCCTTTCCAATCGGAATCATCATCCGAGGGCAATGTCTTCTTTTTCTGAAAATGGACGATCAGAATGAAACACTCAATCGTTGAATCTATCAGGCTTTACAATCGATACTTAAATCTCCTTTTTTCTACAACTCTAACACGTGACTAACACGGAAGGTATATGAAGCCGCAACGTGTCATGAAATCAGTGATCGTCTTTTCTGATGCATTGCGGGTGATGTCTGTGGTCGGATTTGTAATAAATAAAGTGACATCCTGGTATTTGGCAGGATTATTTTGAACGTATAATCGTCGAAAAGTTCCTATAAATTTATGTCACTCCAATCCAAAGACATCTTCTTTTGAACACAATATATCAAATAATTAAAAAATTTTAGACGTTTTATTTCGTTCACAAAAGCAAGCCTGACTGCCGGTTTATCCAGCAAAAGTCCTGGGTGTAGTCACACACAGGATCTAGGTCAATCGCCCAGTTTTCGTCGGCTTCATATCACTTTCGTATTAGTCTCAACTCTAACTCAGACACAATTGTTCATCTACCTTCCAATCCTCGACCAAAACCACAAGAGTACATGTAGGTTACTCGGTCAGTCCGCTGACCTTCTGGAAACCGGACTCAGGCCTCCCTCGGACTGTCCTTTGGACAACCCCTCCAATTCGACGAAGCGCTCGTGAATAAACTGGTGCCCTACCCTTGGCTTTCGAGTGGCGTTTTAGAAGTTTGGAGATTACGATTACGACTACCTTCGGCGTGATTTGTTTTGTGGAGGTGTTTAGCTCTGTTTTGGCATCAGAGCTGTCAACTTAATAAACATCCATGTACTTTTTCAAACTAATTGTAAAGTATCATTATCTTAATCGTAAACTCTAAGTTCCTTAAATGCGCCACCTGAAAATTAAGCTCCGTCAGTGAGTCGTAAATGAACTCATTTTCAAGTATCACTTTCATAATGCGCATAATTTGCTAAGGTGGCTATCGATGCCTAGCATTAGATTTGATCAGATGATATATCTACCCCTGCAGCCATTTTCAATTCTAGGTCCTTGTTGGCTTTCCTTAGTGCGCTGTCTTTCGCTTCCAACTCACTTCGCAGTTCCTCTCGCACCTGAATATTTATACAGACACGTAATGCAAATGTCGTAAAAACAAAAAAGCATGTGACTTAAAAACAGTATGCAAGGATTTTATTATTATTATTATTATTACTACTACTACTATTATTATTATTTGGTTAAACTACAGCTGCACAAAAGAGCCTCTGAAGGCAACTGCGTTGAAGCGCTGGATGCACACTGACAATTATTATTATTATTATTATTATTATTATTATTATTATTATTATTATATCTCTGTTGTTTCCCCTAAGGCATGGAATTGGCTCCCATTGCATTATCATTGCGTCTTATGCCTAGCGTCAACTCAGATGCGTTTTACAGTAGCCTTGATACAGTTCTATTCAGCCGGGGTTGGTCAGTAGTGCTCCTGAGTAGAAACTTTTATGGGGCACTATATAAATTTTCGTAATTAGTGAATGAATAAGGTATAGTTAGAACGAAAGCATGGACGTTTGAATGTTGGACGTTGGCATGTGCCATATGCTACGTAGAGAACTCGTAGAGGAAGGAAGAATTTACGGTAAATCCAAATAGTTTTGCCTTATGTGTTGTTCCACTGATGTCGTTGACATGTTTCGAAAGTCTCGTCGTCCTCTCATCGATGTCGATCAGTTTCTTCAAAATGTCGCATTCAAACTGTTGCCTTCAAAGAGAAAAACAACTTTTATCATGAATATTAAGTATTCGGAAACATTCGATTATGAAACAGACATGGAAATTGACAACCAAACTAGGAAGAAGTTTTAATAAAGGACAATATAAAACAATGTGTCAAATAAACTATCAGAAAGATATCAAATCAGATGAGCATTTACATTTGCAACTAAGTATACTAATGTAGCCTGTCTTGACTAAATAATAATATAGGCCTACTTTATGGCTAAAATAAACTTTGTAAATAAACAGCGTTTGTCACTAAGTTGGCATTGTGGCTGTTAACTCTGTGACAATTTTTTAAATTTTTGTTACTAAATTACGTCGTTGAATAAATAATTTTGTAACTGAATTACCCATTGTTATCTGACAATGGAAACAAAGGATATTATAAACGTACTTCGTCACAAAAAATACAGATCATAACCCCTAATGTGCCAGAACAGGTCTTGTGGCTGACCTTGCAATGACCTCCGCCTGGAGCTTCTCCTGGTTGACCTTCTGTTCCTCCATCTGTTTTTCCATGACGTTAATCATGGCGTCATTCAGTTTGTGTAGACTCGCGTTCGTCCTCGCTTTATCTGACTACGAGCGTAAAAGTAGCAAAACTACCATAAAATACTCTGTAATTATTATAGCACCATTTTCATTAACATAATCATTATTCAATGCATTTATTAAGCGCCACTATCTGATGATCAAGGATCAAATGATTCAAACTGATGGCGGTGAATAATCGTTAGTCAATGACTTGCTTATGATCCCAACGAAGTACCTGTGTCAGAGAATAATTGAACCAATATTTTCCAAGTAAATACGACACGCAATCAATATTGATCTTATCAGTTCAATAAGAGCGTATATTACTTCCACTATATAAAGTGGTAGTGATCTATCCTCTACTTCCCCAGGCCCTTTCTCTCCTTCCAGTCATGGACATGGAGTTTTAGCGACTTCATTTTCTTAGCCTCGGCGTATGAGGGGGTGGCTATTCCTCGCCAATGCCTTCTCGTCTTCATACCGATGGTAGCCAGCGCAAACAATGTAAACGAGAGTTGCATGGGGTTCAGATGAACCAGAAATCTCGATTGGCAGTTCAGAAAATACCACTATCGCTCACCCCGGCTGTGTCCCAAAGATTTTGAATTAATTAGAAGTCACCATAGGGTGAAATAATTAGGTCGGGTGACTTTCTGGTTCAACCGCAAAGACGCAAGCTCTGACCTTGACAAGTTCTCGCAGTTTCTTCGTCTCATCTTGTCTCTCCAGTTTGTGCTCGTCCATGCCCTTCTCCATCGTATCTCTCATCTTCTGCTGGAACTCCTGTCTGGCTGCTTTCTCTTCTGCCAACGCCTGAAATCGGAACACGTTGGCTTGTGTTTATTTCTGTAGCATATCTTCAAAAAACTTAACAGAGTCTCCGCAATAATATTACTTGAAACAAAATAGACAACATTGGCGGTCCAAGTTAAATCCATATCCAGTATACGAATACGATAAAACTTCTCCACTGCTTGGACTCTGTCAGTGCCAGTAAGAAGCCTGTATGACGGAGGAGGGCGACATATTATCAAATCAAATAAAGGTCAATGCGTGTGTGCATACTCGCATAATTACGTATAAAACGATGTCCCTTCGAGGAGCTAACCTCATGCGGGATGTCTTTAGCTCTCAACACTGTCCTTATCCCACTCGATGTCTTTTGTTTGTCGCTCACCTTTGCTAATTGACTGAGTTTCGGTCCAGCCTCTTCCTTCTGGATGATTCTCTGGCATCTCTCGTCCACCAGTTGCCGTATCCAGTCCTCCTGGTCTTCATCCTTCTCCTGTTTCCTCCTCACCCTCTCCAACTCCCTCTCGGTCGAATCCTGCTTCGCCCGTAGTCCCTCGATCACCCTTTGCAAGCGAGACACCCTGCAACGAGACCGACATCACAGCTGCTTCCACCGAAAAGAAACAGTACGGTGAAATTGACATAGTACGATCGCAACTGTCCATGAAAGTGAAGCTTAAAAACCAAAGTACGATACTTAATAAGATACGACCAAAGTTTTTTTAAATGAGTACCTCGGTTACACTGCAATTGATACCACGACACTTAATGTCATGACTATTAACACCAGACAAGTAATGACCACGGCACTTGATCCCACCACAATAATTATTATGAGCTTACCCAACGACAGTTACAAGTAATCAAAGCTACCTGAACGATGTAGACCTACCATTTCCTGTACATATGACTTATTGCAGAACTCATTTTATATGCGTTAAGGTGCAACTCTGAAGTATAAACTATTCCACGTTGGGCAAGTTACTCGGCTTATTGCTCCATTGATGGAAGATAATTACGGTTTGATAACCGTCTGTGAGACATTGCAATTGTATTTAACGATACAGTTCTCTACGATTCAGAATAATCATAAACGTAATGTTTTTAAGAATTATAAAATTTAATTAATTAATGAACATTTTTTATCGCTTTTACCCATTCGCTTTTATTGCATGTTGCCATTAAACTAAATCCATAATTCCATATCGTGTTCTGGTATAAACTGCCACGGCATAAAATGTGCATAATAATATTTCGTTGGTATTAAAATATCGTCGGCATAAAATGCCAGTGAGACCATATAAGTTAAGAATGTCCAGTAATAGTCTAACTGTCGTGGGATAAAGTATCGCGTTAATTAATGTCATGGATTCTAGTAGGCCTACTTCGCCATAATATTATACTAACTCTGAAGCCAAATCTTGATCCTCCTTCTTCGGTTTTTGCTGTTGATCGATTTTAGCACGCAGTTCAGCAATAACATCTCGCACCATCAGAAGCCTTTTATAGTCAACAGAATCGACGTTTAGTAATGCATGAAAAGAAATTTATTGGTAACAAATGACGAAATCTATGGAATGAACTCAAAAATAATTATTAATGCGCTTTTATTAATCATTAAGGGCAGTGGTTCAATGACCAACCAATCGATCGATGACTTTGAGTAATTGTGGGTGAAGGACATGCTCAATGCTCAAGGTCCCTAAACAGTAAATAAAACAAAGGAAAAATCAACCGTCCACTGTGTCCTACGTCACTGTTAGAAGCTGTCCAGTTGAAGAAATTAATTTTATAGTTGCAAAGTCCTCTTACAGTCACACGTTTACTAATTATCATGAAGAAGTAATAGTTTTGATCACCCCCGGGAAAAGATTGATTTCAGATATTAGAAAAAATCTCAGGATATATCATTATAACTGCAGATCGTTGGTCAAAAGTGTTACAATGCTCAATAATGGTAATTGTAAAAAGGTCTTAAGGAAATAAATTTATGACAGCCTAGGACTTGAATTCCACAAATAGACTGATGTATCAGCTAACAGAGTGTCAAATGCATGTCGCATGTCAAGCTAATCATTCTTTTCTCCCGTTTTTAAACGAAACCTGCCTAATCAGCTCCTTTGCATTCTCTGAAGGCCTATAGTCCTCTGGCATTCAAACTCAAATCTTCACGCGGCATCTCTTGATAACCCCTCTGACACGACTCAGTCCTCGTGAATATGCTAGTGACCTGCTTCCAGCCTTAGAACACCGCCGTAGAAATGTTGAGCCCATGAAAGAGAACGTCGGACGAAAGACGATGTGAAAGTCTTTAAGGAAATAAAGGAAACCTCACTCGTTGCTCTGTTTGCTAAGTTGATCATCTTGAGAGGAGAGCACCGTGTTTTCAATCTTAGCCAGCGTCTTCTCCAGATCCCTTAGAGAACCCTGCTGATCGGTAGACTTGCTTTCGACGCCTTGAACTTTGCCCTTCAGCGACGCCACCGACTCTGCTAGCACCTGTTGATTTCATCAAAACACAAAGCAGGCACATTACCAGATTTCTTGCTTATAATTACAGAAAATAAGCTATAGCCAAAATCACTTATTTCTACTGACATTATTAGCAGCAACTTTACTATAATTACTATCAATATTAAAATGATACCTTCAAAATATTAATATTGTCTTTATACCTAGATGCCGTTGTTATTAACATTTTTGTCTTTACTGTTATGGTAAGTTTTTCTATCCAATGAATGCTGAATAAAACTAATCCAAATATATCGATGAAACTATATATATTGTCGCCTTCAACATTGCACGCCTATCCTTCTATGCAATATACATATATATATATACAAATATATATATACGTTTGAAGAGAAAAGAAGTAATTAGAATTATCAATAACAATAATATTATTAATTTCGTTGTCATCATCGTCACTATTTGACACATAAATTCGACCACTAATGCACAGCAATAAGCAATAATATTCAAAATATACGGAAAAAAAAATGGGAAGACAATATATAGAGGGCCCTTTGTACAGGATTATATGTGTATTATATGCATGTAAAAATGCAATTATATATATATATATTATATATATATAATGAATAGTACTTGCCTGCATTTTGTAGCTAAGGTGTGTGATAAGATCTGTATTCGACCTCATCAGATCCTCCTTCTTTGGTTTCTTGTCATCATCGTCCCGCCTAATATGAGCAACGTCATCCTCCAGAACCTTCCGTGACTTCTCAAGGGCAGCAATCCGGTCCTCCAGCGGTCGGATCATCGAGTCAGTTAACTTCCGGTCCCCCATCTTTTCAAGAGCGAAGTCGTCTTTGATCGGGTAGAACGCATTGCTCGTTATGAGGAACTGCGGCTTCGAAACATGGGCACGTGACTCCGACGGCGACCAATCAGATTCCGCCGTCATGTCGGATACAGTCGACGTTCTGCAAGTCGTAATCGTAACCGTTAAATCCAAATTTACGTCGCGCCACTTGAAAGATATGAATGAAAGAGACAGACATGTATAGAGGCCAGGGGTGTAACAGACGGGGTGGCAGAGGGACACCGGCCCCCTAGTTTCAAAAGGGAGGGGCAAAGCTTCCCAATTTTAGTGCCCCCCCCCCATGTACCTCCCCAAGTCAGAAACATAAAAGATTTTAATGTTTCTACAATGGCTTTTTAAGATGACTTTTGTTAAGATAATTTGTGACCCCCTATTTTGCAAATTTCGGGGAGGAGGGCAAAATTCAAAAAGTGGGGGAGGAATTTTTGGCGCTTCGCGCAATATTTTTTTAATTACCCCCCTAACTTTCCAAAGCCTTGTTACACCTCTCATAGAGGCAATGGCAAGGGTAGGCTGAAGAAGAAGAGCTGCTCCTAAGTCTTGTAACCAGAGGCGTCGATCCCGGGGGTAGAGAAGACAAGTACCCCACCTTTTATGAGAGGGAACAAGTTATACACGTTTCCCCCATATTTCCTACCCCTCTCATTGGGTGACCCCCCCACCTGTTAGCTGAGATCGCCGCTTCTGTAATAGCATTAAGGGCACCAATTTACTCACAAGCTCTTCCACAAATTCAGAGATAGTTGCGGATATAAAGCTTTAACGACTCGATTTTCTTAGCCTCGGCATACGAGGGCAAGTGGCAATGATCATCCCCTCACTGTTTCATCTTCCTACCGACATTAGATGCGGTCGATGTACTCATTGCAGCTGAGTTGGCTGTGGGGTGGGGCATTGGGGCAGCAATATCGAACCAAATTGAGCCCAGTCACATCAAATCGAGAGTATGCAAGACCCAGGTTGTTCCGTCCAAATAGGAGGCATAGGTGCCAGGTCGGCATTCAGAGGGGTCAATATGCGAGGAAACAGTGTGAGCTCCAGTGGAAATTGCTGATCCATTTGGTTATGGAATTGTAGTAAGGTGGATAAATTAGATGGATGCATTGAACCAGATGACGGACGTAGAAAGAAAGAACAAGAAATGGGATTCATTAGAAAGGTCTGGAAAAGGGACAATAGCCTAAACAGAAGACATGATTCAGTGGGAACAGCGGACAGTAGCATGATATGATCAATCAATCAATCAAAAATACTTGATATAGCGCCCTTTCAAGATATCTACTCAGATGCGCTCCCGGCCTAATCCTCGGCTGAAAAGGACAGTCTTAAGAGAGGCGTAAAATGAAGATGAGTTCTTAGGTAGGAGACAGAGCTCTGTGGAAAGTCCATTCCAGATTGTAGGTCCCACGACCGAGAAAGCCCGATTCTGCATTTTGGAAGGTCGCCATGAAATGCCGAGTGAAGTGGTCGTCGACCACTACTGGCAGTGATCGGGCGACATAGATCCTGCAAATAAGCAGGCGCAGTACCGCCAAGGCAGCGCCAAACTAAGGCAGATACCCTAAATGAGATGCGCTGGTGTAGAGGCAACTAATGCAGGACAACCCGCATGTACTGTATTTCATTTCATATAATGCATATGTGTGTATATTTAATGAATACAGAATCTCTGCGAATTAAGATCATTGCTGGGATGATGATAACGGAGAGAAACCAGTATCGTAATCGTAATATTCAAACTTCTAAAGCGCCACTTGAAACCCAAATGCATGGCAACAATCAGTCTCATCTTTGCCGCCTCTCAGCGCAATTAAGGTTTCGTGGGGCTGACTTCTGCACACACGAAGCCCATATAGGACATAGGCTTACTGTGGGTCACAAATCGACCCCATCGTATGCCAAGGGTAGCGCACAAAGGACCAAAAAGAATCATTTACTACCAAATCACTAACCTTAGCGATGAGACTGCAGTTCTGTAGTGTGCGGCAAAGAAACAATAGTAAACTATAACGTTATCAACCAGCCAGAGCTACGAGCAGCTAACAAACTAGTACTCAAAGTTATCCCTAATTAACCTTCATTCCGAAGTATCTACCTGATAACTATCTCTTCAAACAGCCGGCTTTGTCGACGCCTCACTTGCGTTGAATGTCATCATCTTGCAAAGGATATTCTGCAAACAAACGCATTCTTTGGGTCGTTGATTTCATCCCTAGCAACGGGACAAACGCCAGCTACAGAAAATCGATCCGCTGGAATGTTTTGGTCGGAAACTACCGGCAGGTATGCTGTGTCCGCCATCATTGATCGGAAACGTCAGGTAGAAGCTCACGTGGCGAAGGTACCACACCAGATATGCATCGCTTGCCACCCGGGATCTGCACCTGCTGACGTCTGTCTCTTTACCTGTCAAACCCCTTCCATGTGTCAGTCTGTGTTTTGCTGTATTGGCGTTTTCCTGTGTGTGCGCGTTCCTAAATGCTTTGTTGGGAAATTTTCTCTCATGTTACAACAGAGAGTGGATAAGTGGCAGCTTCTGTTCCACTTAATTCGAGTCCATCGTAGCTTCTCATTGGTTGGACTGTCCCTATGGAGCACAGGAACAGTCGGTCACGGCACTTAGGTCTACGTAGGAATAATGTTCCCTTTGACTCTTTGTTAGATTCTGCTGTCTCATAGCGCACCTGTTTGATCTGTTAAAGTTATTCGGTCTTAGACACAGTGCCTTATGGAAAATGCGCTATTTTAGTTGCACTAATGCACACACACACACACATACACACACACATACACACATACACACACACACACAGAAACACACAGTCACCAAACACAAACACAAACACCAGTGAGTGACATACACGCACTAATGAGCAAACGTCATCGAATTGTGACTCCTTCTAATAGCAAACCTTCCAGCTCATAGTTCGATTGACATATGATCTGTTTGAACCTGAGGCTTTTGCTGCATCGAGCGGACGATAATTGAAATTTAATCCTGTCTAAAAGAACTTTGAGCTCCTAGAAAAATCGACGAAATCAATTCTTACCTCTGCGGATATAAATCGTCGGCCATTCTGGCGTTGCGAAAGACGCCAAACCAGTTGGAAGGCGGTTTGAGCGCAGCAAAAATCCATAACGCTTTCACTCATCACTAAATCGCACCATGTACAGTAAGAATAATCTTTGATCAATTAGTGCGGCGTCTAAATTTGTATCTAACGTCCATCACTCGTGTCGTGGTGGACACACGCCACGCTATAATAGGCTTTCGGCAAATCGTTTGGCATGACCGAGATCAGTTGAAGAACTAGAGATGAGTAGTAAATTGAGTTGAATAAGACATAAACAGAAGGATGATCGGGTAGAGCGGGTTAACTAAATCGTGAAGAGTTCGCGAAGATATTTGGCTGCATATAGGACCAATGTTAGATGGACTAGGATTCTGCTGGTGATGAAGTATACCCCCTTTCCAATTTCGAGGTCATAAATTCGCCGTCAAACATTAAAGCATTACACTCCAAAGATGTTGTTCTGTTTAAACACCCTTGAATCGGTTGCCTAATCGTTGCAACTTAACCACTGGTTGCAATCTGGATGAAGGAGGAGGTCGAATCTGATAATCTCTGTTATTGCAGTGTCGTTAAGCTGCAAACGTTCTAGTAAATCGTTGCATTTTCTTGTCCAATCGTAGGATCATAGTATTATAACTCCCAAAGCAGTGCTAACTTACAACTCTGAAGTCAACGAAACCTAGAGCAAAGATCTTTATTTGAAACTACAAAACTTAGCTATAGCCTACAACTGGTGATCATGGCAAGTCAACTTTTAACTAAGACATCACCAAGATGCAGTAGGTCTGACAATACCACACACAGTCAATCCAGCACCATACTCAGCGCCCTCAGTTCATTTCAGCGACACTATGTACTAAGAAAAGGTAAGCGTCACCCTCCTCACTCGCCTGCCTGAGTGCGAACAGTGGTATAGATTTTAGCAACCGGTCATAGTCTTCGAAAACTATCAACGCCTAATTATAATAAACGGGTCTTTGCATTAAATCCTGTTTTGACTCCGTCAAATAATTAACTTATAGTAATTTAAAGTAGCACTTACATGTAGGGCATACTTATTTGGCTGCAAACCCAAGAAACAGAGAGGAAAATTAGCGAGGTGTCTGGCAAGTGAAGCTTAACGATGTGGCCTAATATTAATACACGGTGATTAGAAAAACGCGATCTTCTGGTAAACACTCCATCAATATTCATATAAACAAAATAATAAATGTTCCCATTTAATCAATTCTGGCAGAAAAGACACTTTCACTGCAAATGTTAACTCGCTAAGCTATGACTTAGTCCAGGAAATGACGGGCTAAACTCTCAATCCGAAACAGTGTCATTGGCGACTGGTTGCGACTTGAGGGTTTAGCTCATGACCCCGTAGACAAAATTATGGCAAAACGCACAGGTCTGTGTGAGTAGTGATAGTGGTTTATTGCTCAAGTTAGTTGACATAAAAGGCTGCACAAACATAACCCACCTGAGACACCCCTAAGCAGGCTCATTGTGGGGTTGAGTCGGACTACGTTCTATCGGTCTTGCCATTTTGCACTTGAAATGGAATACAATTTAAGGTAAATATATTCATTATAGGCAGATAATATTTACATGTAAAAAAGACAGGGATGTGGTCTCGAGACCGGAAAACTGCGGTCTTGGTCTCGAAGGCTTCGGTCTCGGTCTTGGTCTTGGTCTCGGACCATCGGTCTTGGTCTTGGTTTTGGTCTCGGATGCGTCGGTCTTGGTCTTGGTCTTAAAGGAACGGTCTTGGGATTGGTTTTCGTCTTAGATTAGCTTTCTTGGTCAATTGCCGTATCAAAGCAATTTCTTTGATATTTGTCGGTTATTTTCGATTAGAGACACCGGTTTTTAGACCATCTATATTGGGCAAAAAATGCATTTGCAACGGAAGCAGCCATTTCAAAATTTGCTTTCATAAATTTCAAGGTTCTGGAACAATCTAATAATTATGTGGTCAGCCTCGCTTAGTCACTATTAACCTACAATTCCGAGTACAAGTAGGTCTTCATCATTCGAACGGAACGTTAATCTACATGTCTTAAAGTATTTAATATCTAAATCGTATACTGTAAGTATTTTATAGTGTGATATTCTCAGGCCGAAGCCAAGGACTGAACCCGCAAAAGTTCAGACTGGCCGGTAAAACTGTTTCTTAACCATTACTAAGATTAGTATTCTTGTTATTAATTAATGTTTTAAGTGTGGTATTCCGTTTTAGCGTCTTAACAGATTGAATTGTTTTTAAAAAAAAGAGCATCGGTCTTGGTCTTGGTCTCGGACCACCCGGTCTTGGTCTTGGTCCTGGTCTCGGACCACCCGGTCTTGGTCCTGGTCCTGATCTCGGACCACCCGGTCTTGGTCTTGGTCTTGGATCTCTCGGTCTTGGTCTCGGTCCTAGTCTCGAGGTTTTGGTCTCGTGCCCATCACTGAAAAATGACATGTATATCAATTACATAGGGTAATTGCTGGGCATATTGCAGCACTTACAGCTTACCTCGATGCCATTGCATAAATGTTGTTATAGAGTCTCATGAAATGAGATTAAAAAGGTATCTTGAAGTAACAAACTCAATTGCAATGACAGCGAATGGTCACAAGACGTCGTTAAAGATTCAACAATAGAAAACTTTGTCACATAAAGATATCCAAAAATTGCTGTCCATGTTGCAGGCCTCTATAGTACCTCGTTTTTGCAATACGATTAACGACGCCACTTTTGCCCTCTGACGATGCCAGGCCAAAGCCTGGACAAAAGAGGACGGCGACGCTAGTGATATATGCTATTACAGTCTCGTTAAATTGTATTGGCTCAGGCAACGTTTGGACAACTTTCGATCGAGACTCCGTAGAGTGAGCACCTGGAGCAAGTCCTGCGCACATCGGTTGAAGATGGTCATACGAGATTATTAAACGTAGGAATAGCGATCACCATATTAAAATCGTCCCTGGACTGTTTTCTATTCTTCACCCATCGTTCAGCTGCCTGTTCCTAATATTCAAATGAATCTAATCGACCAAACGAGAATACTAAACGTCAATTCGATAAGACACCTTTACTGCGTTTACTCAAGCGCTTACATAGCTTCGAATCGCCTAATATGTTAAATGAAAGTAACACATCAAGATTATTATCGAGATCGGAAAGTCACCATCAATGGCTGTGGTAGTCGTAAGATATCACCCAACAACAACAAAACTGAAACCTTTGAATCGGTTGCTATATATATATATATATATATATATATATATATATATATATATATATATATATATATATATCGACGCAATATATTCCATTTTTCGTTAGATCGTTGCAACTCAGAAAGCAACGACACAAAACCTAGAGCACAATAATAAAGGTTGAGATTTGTGTCTTAATACGATAAACCTTAACTAAACAACTGGAGATTATGGCAAGTCAACTGACTAAAACGACACGATGCAATAGGTCTGAAAATATAGGCGTTGACTCATTTCACCAACAAAGATTATTATCGTCACCCTCCTCCTTCGTCCAGGTTTGGAACTGGCCTGCATATGAGTGCTAGCTGTGACGATATTATAAGCAATTGGTTATAGCCTTTGAATACCGTCAAGTCCTAAGTTGGTAATCATAAATAACCGATCTATGTGTTAATCCGGTTTTGACTCTGATGGCCTCTGATAAAAATTCAAGTATCGACAGAATCATAACTTAAAGTAGGACTTAATATTTGGGTCTAAAGACAAAAGACAGCCCTATTAAAAAACACAAAGGAAAGTTAGAGCTATCACTGGTACGTGACACTACACGATTCTTGTTTGCGTAGCTCCGTTTGGCTCTTTGGCCTATGTCTAAGACGCTACTAAAGACGCTTCGCTCACTAAATTGCGATATAAATTATTAAACGGAAAATAAGATGAACGGCTTAGTCTACTATAGATTAACTTTTAGTGACTATGAAGTTTATCTATTTTGTTATTTCCTGTGGCCTGAAAATAAATTTATAATTTGTTTTGAATTATCAGGTATTTATTTCAAAAATCAAGATATTTGTGAAATGAGCGATGAATCAAACTACAAGAACAAAGGAAAGTTTGAAGAAAATACAAACTTAGAATAGAATGTCATGAATAGAGTGAAGAATGGAGAAATAAGTATATATTTATTCTTGACCATAACGGAAAACCAGTATGATTAATTTGTGGGTTAAGTTTAAAAAGTATAATTTGGAAAGACTAGCCTAATGATTCTGGCTACAACTAATTTTCAAACGGACATTGAAAAACTTGCTAACAATATTCAGTAAAAAAAATCGCATTTATGATTATTAAAGTATCAAGTGATTAAACTCTAAATAAATATTACTAATCTAAAGGGATTAAATCGAAATTTATTCATGTGTAATTCGATTCTATTCTAAAATAAAAATCTGTTAAAATTTAAAATAATTATTTTTAACCATTTGGCCTGTCATGTCCTCCAACTAAGTAAAAGTGGCCCTAAGTCGAAAAAGGTTGGGAATCACTGAGATAAACCATATGGCAACAGTTGAAATCGGTCGTTTGCTAATGCTAATATAACATCGCCATCTAGCAAATGAAAGGCTGAGTCGACCATGTATAGGGTAGTGGGAATCTATCCCTGTTCAGTCCTTATATCGTCTGCTTTAGATTTAAGAGTGTTATCAGAGTGTATCTCTCTCCAGAATATCGTTACGGTTTTTAGCTCCACGTCAGAGACAGAGGCAACTGCAGGATATTCTTCAACGCTCAAACTAACAAAACTTTTACCGGCAGAGCTTATACAGAGCTTATACACCACCTTTAACAGATTGATAGAAGCTATATAATATTTAGCTATTAATCACGTCTTACTTTCTACACACAAATACAGTTCAGCTTGAACAGGTCGATGGTTTAACTGCATCCTGTAGACACAGGGCTGTTCGCAAAGACATAAATTATTATTCTCAGCAACATTGAATTGGCGTAAACATTTTGAGCGAAGATTTCCATCGCACTACATTGCCCCAATAAAAATTAGACTACAGCAGGAATTTGGTACTATTCGCGAGGGGTCAATATATGAGTTTATGGAATTAGAGACGGTCAAGCGAGCGACGAGGTCGAATTAAGTTCAAAAAAGTACAATCAAATTTACTCAACTACTTAGAAAATTATTTGCAACTGTGTGGCATCTTTCTTTCTGTTGCGCAACTCTTTTAAAAGTATCAAATTTAGTTTCACTCATTGTAGGCCTATTTCTGTCAACCTGTTCAATGAGCGACTAGGGCCTCTCATACCGCAAAATATCATTAAAGTCTCGATACTTATTATCTGTGTTGTGTCGTTTCCACGAATTTGTGTGACTCCACTCATAGAACTACGCCAATCATATACGGTCATTTGATAGCAGAGGTCGAGATCGGTTGAAATATAGGCTGACGAAAGAGTATTTAGGAGCTGAGCCAAGAGATGATCCGGAGATGGATATACGAGCCTTAACTTGTAGGCAAGCCAAGAGGAGCTACCAATTCAGATATAAAGCACATTGGACGAAATATGCAAGGCACGTTGAAGACAAAAAATATGACAAACAACAGAATTAAGCACAGATTGAAGGGGAAAAGGACATAAATTATCTCCAACAATAATCTCCAGTTCAATTGAGTTAAGGTAGGATTATACAGTTGTTAAAGTGACAGAATTACATGATAGTGCGTTGGACACATGGCTATACTATCGTCGTCAATCATTTTAAAGGTGTCTAACGAGTAAGCTAACTATGGATCCAAAGTCTATTGTGACTAAGGCCGTTGGCGTTGGTAGAGATCAATAATGTTGAACAGTTCTGACTGCTACCATGATTTCATTGGTTACTATTATTGGTAACACCGGTTCATTACAAGAAAATTGGCGTTCTATCCACCCCTTCCAGGCTTGGGACCAGCACTGGCAGAGTTCGAGGGTTTTTGCAATTATTAAATGTTTGACCACTTCTTGTGGCAGCCATGACCATTTCCTACGATTTTGCCAACTTAGAGCACCGGGGCGATTAGGATAAACATATATTATGCGACATTGGAACAATTTAAAGGTGTTTTATTGTATCAACGTTATGTACTCTCAAACGGTTGGCGGCTTGTTAAGGCTGTCACCATCGATGGAGAAAAGTAGTCTATTAAACCAGGCAACGTTTGGACAGCTTTTGTAACCTTTTCCTACGATAAATAATTTTTTACCATAAAAACCGTGCTTGCACTCACTAAAAGTGATACAACTTTTATTGTGTTCGAAATATTTAAAATTCAGATTTGGTGGTTATGCTAATTTAAGACAGCTTAGAAAATTCTAGGTCTAACAGTTTTATATCCAACAAATCAAGCAAATTCCAGTTCACGTGACAATTAGAGACAGAGTTCAGTCGTTTCTGACTGTTTTGCTTCTCCTAATTGCTCTATCTCTGTCGTTGAAGCCAATATCCTTCTCCTCCCACTCTACATGTCAACAAGGCATATTATAGAAATAATTATATACATGTTGGCTTATCCCAGCTATCCTATCTGCGCTCTGCCACGCCCCAACCCAGGAACTTTGCCTACGAAGGCCCCACCACTTGGAACAGCCTCCCACTTTCTTTTCGGAAGGATCTGCTCTCTCTCTCCCCTACTGACTTTCCTTTTATCGGTTCAGCTTTGTGTTGAGTTGTGAGCGCCTTTGATTTGAGTGGCGCTGTATAAGTGCTCCATTACATTACATCACATCGTCAAACGTTCAAACGATACATTTATACATGTAGAGTCTAGACACCTTCTTTAAATGATTATTTGACGCTATAGATATGTCGTTTGCGATTAATCTTTAACTTGACATTGACATTTACATACCCTCTATAGTTCGCTCTTGAGCTCAATCGCCAGATTAATAACACTGTGCCAGTCCCAATAATGGAACAAGTAACGCTAATAATCTTCGCAATCACACAGCGTCGTTAAACTGAAACTAATACTCCTCATTAGATAGCTTAATGGCAAAATACTCCTATACATTGCTAGTGCCAGTCCCAAGCCTGTGCAAACAGTTTCGCGATATTAGTCTGATTTGCTAATAAAATGTTCCGTTAAACAGCCAATAGCTGACCATTCAATCGTTTGAGCGACTAGTTATAACTCACTCAGAGGTTAATTTTGTATGACGCTGGCTCATTTGACGAGCGCTTTTTCAGTTTCAGGCCAATAGAGGTTTTGCTTCAGATGGTGTGAGAATCTTTCTTGAGGGACCTTTGGCGAAATAGTTCGAAAGTCTAACGACTGATTTTTCCAGGAAAATAATTCAATGGATGATAAATAGCAACGTGCCCGCATTTTCGTACAACTGGTTTTATCGAAGTCTAATAAATGATGTTCGTTAAGGCCGACATCAACGGACTATAGCTGCCCACAGGATACCGCTTCGCGCCGATAACTGATTTAAATCGTCGTACGTGTGACAATTAAACACCTTTAACTTGGATGTGCACAAAGTTATATATACGGTGATTTGCGTTACTAGTTACGTCTAACTCCGTCACTGATAGTACTCGGCCAGTGTCAGTCCCAAGCTTGGATAAAGGATGGAGGGCGACGCTAATAATCTTTGTCATCACAGTGTCGTTAAACTGCAACAACCACCATATTTGCGTCTCTCTTGGGCCTACCAACCCGAACAACTGATTCTAGCAAAAAATTCGATTAATTTCGTAAGAAAACAATCCTATATTAACGCTGAAATTTTACCATTATTGACAGTGGACAATAAAAGTATAGCTTGAATTGCCCAGTGCTCGCTAAATGACAACATGACCACATTGAAGCACGAAAGCGCATGTAGCAAATTATAGCCTTCTCAATCTTAGGCCTATAGCTGTTACTGCTGTTAATTAATTAATTAATTAATTATAGGTAGGCTAGAATAAGCTAGTCAATTACTGTGGCTTCTAATTAATTTAAAGGGGCATCAACAATAATACTAATATTGATGATCAACGTTCATGATCTATTTATCAGCGAATCCGGCGCATAGTTATGCATGACGTAATTGAGGTGACGTTTTCGATATGTTGCCAGGAAAACGGTGTAAATAAAACAGGAGTTGCAGTTGGAATCGGTAAGCGTTGAATTTACCTCGAGAATATCATAGGCCTACCCGAATGAAGATACTCTTTTGGATTTACTGTGCCTCCGTTCGACGATGAATCACCTTCGCTGAGCTCCGAAAAGTTTTCTTAGCGCCTACACTTCGTAGGATTAAGTCTTCCAAACGAGGAAGAACTTCATCTATTCACAAGGGCGACCCATGATCCTTCTACACACCGTCTCTTTGGGTCTAGATAAGGCCTCATTGTAATACATTAGTAGATTAAATGAAGCCACTTTAGGAAATATGCAGGCATTGTTTGAGATGTCTGTAGACTCTATTGTTTGACTTTCATAGTTTACAAATACGAGAAACTATCATTGTGAATAGGGCTCACTTTTTCTACTTTCACCCAATGCGATATAGCTATTTTCAGCCAAGTTAATCAAACACAAAGGAAGAGATGCTATAGTAGCAACAGTATAATGTATACCTATCCAAAATATGGAGATAGTAGAGCGACGCTAATCGTCGTTTTAATCATAAAAGCAATTAATATATAACCAAAACCATAAACTATAAATTCACACATTACATTGAAGAAGCCAGTTTAAATGGGTCGAGGGTTTAACTGCTTCCCAGCTGTGGCCACAACGGCTGTTTGTAAAGACATAAGTAATTATTATTTTCAACAATGATCTCCTGGTTGAATTGGCATAATGCGGATTATGCAACTACCCTGTTAGCCTGTTACTTAGAAACACGTTGTTACAATTGTCACGTACATACATATATTATCGTTTTCAGTAATTTTAAAGGTGTTTAAGGAGTACGTTTATTACATTATTAGGTGGATTCGCAGTTTAATATGACATCTTATTGTGACTATGACCATCAACATCGGCAAAATTAGTTTGAACAGTTATGATTGTTACCATGATTTGATTAGTCGCTTTTTAGCGACACCACATCATTACAAGTTGATTTTCCAGGCTTGGGTCAGGTACTACCAGAGAGAAAGTAGTAGTAGAGTTATGCGTTATATGCTCTCTTGGAATATTACAGCTCCATATGGTGTATGTATATTCATATGGCCTGATACAGCCATTTATGCATATTGTTTTAGACACCTTTAAAATGTTGCTAACCAATAATAGGACGGAACCTGATATGGGATGCGACAGTGATTGATACCGTGGCTCCATCATATGAATCTCCAAGCGACGTCATCTTCGGTGGGAGCTGCAGCGGAGCTGGCTACCACCAGGAAGACCATCAAGTACAGCCAGCTCGCTCTCCATTCCTCTTGATGGCCTTTGAGACCATGGGCCCAGTCAACAACGAAGGAATAGACTTCATCAAAGACTTATACATTGTCACACAATGACATCGTAGCATTTCTTGGTGTAAAGATTATGAATAGCTTCATTCTGCAAACCTCTAGAAAACATTTGGCACTAGATTAAGAAATCTTTATTTAGAGTGAAGTTTTTTAAATGTGATTCAACATGTACTCAGTTATTCCTAAAACTGTTTTGACTACTCAACACCACGTTTCTCATGATGATGAGTAGACCTATGATGGATTATTATGCTGAGTATGATGATAATAGTGATGACAATGGTGATAGCGAAATGAGTTCTCTACAGCAAGGCAGCACGTATGATTCGTAGCATCCCTCGTGAACTGACTAAATTTCTCTCCATGTCGAATTCATATACCTCGTTTTCGCAAAGTTAGTGAAATGCTGGTACAATCTACTAGTTAGCTATTCATTAATTTACACTGGCTACAAGTCATAGAACCGTTTCGGTTGATCACAGGTTGTAACGGGAGTCGAGATAAACTGTTTGGCAACCATTGAAGTCGGCCCTGTCCTACTGGTAGCTTAAATCGCCATCTAGCGAATGAAAGGCTGAGTCAACCTCTGGTAGGGTAACGGGAATCGTTCCCTGGTCAGTCATCATCGTCTGCTTTACATTCATGCAGGGTGTTGTTCTCTTGGGTAGACCTATCTCTCCCCAGAATGTCTTTTGCTCTCAATCGTTAGTTTCGACAACACTAAAAATTGCACAATGGATTGATCTTGAGTTCACTCGGTGGTTAACTCCGCCACTGTTCGCACCATAGACTCTGGCGGTGCCAGTCCCAAGCATGGAAAAAGGAGGAGGACTACGCTAATAACCTTAGTTGTCGAACAGTGTCGCTATATTAACTATAACATAGGTAGGGCGATTGGCTCCTCTTATTTTGTTACTTCAACCTGATATTTTCGTGCTCATGCAAGAACCACTGACCTTGAAGATTAGAACGAAGATTTTTAAATTATGATCGAGCATGGAGATAGAGACATTGAAGTCAATCAAACAAAAGGGTAAAGAAGCGGATATCAGGACACCACCCCACCCCGACATATCCATCGCGGACTTTTCCCCGTAGGACATTTTCCCCAGGATTCACCGCTCCTCCACCCCCATTCTACAGAGAACGCCTGAAATGAATCTAGCACCAATTACGCTTTAGCAAGCCAAACCACTCTTTAGCCTAAAGCACACACCGACGTTGCACGCGCATACATACACAGATATACATAAATTAAGGCGCTCGCAAGTCTAAAAACGGAGGAAAGGAGGAGAGCGACGCTGATCATCCGTGTTAAAACACAAAGTCATTAAACTAGCCAAGCAATCGCTATAGTGAGGCTTGGTCAACGTATCAATAGCTAAAAGAAGGCAAGGAGGCTATCAGACACCTTTAACTCGGTTGCTTGCGACGCCGTATAGACAATTCCTGATCGATAAAAATGCTTACATGCTATTATAGCATCTACCTACAAGATGTTTTTCAACAACGAAAACTACATCTATAGGTCTAACGTAAATTATTTAACATTGCACTAATAATAAAGAACTTCTGCACTCTGGCAGTGCCAGTCCAAAGCCTGGATAAAGGAGGACGTCGTCGCTAATGATCTTCGTTATCACAGTGTCGCTAAACTGAAACTACAGCTATTATAGTTTCATTATAACGTGTAACACTGATTTTATATTGTCCAATGTTGTCAGGAGCTGTCCTTAAATACTGGATCCATCTATCGATGTATTCCAGATTTTGTGCTTAAACTATGGATATTGAGTTCTTAACTATAGGCTTCTTTATTGGGTTTTTAGTGCAGTACGTGTTGGTGGCAGAGCTGCAAACATGTTGGTTTTTTGTTGTTTATTTTGTTCTTTGTTTTCTTGCAAAATGACAAAATATACAAAAACTAGCAAATTTACCTTTTTTATTCAATCGACTAATATTATTAGGCCAATTATACAATAGGTCTACTATGCCGGATATGCTCCACTGGCTTCCCCTCCAACAGCGAATCTCGTACCGTATCATCTCTTTGGCATCATCTATGTTTCAACATGAAACTGAAGATTATGCGTTTCGCTCCAAATTCACCAGAATTCAGCAAAGAGTTATATCTTCAGGTGGTCTACAACGATCTTTGTTATCGAGCTGCTTCATTAAATCTGTTACCTTTCAGACGATCCTTTGTTTTCGAATATCTATGTGTGTGCGTTAATAAATTTGTTTTGTTTTGTGTTCTTTAATGTACTTCCGTTACGTTTTTGATAACATTAGACCATTAAAATTACAGTTTAAGCAAAGTTGCAGAAATGTCCGCTGTGCAGTCGTTAGTCGACAAGAAAAAGAAGACGTTTATTGGACTGCCGGCACCTTTGGGATACGTTCCCGGTCTAGGAAGAGGGTAAGTGTCCAGCGTCAGGTTTATGGAGCTTACTCATGGCGTGATGCTTCTGCGGCCGACACTTCGGCCACGCAACGCACGAAAAGAATACTTATGAGGCTGAAGGAAGGTTTTTCGCATATATCGACAAACTACCTTGGGTAAAATATGGTTGGTAAAATCGTATTTTATTATCTCGTGTGCTTGCGGTGTATTTTTAACCTCCGCCAAGTTGGGTTGATATTGAATTCGGATATAGGATATTCGGTATGGAAGGCCGAATTCATATATAGCTCTTTAAGGAATTTCATATTTCTATGCACACTGTTCAAACAAAAGCACCAATCAACAGTTATCCACCTAGGATATCAGAAAATAGTCACAGACTTATTTTATGGGCTGGGTATGTGGGTCAGATTTGGGTCAAAACATGGGGAAAGCCATTTTCACACTTTATCCCACAACAGTTGGTGAATCTATGCATTATTGTGTTACCGCTATCAGAAAATAATCAGGAACTGATTTAATGAGGTGGGTAAGATGGTCAGATTTAGGTCAAAACACAGGGAAATGCCATTTTCTCACAGCAGTTGGGGAATCTATGCATTACATGGTCCTCTTTTGATAAGTTGAGTCTGCAAGATATATTTTTCATTGTTACCATGGCTGTTTTTAGACTTAAGAATTTTAGTTTAACAGCCTATGTGAACAGACAGTTTTTCTATGACACCAGGTTTGTAACTTAGAAGTTTGATTCTGGCTCTTCTTCTGACGTGGTTTATGCATTTTATTGATGGTTTTACCTTTCAGTGCGACTGGTTTTACCACTCGATCCGATATCGGTCCAGCCAGAGATGCTGATGACATTCCGTGAGTCTTCTTTCTCTTTGTGTGATCAGTTTCATCACTATCATATTGCCGCACCATTAAGCACTTGTGTATCTTTATCACCATCACCATTAGACACTTGTGTGTCTTTATCACCATCATCTTATCACCATCACCCCTAGACACTTGTTTGTCTTTATCTCATTGGACTCTTGTTAAGAGTTCCCCATACCATTATAGTAAAAAAAATAGTTTCTTCTTGTCTGGATTTAAAGCAATGTCTGTTTAGTCACAAAGCTCTTGTGCTGCTGTCACTATCGAGTTGGCAACTGACATTGCTGGCTTTTGCCAGCTTACCAATTGGAATCTATTGGAGAAGGAAGGAGTGGGTTAGGGAAGTTGGAGGCGAAAGAACAATATGGGGGTTGAGGAAGCAGAAGATGAGGAGGAGAGAAGAGACAGAGGAGGAAGAAGAGACAGAGGAGGAAGAAGAGACAGAGGAGGAAGAAGAGACAGAGGAGGAAGAAGAGACAGAGGAGGGAGATGGATGAGTTGTTAAATAAACTTATCACACACACACACACACACACTGGGTGTGCAGTTGACTTTCTGAAGTCTACATGCGATTTCAATCAAAATTTACCTGTTCCAGAACAGTTTTGGATTGAGTGTGCTTTTGGCATTATTTCCAATTATTTTAATCACAGTTTTGTCTTGTTATGATGTATTGCTGTCATGTGATTTTGACGTGATTTTAGGGAAGACCGTCACGCTCCGCCGGTGAAGAAGAGAAAAAACGATGACGAAGAAGATGATGAGGATCTTAACGACGCTAATTATGATGAGGTTTACATCTTTATTTGATTTGATCTCCAGATTGTTAAACTCTGAACTGGCAAGATCTCTACTCAGAGTCACTCCCAGCAATTGCTATCATTATTATTGTTATCATTATTATTGTTATCATTATTATTGTTATCATTATTATTGTTATCATTATTATTGTTATCATTATTATTGTTATCATTATTATTGTTATCATTATTATTGTTATCATTATTATTGTTATCATTATTATTGTTATCATTATTATTGTTATCATTATTATTGTTATCATTATTATTGTTATCATTATTATTGTTATCATTATTATTGTTATCATTATTATTGTTATCATTATTTTTGTTATCATTATTATTGTTATCATTATTATTGTTATCATTATTATTGTTATCATTATTATTGTTATCATTATTATTGTTATCATTATTATTGTTATTATCAGTGTTGTTGCTAGGATTAGAGGCCAGGGGAGGCAGATTGGATATAATGCGGGCTACTGTATCACCTCCCTGACCCCAATTTTTTGAAATAACAATGTAACAATAATCATTTTCAGTAGAATAAAAGAAATTGGGGATTAATATGCCATTGTGCCTACCAAGGCTTATTATTCTTCTGCATCTGTTAAGTATATCTGATAGGGATGAGTCGAGTTTGAAATTCTTGCCAAGTCTGAGTGCAGAGTTTTACGAGTCGGATTTTGCCGGGTCCGAGTTTGGCATATTTAACGAAAGTCAAATTTTCCTGAATTTTATTCTGTCAGTTTGCACAACTTTTATGAATTTTTTTCCTTAGTTTGCACTAGGAAATTGTGACTAATAGTAACAGTATTTATATATTTAGTTGGGTCAATTGTCGTTTTGTAAGTAAAAAAATCAGATTTTCAAAAAAGATAATCGGAAATATTGAAACTCGAAGCCATTGTTTGTCTTAATCAGAGTTCTTTGTTATTCTTCTGTTACTTACTTCTATCTAACATTTGTTTTAGTTTGCCGGTTACGGAGGCAGCCTGTGTTCCCGAGATCCGTACGACCAGGACGATGCGGAGGCTGACCAGATCTACAACAACATTGACGATCGGATGGATGAGAAACGAAAGGATAGAAGGGAGAAACGACTGAAGGAGGAGTTGGAGAAATATCGACAGGAACGACCAAAGATTCAACAGATCTTCTGGGACCTCAGGGTCAGTTTCTCATCTCTTGAAAAAATTTTTTTTAACATATTTTAAATTTATAATAATTCATTCATTTTACGAAGATCTACATAGCGCCCTTCCAAGGCTACTACTCAATAGCGCTCGCGACCCCTGCACGGCTGAAAATAACAGTTAAAAGGAGTCTGAGTGGACCCTTGACAACTGCAAAGCGTGTTCCAGAGCGAGTGGCCAACCTCTGAGAATGCATGATTTTTTTTAGTGGTTGTGCAGGCAAATAGCACAATGAGAAGGCCTCGCTCAGTAGTGCGGAGGGAGTGAATATTATAGCGAATATCCAAGGAGGTAGAGCAGTTGTTGTCCATAGTTGTTGTCATCGTCATATTTTTAGACTTTATCAACTACAACATTTGCACCATCATCATCAATGATAGTGTCATAATTCCTGCGCTGTTCCAAAACAAGTGTTCTCCAAGTTCAGAAGTGCAATATTTTGGGTTACTATAACAATCACAAAATAATCATTATATCAGTTACAAATCAGACGTCCTTGGAGTTGTGAGATAGTGAAGAGAGAGTTTGCAATAGGAATTGCGATCACCATAGACATAAATTCATATATGTGTTGTGATTGTTTCATGATTTTTGTTTTGATTTCGTTAGAGAGATCTTTCCGAGATGTCGTACGACGATTGGGCCAACGTACCGGAAGTGGGAGATGCCCGAAACAAGAAACAGCGAAACCCAAGGGCTGAAAAGTTAGTTACTGTTGCAAGTGCTTACTAAATACTGTGGGTTACTATTGCAGCTACTTGCTGTGTTACTGTTGGAAGAACCTACTATTGTCAGTAACTCTTGTTTGCATCTGCTATTTTAGATGACCATTGCAACTACTTACTATTTGAGGGTTACTATTGCAGGTGCTTTTTACGGTTGCAAGGTAATGTATGATGATGCTAATGGTAAAACATCTTTGCTCATTTAGTGCTTCATGTGCCACTACATACTCCTCAGTCTCGCTCTACCGGCTGCACTGGCTTCCTGTTGAACTCAGAATAAAATATAAGTTGGCTTGTTTGACCTACAAAGCCCTCATCACCAGTACACCTACCTATATTCATGCTCTACTAACTCCTTACATTGCTCCTCGTTGCCTATGATCATCAAGTATATAGGCTTACAGGACTTTAAGTTGAGCCTCGATGCAGAACAGTTATGGGCTCTCGTGCATTCCATGCCTCTGCTCCTAAAAAAATTGCATCGATTGCCACTCTCTCTTTGTAGCTCAAATTCATTTCCTTCCTTCAAAAAGCAGCCCAATACTCACCATTTCCTCTTGGCTTTCATGGATTTGGAAACCTTCTCCTGGCAACTGACTATCCATGCCAAAGGTTCACATTTCGATGTGACCTTGAGCTTGTTGTAAGTTTAATTAATAGAGGAATAAGTAATAACTGAGGGATGACTGTGGTGATCGTACTGGATGATAATATGATGGTTGACAGATGATTATACCAATGCGTATTGGTCATGTTAGGTTTACACCCATTCCGGATTCGGTGTTGGGTAAGAATTCTCAGTTGGGTGACACATCGACATCTGTGGATATGAGGGAACAGAGATTTGGAGGCCTGACAACCCCATTCCCTGGGGACATGACCCCGGGATTCAGCACGCCTGCAAGTAAGTGGCCATTCTTTCCAAAGCAGATGCCGTATTTCCTTGGCATCAGTTTGGTTTCCATTTGTGATATTTTTATTTGTTCATGCTCTATTTTCCACATTCATTTTATTTCATTCATTCTCTATTTTCACTGACAACTCATTTTCATACATATTTTATTTTCACTGATACCATATTTTCATTCATACTCTGTTTTTTTTCTTCTGCTCTGTTTTCTTTGAAACAAAATTTTCATTGATATTGCACTTTTAAATTCTCTTATTTTATTCCGTAAATATGTAGCAAACATTGATATGAAGAAAATTGGTCAGGCACGAAGCACTCTGATGGACATCAAGCTGACCCAGGTGTCCGATTCTGTGTCGGGTCAGACGGTCGTTGACCCCAAAGGTTATCTCACTGACCTCCAGTCTATGATCCCTTCTCGTGGCGCCGACATAAGGTAGAGTAATATCATTGATTTTTCTAAATACCTAGGAACCACCTTCACTTTTTTATATGAATGGATATGGTTGCAGTTTCTATTTCTATAAATGTTTTTTTGTTATACTTTCAATTTCCAAGTGTCCCTGTTCTGGTTGGAGGCCAGGGCACTTTGGGATTGATTTGACTAGTTTCACTTTCTACCTGTGAATGCTGTCTTATCTTAATTTTGTTTGTGTTAATTCTTTGCAACTTTAACTTTTCATATAGTACTTTTAGATTTATATAGCGCCTCTTACATAAACCCTATTCAGAGACACTCAAATGATGAGGAATTGATTTCAAGGCACTTTGGGATTGATTTTATTAGTTTCACTTTTTCTTTATCAATGTTTTCTTCTAATTTTGTTTATGTGATTTTTCTTATATTAAATGTTTGATGATGAAGAATTGATTTGATTGTCATGGTTTAGCTTTCTATTTACGAATGAATTTCACTTTTTCAAGCAATTGTGAATGGTTGTTGTCGTGCAGCGATATCAAGAAGGCGCGTCTGCTGCTGAAGTCTGTGAGAGAGACCAATCCGAAGCATCCTCCGGCTTGGATCGCCTCCGCAACCCTCGAGGAGGTGACAGGGAAACTGCAGACAGCTCGCAACCTCATCATGCAGGGATGCGAGGAATGCCCTAAGAGCGAAGATCTCTGGCTGGAGGCTGTACGACTCATGGTACGGAAACAACGAATGGGCCTCATGCATATAGACCAACAGTTACACCAATACATTCATGCATAATTACATACATACATACATACATACATACACACATGCATACCTATGCACATACATTTATATAGACATGCATATATGCATCAATTCATATAAACATACAATCGTGCGAAGATACATACAATACATATATGCAAGTGCATTCATGTGTTAACCTAGAACAAGGGTGTCAAACCTTTTTGTGTGTATTGGGCCTATAGCAATATTTTCAGCAAGTGGTGCACCAGAGTGATGAAGGCGCGTGAGGAAATTGGGGTTTGGGTCTGAGAGGGGCCATACACACAGTTGAATTAGGCTTTGAAAACATTACTCTGATATGCATTATCAATTACAAAATCACAGAACACTTATAAAACCGTTAAATGACAAATGTCTAATTTGTCATTTAACGGTTTTATGTTTTTATTTTCAATTGTGTTGTCTTTAGACAAGGTTCTGCGGGCCAGAAATATATCATCTGTGGGCCGGAAATGGCCCGCGGGCCGGCTCTTTGACACCTCTGACCTAGAAGCTGGAATCACCCTTCCCGAGTTCTGCAAGCGACAGATGCATCATTAATGAGTTTATTCTTGAAGTGACACAATTTAAAAGTCGAGCCACAATTATAATTATGTATAGCACACAAACTTACATAGATACATACCTACTTATGTGAATACTTATGTTCAAAGATACATGCATAGACTTTAGATTAACCAGAGTTTGATGATGTTGCTGTAGCCAGGCGACGAGGGAAAGATGGTGGTGACGCAGGCGGTCCGCCAGCTTCCACATTCTGTGCGCATATGGATGAAGGCATCATCCCTCGAGTCGAGCCTCAAAGACAAGAAGAGAATCTTCCGCAAAGGTAACACTCCGGAAAACCTTGATTCTGAATTGTGCTAAAGGGAAGTTGTATGTTCAAGGTACTCCAGGTTAACATCAGTGATGTCACCTTGTGCTAAAAGTTCTTGGAACTCTAGCGATTGCAACGGCAAAACTTCTCCAATTCTTACTTTTTGAAGTCGCATCTCTTAATTCCTCCTGGTTCATTCCGGTTCTTTCGTGTATCTCGTCCATCCAATAATGATTTGCCTTAAGTCTTTATCTACAAGAGTTTATGTTTTCATAGTTGCTTTTAGTTCTTCCTTGTATGTAAATGGTTAAGTTGCATGTTCAATATACTCCATGTTATCATCAACTATGATGTACCTTAATACTTTTACTGCATTTTTTTCCAGCCCTGGAAAACGTTCCAAATTCTGTTGCGCTGTGGAAAGCCGCAGTGGAGTTGGAGGACGAGGAAAATGCGAGGATCATGTTGAGTCGAGCCGTGGAATGTTGTCCTACGAATGTTGAGGTCAGTCGCTGTGACCTCTGACCTTTGATATGAGCAAAGTAGGATGAGTACACTAAGATATATAGCTTCAACGAAATAGTTTACATTACGATACTATGACACAAGTGATAATGTGTTGTTCTGGTGCTTTGCATTTCTAGGAACATTTGCTGTTGGTATCAATGAGAGTGTATTGATGAAAACGTGAGAATATCTTATCAGTGAAAATATATATTGTCAGTGAGAAAATGCTGGTGGAAATATGTTGTCAATGATACTATGCCATGAGTTATGATTGTCAGGAGAGAAAGCGATGAAGACGGTTTATCATGACTGTTGCTAATGTTCAACGAACTGAAGGCGCAAAGTGGAGTAAAAATATTGTGTCTCCATTAAAGAATATAAATATAAATTAAATGTTGAAATGTAGAAGGAATGAAATACTCTATAACTGCAGCATCATTGAAATGCCATTTGCTTTGTCTTCATTGCAGTTATGGTTGGCCTTGGCGCGTCTTGAGACCTACGAGAATGCTCGAAAGGTTCTGAATCGCGCTCGTGATAACATCCCAACCGATCGCCAGATCTGGATTACTGCCTCAAAACTCGAGGAGGCGAATGGAAATATTCACATGGTGGATAAGATCATTGAAAGAGGTCAGTCTCTAATTATCGATATTTGTTGCCATTACTGTGTAGGTCGTTTGTTACGGTGTCAATAGTTCATCACCATGTAATTCAGTTTACAGTGTGGCTCATTGCTAATATTGTTATTCATTTCTTACAGCATTGTTTGTTTTGCAATGTAATTCACTGCGTAAACTGTCACTCGCTTGTTACAGTGTGGCTAATATGTTGCTGAGTAGATTTCTTGGCTGTCTATCTGGGTCTGTCGTAATTTCAGTGACCTTGCATTTGCTTAAAATGTTTATTGTTTATTAAGCAGTACAAGTAACACAGTTACAGCCATGATATCCATGTTTACATTGCATTAGGAGAGCTAAGAAAAACTAAACAGCTTATACCAATCTTGGCCTCTCTTCCTTTGTTAATATTCATAGTGACTTTCATACATGTATATCTTTTAACTTTAATTTGAACCAAAGTAATAACGAATGCTTATAATATGATAGCAATAATGTTGACAATGAGTTCTAAGTCTGTTTGGCTATCATTTGCTTACATGATTGTTCATCCTGAGGTGACGAATCTCTGAATGTTTTGTCTGCAAATATGAATCATCTTTATTTTATTTATTCTGAAATTTAATATTGCCCTTCTTTCGGAAGTGCACACGAGGGCTCGACCATGCCTCGATGGCAGTTGTACTGCAGAGCAATTGTGTGCAAAGAACTTGCTCAAGGTCCCTACACGGTGATCGACGCCTCGGACGCACACTAAGCATTACGGGCCGACTGCTCTACCAATCAGCCACCGCTCCACCTCTGTAGATTCACCATTCAGATGTAACATATTCAGATGTAACATATTCAGATGTAACATATTCAGATGTGACATATTCAGATGTAACATATTCAGATGTAACATATTCAGATGTAACATATTCAGATGTAACATATTGCGTGCGAAAGAAGATAACTTGTTATGATTGATTATTGTAATTTACAGCACAATTACATGTGTGTGTGTGTGTGTCATTTCAGCGCTGACATCGCTCCACGCAAACGGAGTTGAGATAAACCGAGAGCAGTGGATGAAGGATGCGGAGGACGCAGAGAAGTCTGACAGCATCACCACCTGCAAAGCGATTATGTAGGCCTCGCTTCTCTCTAGTCATCCTGTTGAGTATGTGACCATAATCGTGACAATAGGAACACCACCAATCTGGACACCACTGAATAGTTATCTTGAACTGGTGGTATATAAATTGCGCAGATGAATAGATGGCACAGTGGTTAAATTCAACCGAAGCTATGATCCTGCACCTCAGATTTTAAATTCGCTATTTGAATTAATAGGTCAGCTACCTAATGGATTGCACCATCACCTAAGGTATTTATTGTGCTACAAGAAAAATGGATTGATTGATTGAAAAAAAACCTAATTGTGTTGTTTATTACAATGATCGTAATGATCGATCGTAACATGTGTATTGTAATTTACACACACTATGCTTTATCTGAATGGTGAATAGTTCATGAGTATCGGTAATAGATTAACCAGAGTATTCTGATTTATACACAACGTATGGAGATTTTTCACCTCTGGATGATCAATTTGACCACTGCTATATCTTGCACTCGTGTAGAGGATTATTTTTCTGCCAACACCTGCACTACATAAGTCATAGAAATGATATATTGATGTTGCTTAGTTATTAGAGAGAAGTTTTTGATAGAATTTTCCATTTATGTGTTTCAGACATCACGTGATTGGTGTTGGTGTTGATGAAGAAGATAAGAAGCGCACCTGGATGGATGATGCTGAGACAGTAAGTAGCTACATTCACCTGTCCTGATACCTGTATCTAAGTGCTCACATTCACCTGTATAGATTATTACCTCTACTCAACTACTGTGAATCGCCTATGCAAATGATCACAACAAACTGCCTAGATTTACCTAGATATAGTACCTGTAATTAACTACATAATTTACCTGTATAAATTGCATGTTATTAATTACCTGAATTTCTCTGTACATATATTTACTAAAAAATCACCTCCCTTGATTTACCTATGCAGATTACCTGGAAATTGAGGGCCTGAATGTACCTATGTTATAGGTTACATTACCTTTACAAATTGCCTATAGCTTAAAGTTAACTTAATGGCTCAATTAACCAGTTTTGATTTGCTGATTTACCTTTTTGATTACCTATAATTAATTTCCTTAATGTACCCATACAGAGGACCTGTCATTGAATGCCTCAGTCACATGTTTAGGTATGTATTACCTATACTTACCTGTACTTTGATTGCCTCTATCACAGAATTTACCTGTTCAGCTTAACCTGTTCACAAATACCTAGATATTGACATGCTATGTACCTCACGTGTAGTCTGCTGCTCATGGAGCCATTGAGTGTGCTCGTGCAATCTACACTGAGGCCATTGCCGTCTTTCCGAGCAAGAAGAGCATCTGGTACAGTGCAGCCAGCTTTGAGAAAGATCACGGAACAAGGTATAGCCTTTGATGTGAATCGGTTCTCACTTGCTCTTTGCTTGGTCGCTTCTCAGCCTCACAAAGTTCATCAGACTAGATTTTCCTCTTCACAAACTTATTATGTTCGATTTTCATCTTCAGAAAATTTATCAAGTTAATTTTCATCGTCAGAAAATTTATCAAGTTAATTTTCATCGTCAGAAAATTTATTACGTTCTATTTTCATGTTCAGAAAAAATTTATGTTCGGTTTTTATCTTCAGAAAATCGTGTTAGGTTGGATTTTCATCTGCAGAAATTTACTAAGTTCGATTTTCGTCTTCACGAGGTTCATGAGAATAGCACTTGGGAAAAGGACTTTTTTTAATTGGGCTGTGAGTCGGTTCATGAGTTTTGTTTTTCGACTTTGTGTACTGGGGAAAATGACTTTTGATTTTTTATTAAAGTGATGAGTTTTTTTTAATTTTCCAACTAGAGAATCACTGGAAGGACTGCTCAAGAAGGCCGTGGCTCACTGCCCACGTGCTGAGAAGCTTTGGCTCATGGGAGCCAAGTCCAACTGGCTTGCCGTAAGTGGAACAACCAAATGTATCTCATGGAGGTCATATCCAGAAACATTCAAATTTAAGTCAAGATCATTCTTTTTAAACTATTTCATAACCATCTTTGATATTTTAATCTCATGTGAATCAGCCTTTTCAGGGTAAACTAGGGTGTTATATAAATCATCTTATTATTACTTTTATGCTCTGAAAAAAGTAAGAGGGATTTCAACATTGTTTAGAAATTGATTCACTAATAAAATTGTAATAACATAATTTCTTTTATTATTGCTGTACAAAATTCATTGGATTGCAGATCAAGAGGCTTTTTGTGCCGCTATTTGTGAGTGGTACTTTTTAATAAAGAATTATCAATTCCCATCTGTGTATTCTTCAATACTTTTGGCATCGGTTTCGTGTTCTGTTAGATTCTTCTTTTCAATGGCGACTGAGATTACCTGTATTTTGGATGGATGCCTAACAAGCGATTGTTTGTAATTGTTGCTTAAAGGGAGATGTTGCCGGGGCACGCCGTATTCTCGCCTTGGCTTTCGAAGCCAACACGAACAGCGAAGAGATTTGGTTGGCGGCCGTTAAACTGGAATCGGAAAACAACGAATATGTGCGAGCGAGGAAGCTGCTCGAGAAAGCACGAACCAATGCGCCTACTGCTCGAGTAAGAGATCCGATTTTGAAATGCTTTGAAGCTGAGCGTGCATGACTGGATGTTGTGATAGTTAGCTATTTGACATTTCTGACTAAAAAACTTCTATAGCGCCGTCATAGTAATGCACATAAACCGACAGCGCATATGCTGTACAATATGACTGTATTTGATATTGCCATAAGATTTCCAAAGTTCAAAATATGATAGTATTAGAACAAAGAGCAATAATTGAAGGAGGCTCAGAGTCGCCTACTTTCTTATGACAGAAATATGATAGCAGTTTCAACAGTGTCAATATTCATCAGCTTTTGTTAACCTTATAATTATGCGCAGTGCTGATTTAAATATTTCCATAACAAAGCACAATTAGCACTTTTGATGTAATGTAATATAATGCAGCATTTATATAGCACCCCTTCAAGAAATCTACTCAGAGCGTGCTGACCTATGTGATGTTAAAAGTCATGGTGAATGAGTAAAATGTGTCTGTTGGCAAAACTATGCACAGTAGGCTGAAAAGAGTCGCCAGTGGTGGGCCCACACACAAACGTGGAACCAACCAACGGATTCCTGTCGACAGCTGACAGATTGCTTCAAAGGCTTCTTCATTAGACAACGGTACCTTGTGAATTCATTTTAATGTTTTTGGTGATATGTTTGGCATCTGCCTCTTCTCTTAGGTCTTCATGAAATCTGTTAAGTTGGAATGGTGTCTCGGAGAAATCGACAGCGCGCGAAAACTTCTGGACGAATCTGTCAACCGATATTCCTCTTTCGCAAAGGTAACCAACGACCATCAAGGTTCATAATTTCGAAACGAAGCTAATAATCTTTATTAAAAAATTCACGTAGCTTTACTTGTTTTCGGTCGTCTTTCTAGAGATTTCCTGGTGCTCCATTTTTGATGCTTTTAGATGTTGTGATAATATCCATTTTCCTATGACAACAAACAGCCAAATTTAGTAGATATCTTAAACCACCCTCGGTCTGAGAAATAAATAATCACAATGAAATCAACGCTCTTCTGTTGTATCATATTTCTATGTTATATAGTGTTTATTTGCTTATGTTACCATGTTAGTTATGTCATTATAAATACTGAATGTTTTCCTATCCTAAGATGATTGAAGTGACCTTCATGGCATATACAACTCCTCCAATCCGCCTTCCACTTCCCTCCGTGACCCCTCAGCCTTTTCTTTCCTCTCTGTTCTGTCTCCCCTTTTTGTGTCTCCTACCTTACTTTTATTGGATAACTTTCATTTTTGCTTCTGTTCTTTGTACATGAATGTTAGTTGCTGCGTGTTGTGTTGTGTTGTCAGCTTGTTCAATAAACGAAGATATAATAATAGGAACTCCTTATCTTCATTTTTCAAATGTTGATTGATTGATTGATTGACTATGGCATACAATCAACCCTCTTGTTTTTATTATATTATTTATTTTATATGATATAATATTCTATTTTATTTATCATTATAAATTGTGATAAGTAATGTTACAAAGATAAGTTTAGCAAAGCATTTGTTTGTTGTCTTTAATTATGTAAGAGAACCTTTAATGAAGTTGCGAATAATCCTACTCAAAGCAATTTACTTGTGGCAGTGCCTATGGATTTTCAGGCCAATGTTAAAACTTTAAAATGACTTTTTATTGTTTATTTGGGTGAATTTTTCAGTTGTGGATTATGAAAGGACAGATTGAGGAGCAATATGGAACAGCAGAAGATGCAAGACAGGCCTACACTCAGGGAGTATGTAGGACCACTTTTTTAAAGTGCCAATTCATTGTTTTATGTAAAAATTTAAAACAAATAATTCAAGTTAAGATGTGTGAATTAAATAAACACGTTGATCACTTATCAGACTGTTATAATCTATAACTGATGACTGCTAATTTAAAGTGAAGATTAATTAATTATTTCATTTTAATTTAAGGCAAATTAAAAATTAAGACATAAAAGTCAAATAAACATGTTGATCGTTTATCAGACTGGTTAAAATCGAAAGCCTATAACTGCAAAACTGAAAAACGCAGATTAATTGATTGCCAGAAATTACAAAATCCAGTAAAATATGTTAACATTAGACATGCTAACTTCTTATTGAACTCATTTCAGTTGAGTGCTTATGTCTGTAACAATTAACAGTGCTGGATTAATTCACAATTGAATGCAGTTGTCATATTTTGATACCAATTATTTCTGGTTGTTGATCTCTGCTCAGATGAAGAAATGTCCGAACAGTATTCCACTGTGGATCCTGATATCTCGCGTTGAAGAGAAGGCCGGTCTGATCATCCGAGCTCGTGCGCTCCTCGAAAGGGCTCGACTCAAGAATCCTGGCTGTCCGGAACTGTGGCTCGAAGCCGTCCGACTGGAAAACAGAGCCAACCTCAAAACAAATGCACAGAACCTTATGTCCAAAGGTAGACGAGCATCACATGCAATATATACATCCAATACAGTTGTATTTGATGTTCATTCATTACAAAGATTTATATAGCACCCCTTTGAGGTTTCTACTCAGGAGCGCTCCCAACGCAACCCCGGCTGAAAGGAATGATCCTAAGGCTACTATAAAAACGCATTTGAGTAAACCCTTGGCATAAGACATGATGCTAAATAGAAGCCCATTCCATACCATAGGGCTCTAGCGATATTGCTACCTAGGGATGAACCGGAACTCAGCTCCGAACTTGGCTCGGCCGGAGTTTCAAAGCGCTCTGCATAAACCCGGAGTCGGACAAGTGGGTTCGAGTTTTAATCTTACTGTTTTTCTATTTTGAAAACGAAATATTAGATATTATTTAGAAACCGACAATCGACCTAACTAAAACACAAATGCAGTTACTATTGGTACTTACTAGTTATTACTTTCTGGTGTAAACTAAGGCAGAACTAGAAAATTCATAAAAAGTTGTGCTAATTTCCACACTAAAAATCAAGAGAACTGAGACTTTTTTAAATATTCATGAACTTGGACTTGGGAAAAATTTTAGATCAGGATAAATTAGGTATTAAATTAGAAATCATAAACTTAAACAGATGACATTATGATAAAGACTGCATGTTGTCGTTTTCTAGCTCTACAGGAGTGTCCGTTGAGTGGAATTCTCTGGGCCGAGGCAATCTTCATGGAGCCACGAAATTCACGAAAATCAAAGAGTACGGACGCATTGAAAAAGGTTGAACATGACCAGCATGTCCTCCTGGCCGCTGCAAAGTAAATATAGTCTTACGCTCTTAATCGACCAATTAATATCTTAGACATCATGTGTGGGGTCTGCCTTCATTGGGGTTCTTTTGTCCCTCAGGCTTTCATCTATCTTTTCAACTCACTCTGCCATTGTCATGTTTCTCAGTTGTGGGTCCTTCTATCTGGAATGTAATTGTAATTACGAAAATTTATATAGCACCTTCAGTAGCAAGCTACTTCTAAGGTGCTTTACATGACAGTTTGCTGCATATTATAAAACTAATTCTCAATAGTACAAAGAAAGTACGATTTTAACTGTTTTTTGAAGGTGGGGAGGGTTTTGGTCTCCTGTATGGCTTAAGGGAGACTGTTTCTGGCATGTAGGCCAGCAACCCAAAAGTCCCTATCGCCAATTGGAGTTATGCCTGTTACCTTAGAGGATTGTTAGATATAATTAAGTTTTCTCGCTGACCGGTGATGCGCCCTTATCAGTTTAGTGGATGATTTGCTCCCTGGCTTTCAAGGACTTGGAAATGCAAGTGTTTCTTCTCCTGGCGACTGACTCTGTACCTCAGATTCACATTTTGGTGTGACCTTGCATGTGTTTTTACAAATGTAATTAATAATAAATTTGATGACTTAAACCTAAACCCTTCTCAGGACCTCTTTGGTTTTGTCACCCGGATGTCATACAAGTGACTCTTCCTACTGCTTAGTATCTCTTTACTTTCTCATTGCTCTGAAAGACATCTGTTTTGCAATTGCTTATTGTGATTGTTTTATGATTCTTTGATTGTATGAGGTCCCTGCAGTGTGCGTGCAAGTGGTTTATCAAGTATATACTTACTTTTTTTTACTGTATTGAGTAGAACGGTTGGGGTTCAAACCCATTTCAAGAGAACTGACCAATGCCCTCGTATGCCAAGGCTAAGAAAATGAAGTCATTGATGCTTCACACCCATGGATAGCTTAAAGTTTGATCTTATTCTTGCTCTCTGTAATATGTTTCTTTGTTTATTTACGTTACAGACTTCTGTGGTCTGAACGTAAACTGGACAAAGCTCGAGAGTGGTTCAAACGGACGGTCAACCTGACGGAAGATTACGGCGACGGTTGGGCGTACTTCTATAAATTCGAGCTTCTTCATGGCACGGAGGTTAGCGTCGACTTGTTACAATCATAATAAAATATTTGTATCGTATCCTTAGATTTACATAGATTTACATAGATTTACATAGCTCCCCTCACAGAATGACTATTCAGGGGCACGGAATTTTCAGGGAAAGGAAACGCCGTTGAAGAGTGAGAAGCCGATGGAGAGAAGTGAGTCATTAGTTTAGTCCTTAATGATGGAGGAAGGTCATTCAAGGTAGATAGACCACAACAGCAAATGGTCAGTGTTGTGTCAAGGCAGTCTTAGTCCTAGGAACATTAAGATTCAGATGTTCATTGTTCTACAGAGTACAAGAAACAAGATGAAGTTGAACATAACAGCTTTCAGAAATGGTCGGAGAGATATTTCGGGGCACTGATTACCTGGCAGTATACAATATATAGCGCCAATTAAAATCCTACAAATGCTTCTGACACAGAGACTAGTGTCATCCCTGACAAAGAGGGCACTTTTCAGGTGCTTACAGACTAATCAGAGGTTAGGGTAGAATAGTTGGTCCTAAGGGAATGAGGTAGCCAGTTCCAGTTGGAATGACCAACAGTGGTGAAACTTCTAGACTGAGACATTGTGGGCTTTTGTAGGTTTTGTGTTTGAGTAGCTAACCCTTCATATCTTCACCTTGAACCAGTTCCGATCTTCACTTTTCTATCGATTTTGTTGTTTGTATGTTTGGTCAATTTAGCTGTGAATAAGTTGATTCCACTGGATTTAATACTATACTTCGACAAAGGATTGCGATGTTTAACGATAGTTCTGCAACCATCTTCCATTGGTGTGTTTTAAGTGCACCCAACAAAGTGCTGAAGACGTGTTATAATTGATACAAACCGATATTTTTTATGAGTGCTTAAATATTAGCACCTCTTCAAAAAACTCATCAGATGTAGTAGTTTTGAGTGCTTAATGATGTCATATGGCTGCCAGGCACTGTGGATGTCCCCCTCCTTCTTTCCCCAGGCTTGTGACTGGCACTATGGCATTTAGTTCCTCTGAGTGCAGATATTGAACGGGCGCTATATAAATTCCCATTGTCTGCGCTATATAAATTCCCATTGTCTGAGGTTCTCGTTTAAACATAGAATCTGCAACTATTGTGTTGTTTTTCTCTGTCTCAGGAGCAGCAGAACCAGGTGAAGCGCCGATGTCTGGCAGCGGAACCTCGCCACGGAGAACTCTGGTGCAACATCTCAAAGGACATCCGGAATTGGCGCCTCAAGACGGAGGACCTGCTTCCGATGGTTGCGGCTACGGCTCCAATTCCAACGTAGGAGACAATCGTGGACTTAGAATGACTCTTGTGATGCGTTAGGACTATTCAGTTAAGTTACTGAAGCTACCAAACGTTTAGCTGACTGAAAGGAGTGATGTGAAACGGTGAAGAATTTTGCAATGAAATGAAAATAATGCTGTCAAGTATTAACTCTTTAAAGTAGCAAAGAATGGTGCAGTAAAGTGGTGAAGAATGGTGCAGTCAAGTAGTAAAGAATGGTGCGATGAAGTGAAGAATGTTGTTATAATTTAAGTAGCACCTGTGAGGAATGTTGCATTGTTTCCGTTCCATTTGAAGTGTGTATGTAAATCACTCGTTCTTTCTAAAAAGCCAATTGTTTTTTGTCTTTGTAACTATTATAGAACAAAGAGGCAGTAGTCCCGTGAGCCAATCCTAAAAGGCAGCCACAGTTATGAACTTAGCAATTTAATTTTCTTGGCCTTGGTATATAAGAAATAAAAAATAGAAATAAAAGAAATGAGTCAATTGTAAAAGGGAGCCAGATGGTATGATGTGTTAGAAACGTCAATCTCTTTTCCAGGCCTCTCCCTCTTCAGCTGATCTTCCCAGCGGCCACGAGTGCCAAAAGTGTCGTCTCTTGATGAATGATTTTCATTAGTTAGTGGCCAGTTCTCTTGTCAGAGGCGGCGATCTCGTTTGACAGGTGGGTGGCACCAAATGAAAGGTTTAGGAAATGTGTAGGACAAACGTATAACGTGTCCCATCTCTGCAAAAGGTGGGGGACTTTTATAGTTTGAGGTTGCCAGAACATTGGAAATAAAATCAGGGTGGGTCGCATGACTAAAAAGGTTGAGAACCGCTGTCATAGGTTTAACATGGGTTACATGACAAACGTTATAGTCGTCGATCAAGCCTTAGATTAAGTTCCCTGCCTGTTTTGCGAATTTCTGCAGTTGTTCGATAAATCATGATACTAACGATCAATTCTGCCAATGAGACCCATATTTCACTTTCGAAATTTCCGGAATTCGTAGGCCTATCTGAAAAATTCCGGAAATTCGGTATTCATAGCAGACTGGAATTCCAGAAATGCGGGAATCGGAAACATCGGAATTTGCAATCTCTATTCGTTTAGAACTTGATCAATGTTTCTATACGGTAATTGCCCGATTGGATACTATTGTGCTTGAACCTGCACGTCATGGCTCTTCTTATTTTTCGTCCAACTCCTTAGAAAGTTTCGATAAAGACAGCTTTCGTTGAGAGAAGGTACAGATTTCAATCGCATTAATCAGGAAATCAAACCAACTGAAGGAAAAGAAGACCATACACAACAAGCTGGAATTCGTTGCATTTACTGTGTGAATGTTTAAGACAACAATTGAGTAAAATAACGATAGTATAATACGAAACAGTTTTGCAAATTAAGGCGCTATAATAACATATTATGTGATCTTTTGTGAACGCAGTAATTGAATTCCGGTTGAAAAGGACGATTAAGATTTTACGAATATATTTCTTTTACAAATAAATAAAATGGAGAATCTGAAGTTGCGCTGACTCTTGACATTTATTGATGTTAGTATTGCGCATGCAGACTATCGTGATCGTATTCTCCAAACTTCTAAAGTGCCACTTGAAAGCCAAGCGCAGAGCACCAGCTTATTCGCGAACACTGCATCGAATCAGAGAGGTTGTCCAGGGATCAACCCGAATCACCGAAACCCGAATCCCCGAAAGCGCTGAAAAGGCCGAAAAGCCCGATTCCCGGAAAACAGCAATATTCTATTGAAAAAAGCTGAAAACTTAAAACAGCGCTATTCATGCATCAATCCAGCTTCTGCGTGAATTCTTTTCAGCGATCCAGCTTCCATTTGAGCAGAAGCTTTTCATCAATTCAACTTCGTTTTTGGGGATACGGCGGAAGTCAGTTTGGGGGATTCGGGTTTCAGCGATTCGCTGTGCACCCGTTGTCCAAAGGGTAGTCCGTGAGATGTCAGCGTCCGGTTTCCAGACGATCAGAGGCGGCAGAGTAGCTGTTAAGGTGGGTATCACTTTTGTCGATGATTAGAAGGTGAACGATCAAGTAAGGGGTCTGGGTAAGAGTTCTTGGAGAGGCGAGACTTGAGTTTAGACTGGAAAACTCAAGGGTGATGGATATAGGAGCCTGAGACAGATGATGCAGGGTGAGAGGCAGTGATGGTGGAAAGTGTCTTGAATTCGGGAGGTAGATCTACTACATTTGGTTGTTCGTTGTCGTAGATAAATGGATGTTATAACATCGTTCTAAAAGGAGCAACAAAATGGAGCATCAGGAAAACTCAAAAAAGATGGCCAAAGAGCCTCAACAGGGACATTCGAAGACAAACAAAGAAACAGAAAGGTGACAACTAACTTAAATCAATTATTAAATTTTTTATTACCATTATTAGAATCATTTTAAAATTATTTCAGATTATATAATGCAATGTTCTGCTGATCATGATGTCATTACGATCTCAAAGAGATCTCAGAACGATCATAGTCATAAACTAAACATTTCTATTATACTGTTCTGATGCTGCATCAGGTCAGAGGGGTTGTCCAGAAGTGTTAACATTCGAATACCCAACAGACCAGAGAGAGCGGTTTTGAAGAAGATTTCATCGGGGACAAGAAAGCTTGAAGGATTGGATGGAAAAATAATCATTTCGATCAAAGGCAGACTTAATGTGTTGTAAAGACTCGTAAGTATTTTGGGATTTATTACTAATAAATGTGATAATGATGATGTGATCAGTCTTTGTTATTTTTTTCTGTTATGTTTAGAATGAAGCAAATTGTGCAGCAACAAGATGCCAAACTCTGCCAGCAGAACAAACTGTTAGAACTGACAGTTGCAATTGAACCACTGTTAGTAGTAATCTGAGTTAATATAGATCCATCAATCTGTAACTTAAATTGAGCTAATATCTATCAATCAGTAAACTGCTGTTAATTACAGGTGATATCAATCAATTTTAATGTTGACCAATCACAGACTTGCAATCAGTCAATCAATTTACCATTGCTCATCATGTGCATTCTACTTTTAGTTTGAAATTTGATACCACCCTTCTTCCAACATATTTTGCTCAGAAGTGCATACACACGCCTTGACGACACAATTGCAGTTGTACTGCAGAGCAATTGTGCATGAATGACTTGCTCAAGGTCCCCACACAGTGACTGACGCTCTGCTCACTCAGCGCACACTAATATCTATCAATCAGTAAACTGCTGTTAATTACAGGTGATATCAATCAATTTTAATGTTGACCAATCACAGACTTGCAATCAGTCAATCAATTTACCATTGCTCATCATGTGCATTCTACTTTTAGTTTGAAATTTGATACCACCCTTCTTCCAACATATTTTGCTCAGAAGTGCATACACACGCCTTGACGACACAATTGCAGTTGTACTGCAGAGCAATTGTGCATGAATGACTTGCTCAAGGTCCCCACACAGTGACTGACGCTCTGCTCACTCAGCGCACACTGAGCGCTGCGGGCCGACCACTGACCAATCAGCCACTGTGCCACCCTATACAATGACGTAGTGCCAAGAGACTGTTCTGTTAATGTTCTTGTGTAGGAAAATTGATTTATTATCTCAGCCTGAACAAGAGAAACGAACTCAACAACCTGAACAGTTGCCATTGAAGACAGAACCACTGTTAGTCTGTCTCATGTCTGTAACTAATTACCTCATGTTTAAGGAAGACTGTTCTCCCAATCTAGCACAATGAACACCATTTATTAATTTATAAGTCATAAGTCTTGTATAAGATATCCTTCTAGCCGAACTATGGCGAAAAACGTTAGTTTTCAACTTCTTGCGAAGGCTGCATTCCCTAATTAAAAGACAAACGTGTATCATCATAATTTCTTATTTTCTGTAGTCTTGAAATACCTGTTATTTTAGGCTACTAACTCATTTCTGCCGTAAGACTTCTTTTCTCATTTTCCTTTCGTATTGTCCAACAAGAAAATCAGTCATGTCATATAGTCTCATATTTATTCATTCATTAATTTTAACATTTATATAATTATCACCCTCAAGACGTGTAAACATGGTTTTCATTGCTCAATCTTTTCTTCTCATATCCTGTTCAAATTCTTGTCAAGTGCTTTCTATCCTTTGTTGACTCAGGTCAGCATTTCCAAATCATTTTTGGCCTTGGAACTCTTTTGATCTAAATTTTTTGGGTGGAACCCTGTCAAAAACGAAACATATTTTTGTTGTTATTGCAAATGCTTGAGAATGCAGACAATTATTGGTTTGGGCCTAGATTAGATTACTGATAAAATAAATGTTGATGATAATGACATATGCATTCAGTTTGCAAGCTGGAATATATATATATATATATATATTATACATATATATATATATTATATAAAGGACACTTCATACATTTTATAAAGTGGCCGATATAGAAATTATAACAGAAAACTTATTCACACTGAAAGTTTTTTGCAAAACCTATGTTTTTACCTCACGGAACCCTAGTTTGAGAAACGCTGATTTAGGTGATGAAATGTAAAAATGTGGATTGATGCAAGCGATGAAACTAATGCAACCCTTTTATTTGATTGTGGTATTTTTTAAAACAGTTCAGATGATGAAGAGCCAAGCCAACAATTTCTCAGATCCTTCAACTTACGCAGCTCTCGGAAGCAGACAACATCGTAAGTATTCACCATGACCACAATTGAAGCGACAAATAGTTTAGCATCGATGTTTTTGAATTGTCTCCCTGATCACAAACTGTCAGTGGGATGATTAGATGGTGAGGACTGGTCACCCATCCTCTGTCGAGAAAATTCAGTTGCTAACGCTTCATACCCATGGCTCAGCCTCTCAGCGTACTCTCTTTGTACCTTTTGCTCGCACAACCATGACACAGTTCAGGGCATTAGCCATTGCTGGCCCCACAGCGTGGAATGGCTTCTCCGGTCATTCTTCCTAGGGCACCCTCTGATACATTTCATCACACCTCAAGACTTTTCTTTTTGCTCGACTCTGGATCGTGAGCGCCTCTGAGTTGTCGTCTTGAAAGGGCGCTATATTAAATTCATATAAATTCAAATGGATGCTTTGTGTCTAGCTTAAGGGACTGCTCTTCTTCTTCTTCTTCTTTAGCATTTCATCAGTATTTTCTTTTTACTCTATACACTACCATGACAGAGGTTACTGCACAATAATAATAATAGTAATAATAATATATTGGCCTATCTCTATTAGAAGTAGGGGCATGATCTGGAATAAACTAGTAGCCTTTAGACCTTGAGCATATTAAATATTAACAATGATATTTGTATTTTAGTTAATTACTAATGATTAATTATTATTAAATAATATTTATCCATTACTGATTGCATATTATTAGTAATAAAAATAATAATATTCATAATTATAATAGTAATATTGGCGATGCATCTAATGTTTGTGTTTTCTTTCTGTAGGAAAGTAGGTGTGGCCTCTTCGGGAAAATTGCATCCAGAAGTATCGCATCCAGAAGTATCGCAACCAAAGAAACACTCTGACAGTGAACTGATTGTAAGCAAACAATCTCAGCCAAGAATACTAAACACTGTTGGACATTCTGAAAAGGAATCAGTGTCAAAGAATGTAGAAGAATCGCAGCCGAGAAAGTCACTTAGACACTCTGAGAATTATTCAACATTGAGAAATGTAGAAGAATTGTCACCAAGGAAGTCACTTAGACACTCTGAGAAAGAATTTAAATCAGTAAATATAAAAGAAAGCCAACCGAGGAAGTCGCTTAGATGCTCTGCCAAGGCACCACTTGTAATAGACCTAAATGAATCACAATCCAGAGAGTCGCTTGGACACAGTGATGAAAAACTGCCATTAATAAACTTAAAAGAATCACGACTCTTGGAGTCACTCGGACTCTCTGATGAGGAAACTCCATTAACAAACTTAAAAGAATTACGACCAAGGAAGTCTCGTAGATTGCATGGCGAGGAGACGCCATTAAAAAATTTAAAAGAATTACGACCAAGGAAGTCTCGTAGATTGCATGACGAGGAGACACCATTAATAAATTTAAAAGAATCACAGACTCAGAAATCACCTCAATGCTTGAACGAGAAATCACGGTTGGTAAATTGTTGAAACTTATATCATCTATAACTTTAAAAAGACTTCTTTGTATATTATTTGTATATCTTTTAATGACAGACGTCATGCATTTTCATTGGTTGTACTGATCATTATGGTATAACCTGCATGCTCTTTTAGCTGGACATTCTGCATACACTTTTTGCAAGCATCTGAAAACTTCTGTATCGTGCCGGGGGTTGGGATGGGAGTGCCTCTGTGTAGGTTATCTTGGAATGGAGCTGTATATGATAATAACAACGATCATAGGAATGGGAGGGATGGAATGGGAGGGATGGAATGGGAGGGATGGAATGGGAGAGATGGAATGGGAGAGATGGAATGGGAGAGATGGAATGGGAGAGATGGAATGGGAGGGATGGAATGGGAGAGATGGAATGGGAGGGATGGAATGGGAGGGATGGAATGGGAGAAATGGAATGGGAGGGATGGAATGGGAGAAATGGAATGGGAGGGATGGAATGGGAGAGATGGAATGGGAGGGATGGAATGGGAGGGATGGAATGGGAGAGATGGAATGGGAGTAATGGAATGGGAGAGATGGAATGGGAGAGATGGAATGGGAGGGATGGAATGGGAGAGATGGAATGGGAGGGATGGAATGGGAGAAATGGAATGGGAGAGATGGAATGGGAGGGATGGAATGGGAGGGATGGAATGGGAGAGATGGAATGGGAGGGATGGAATGGGAGAGATGGAATGGGAGGGATGGAATGGGAGAGATGGAATGGGAGGGATGGAATGGGAGGGATGGAATGGGAGAGATGGAATGGGAGGGATGGAATGGGAGAGATTGAATGGGAGGGATATTCCTCTGACATGCTGTGCAAATGTTTTTTGGTACATACAATGACGTGGTATATCACAGTGAAGACTGCGATGGTTTGGACATGTAGAGAGAGAGAATGCCGGTTGACCGAATCCCACACAATGCAATACATGGACGATTCAAAGCAAATGGAAAGAAAGGCAGGCGAAGAATACACTGGGTAGAATATATATCACTTGAACTAACACTCTGTGGAGCAATGGACAAAGGACCGATAAAAATGGAGTTTATTTATTTGTATCCGTCGCCACCAATGACTGTCATCAGGAGATGATGATGATGATGATGGTGATGGTGATAGCGACGATGAGGATGGTGATGATGATGATGATGTGGACGACGGCAATGCATATATGACCTTGATGATATTGATGTAAGATGCTTATTTCTTAAAATGTCCCATTCAAATGTTAAGTTCAGACCTGCATTTACACATACAGAATGATGGTGATTGGATGATGCTTATAAGTTCATGATGTTAATTATTTCTCTTCTGTTTGATTATCTTCTGTTAGAATCCCTCGGTCAGCATCTGTCGAGACAAAAGTCTTCACGTGTTCTGTATGTGGTCTTGCGATGAAGAGACATGCTCAGTTGGTGAAACATCTCAAATGGCATGAGAAGCAAATTATCATGGACAGCATCTCGTACTCCTGCAACCAGTGTGGCATCCAATACAGCCAGCTCTTTCGCTTGAAGAGCCATATAGCCGCGATGCATGTAGCTAAGACCATTTCAAGGCAGACCGACAGTAACCATGGAGACGGTAGTCGTCAAAAGAGCGATGAAGAAATCGGTCGACAAGCCGGAAAACAGCAGAGAAATGCAGAAAAGGTTCAACTGTGTGAAGATAGAGATGACGAAATGTATGGGTTGAGCGATGCAGAAAACGATTGCATGTTTGAGAAAGATGACCAAAGCGTAAATGAAGTCAGTGATCAAGAGGATTTTACATCAATTTATCTAACAGACAAGGTTGAAAAAAGCTTCCAGAGTGCTCCTGAAAGTACGGAACCAAATCCCAAGGCAACTGTCGCTGATTCGAAGGCAGAAACACAGGCAACTGGGGAATTGAATTCGAACATACGGCGTTCGTCGCGATTGTCTTCCGATGGTTACATCCACAGAGTAATTCAAGGAAATGGGCAGCAGAGGATGCTCAATAGAAGTTGTGAGGAAAAGGGGGAGGTGGTTGGTCAAGGACAGAGGGTATGCAGAGGAAGAAATGATGAGAATGCTGGGAAAACATGTCAACTGAACGCCAGCGGAGATATCGGTCCTCAGAGTGCTGATGTTCAAAATGTAGGAGATCAGCAAACAGAAGGTCTGCAGGGAGATCAATCGGATTCCGGAGCACTGACTTTGAAAGGCAATCATTATAACCGAATTTGCAGGTACTTAACTGCTTAAGTTGTTAAAATTTTTTTTACGGTGGTTGAAATTTTTTGTGGCTGGGATCCTTCCCTGGTTATCGTACATCCCTCCTTGAGTCTTAATTTTTCGACAGTTATTCCACTGGTTCGGATTAGGAGCGCTGTTGTTAAGTTTTTTCTTGTAGTGGCGCTTTATAGATATGCTATGATGTGTTAAGAATCGAGGTCACTCGACTGCACCATCACAATAGAGTGTTCGTTCGGTCTATACTGACTTATGGCTTTCTTTTGAGCATCTCTAAATGGCACGGACCACCACTGCCTCCACCACTTCTACTGCAACTCAAACTGCTGGCTTTGTATCAAACTCTTGCACTGTATTAATTATAACTACAATTTATATGGCGCCATAACTCAGCCAGACCGCTACAAGAGCACATCACCAACAACTATCAAGTGGCATAAACCGTTACGAACAGATGATTCTTGAGTTTAGACTTGAAAGAGTCCTCTGACTCTGAAAATCAGATGTAGGTGTTAGAATTTCAGGATCTAGGACCATCAACTGATAAAGCACGATCGCCGGCAAGTTATGCTACGTTCGCGGGGATCGGCGTATTGTTTCTTCACACTCATAAACGACGGAATGTAGGATCTACTAATCGATTTTTGGTTTTCATTTTCAAGGAGACTTGTCGGCGGCATTATCTGCCATTTCAAAGAGACAATCTATCCTTGTTCGGAGTGCGGGCTTGAGCTTACACGACCGTCGCATCTTGCGAGGCACAAGCTAACAAGGCATGCCAAAAAATTGCAGAATTGCGACATCTGTGGGCTTCAGTGTGAGACAACGTACCAACTGCAAAATCACATGCGCACCGACCACTACTTCTGGATTCCACGTGATAAGGCAGGAAAGATACAGCACAGTGGAAGAGATGTTGACAGGAATGTTGATGAAAGAAGTCGACAGAGTGATAAGGTTGTCAATGGTGGGGTCGATCAACTGGGTGACCCGCAAAGCTGTCCCGTGATTAGCGATTTTGAAAATGTTGAACAATGTCGAGAAATTGGTGAAAGTAGTCACATAGGAGATCATCAAAAGGAAGTTCAGTTGGGAGATGAACTGAATTCCAGAGAATTGACTTTGAAAGGCGATCATACGAGCCGAATTTGCAGGTATTTGAAAGTTTTATTAAGTTTCTAAGAAAATTATTTTGTTTGTGGACAGTGGTGGAAATTATTGGGTGATTGGATAATTTTACACCGCCAATGGAGTCTTTCTTTTCAACTGTTGTTTCACTGGTTTGGGTCGGAAGCTTCACTGTTGGGTTTTTGCTTGAATTGGCGTTTTATTTAGTTTTTAATTTAGTATTGTTTTTTTCCACTGAACTGGATGAATGCAATCATGACAATAGAAAGTTACATCCTTACTGACCGGCTTCATTTTGAGCGTCTCTGTATGGTGGAAACTGCTTCTGTCGCCAACGTTTCTACAGCATCTACTACACCATTTGCGACTGGCTTGTGTATTAAACTCTTGAACTATAATAAAAGTAATAATAACGACAATTTATATGGTACCGTAACTCGGTTATACCACTGCAACAGCCCCTCACAAACAACTAACGGGTGGGATATGCCGTAGCGAACAGGTGATTCTTGAGTTTAGGCTTGAGAGAGTCCTAAGAGATGGCCAATCTGACGATGGACAGAGGACTGTTCCAGCATCTAAGATCATCGACCGATAAAGCACGATTACTGAAGCGCGTTTTCGTCCTCCATCGCTGATTTCAGTGTTATTGCTTCTTCATACTCTTAAACAGACTAAAGGATCTGCTAATCAATCTGTGGTTTTCATTTTCAAGGAGGATTGTGGATGGCGTTACTCGCTATTTCAGAGAGAGGATCTACGCTTGTTCGGAGTGTGGGCTTGAGCTTACACGACCATCGCATCTTGCGAGGCACATGCTAAGTAAGCACGCTCAAATATTGCAGACTTGTGATGTCTGTGGGCTTCAGTATGAGACAATGTATCAGCTGCATGATCACATGCGCACCGACCACATCTTGAGCCTTCCACTTGGGATTGCAATTTGTCCAGGAATGAGACAACAAGAGGGAAGAGATGTTGATGGGAATGGTGACAAAAGATGTCAACAGAGTGAAGTGGTTGTCAGTGGTGGGGTTGGTCAACAACAGAGTGAGAGTGACCTGCTAAACTGTCCTGTGATTGGACTGAAGAATGATGATGCTCATAATGATGTGGCTGGAGAAAGTGACCTTCAAGTTGAGTCTGGACAAAGTGGTCAAGAAAATTCCAATGGACGAAATGTCCAACTGGATGTCAGTGGAGATAACGGTCCACAGTGTGCCGATGTTGAAAATGTTGAACAAAGTGGAGAAATTGGCAAAGGAAGTCACTTTGGAGATCATCAAGAGGAAGTTCAGCCGGGAGATGAACTGGATTCCAGATCATTGACTTTGAAATTCGAACGTTATAGCCGACTTTGCAGGTACTTAACTCTTTAAGTTGCTGGAAAAGCTTTTTGGGGGGCCAGTGATTGAAATTATTGGGTAACTAGGAGCCTTCCTAGGTAATTTTGTATTGCCCCTGGAGTCTTTCTTTTTTCAACTGTTATTTATTCACTTGTTTGGCTCGGTATCATCACTGTTGAGTGCTTTGTTGATGTGGTGTTTTATAAATATATTTTAATTTTAAATAAATGTTGGTCGCTGAACTCTGCCATCACAATAGAGAGCTACGTCTATGCTGACTATGGCTTTCTTTTGAGAGGCTCTGTATGGCGGTGAGAGGCTTTGTATTTTGGTGACTGCTATTGCTGCCGCAACTTTCATTACAGCATCGACTACACCATTGGCTGCTAGCTTGTGTAATAAACTCTCACACTACAATAATAATAATAACAGTAGTTTTATATGGTGCCGAGTTAAGACCTGAAAGAGTCCTCTGACTCTGCCAGTCAGATGCCGGTGTTAGACTTCCAGCATCTAGGACCATCAACCGATAAAGCACGATCGTCGAAGCACGTTCTCGTTCTATGTTCGCAGAGGTCGATCTTTTTGCTTCTTCAAATTTCTCAACGGACAAATGGATGTTCTAATCAATTTGTGGTTTTCATTATCAGTAGGGTCGTAGACGGCGTAATTCGCTATTTCAAAGAGACAATCTACCCTTGTTCGGAGTGCGGCGTTGAGCTGACGCGACCGTCACATCTTGCTGCTCACAAGCTAAAAAAGCACTCTAAAAAATTGCAGAATAGCGATATCTGTGGGGTTCAGTATGAGATGACACAGCAACTGCAAGATCACATGCGCACCGATCACTATTTGAGTTGTCTACTTGGGAAGGTGACATGTCCTAGAAAGAGACAGCACAAAAGAAGAGATGTTGATGGGAATGTTGTGTCTGGACAAAGTGGTAAAGAAAATTCCAATGGACTAAATGACCAGCTGGATGCCAGTGAAGATATCGGTCCTCAAAGTGCAGATGTTGAAAATGTTGAACAAGGTAGAAAAATTGGTGAAGGAGGTCATGTTGGAGATGAGCAAAAGGAAGGTCTGCAGGGAAGTGAACTGGATTCCAGAGCATTGACTTTGAAAGGCAATCATTATAGCCGAATTTGCAGGTACTTAAGAGTTTGATTAAGTTGCTAGCAAATAAATTGTGCACTGTTTACATTGGTTGAAACTATTGGCTTCTTTGGTAATTGTACACCTCTGCTGTACCAATATATTAGAATAGTAACTGTTATCAATTTTTGTCGATGCTGAGTATAGCCGATTATTGAAATAGCCATTACCGATTATGAAGCCATTTATTTTGAAATTTTATTCTGTAATGATTATTGTGCAAAAAACAAATAAATTTATTTCTCTATTTTCGCTGTGAACAGAGGGACGCTGCTCGGTAGACGAACCAGTACATGGCATTGTTAAATTTATCTGGCAAGTGGCGTGACTATATATATATATATATATATATATATATATATATATATATATATATATATATATATATATATGTGTGTGTGTGTGTGCGCGTGCGCACTTGTGTATATGTTGCTCAGTGGTTTTCAACCTTTTTGCTTGTTCAACCTCATGAACAGATTCTGGGATCTGCTAAGGAATCTGTGGTTTTCGTTTTCAAGGAGGATCGTCGATGGCGTTACTCGCTATTTCACTGAGACGATCTACCCTTGTTCGGAGTGTGGTGTTGAGCTGACGCGACCGTCGCATCTTGCCGCGCACAAACTAAAAAAGCACGCTAAAAAATTGCAGACTTGCGACGTCTGTGGGCTTCAGTACGTGACGACACAACAGCTGCAAGATCACATGCGCACTGATCACGATTTGAGTCTTCCCGTTGGGATTGCAAGCAAAGATGATGAGGGCCTAACAGTAACTCCCAGGTATTTGTTTACTGGATGACTTTTTTTAAAATAATTTAATTGTATGACTATTGTTGTTTGAACGTTGTTTTATGCCAGATAGATATATTTACAAACAGTTTTGCAGGCAATTATTGTATGGAATATCAGACTGGGAACATTAGTCAACATTCCTGTGGCATTTTAGCACTGGATTATGGTGGATGTATATGCAAACTATTTTTTTTATGGTAATGCTATTTTGTTCAGCTTAAATCCATGAACTCACCAAGATCTGGTGGAGTAAATTAAATAAAAATTTCCTTGGAGCCCAGTGGCATCAAAACATTGGATTCATTATTCATTGTTTGGCAATGTAATTGATTTCTTGTATTCACCTATTAGTGTATCAGTTATATGTTCTAAATGTGCACAAAGGCTTTGTTGATTATTAAGTGGTTATTTATAATTTATTATTTCTAGTGGTTATTTATAATTTATTATTTCTAGTGGTTATTTATAATTTATTGTTGCTCTCTTATCGATGCTCCAGCAGGAGTGGGAGGAACTAAAAAATTTGATGATTTTTGATGGTTGCTGTATATCAGTTCTAAATGTGCACAAGAGCACAATTTACATTAATTGGCCATTAATTGGGTTTTTCCCCATGTTACACAGGATCCCTCTGGGATATTTTTATTATTATTATCTGCTTTAGTCCCTAAATGTCCATCAATTGTTATTAACATCATTGTTGTTGTTTGTTACATTTTTTCTAGTACAGTCTTTCCTAATCTTCTTTGGCTGTTTCATCTATAAAAATAAATGGCGGAATCTTGTCCAAAACTAGACATAATTTTATATTATGCTTGGAAATGCAGCCAATTATAAGTTTAGACCTAAAATAGAGTATTAAGAGTACAATATTGATGAAAATGACATAATGAGTTCTTTTTCATATTCTGTTATACACAGATATTGAGGAAAAAATTTGTATACCTAATTTATTTTTAATTGTTGCAAGCTCATTGTTCACACTGAAAATTTTCAGCGGAACCAGTGTCTTCAATTCACGGAACCCTAGAGTTCTGCGGAACACAGTTTGGGAAACGCTGGTTTATATTAGTTATTATGTTTTATAATAATTCCAGTAGTAAACGACAAGGTTTAAGACAACGATGAAAATAACAATGTTCTGTTTACATATAAAAAATGAACTCAATTCAATAGAAACATTAATGATCACGATCATAGTCACAGTAATTATAACTGCATCTGTTCGATTTTGTTGAATCTTTCAGAGTGAATGATCAACTTCTTGTCTGCAGCATCTGTGGTCTTAAAGTAGAGCAACTGAGCGACTTACGCAAACACCTGTTAACACACGAGTCAGAGAAATCCACCCTAAACGAGTCATACACGTGTGAAGTGTGCGGCGTGGTCTTTGATACTTCCCAAGCGATTCGTCAACACATGCTGTCCCATGAATCAAACGGGCAGTCACTGAGAAAGCGCGAATGGTTTGGTAGACTGGAGGGCAACAAGGTCGTCATAGTGGACAGTGAAGTCTACTATAAAGAATGCCAAGTACAGGATGTTGAATTGAAAAGGAATCAGTGTGCACAAGATGATGTGACGAACATTAAGCAGGAAACTCGGTGTAATTGGGAAGATGGAATGAAGAAAAGTGGAAAGAATGGGAAATGTGACAATGAGAGATCGGATGGTGATAATGGAGAGAATCACGAAGAGGTTGCAGAAGGAATTGAAACAGATACACCTTCAGTGGATGAGCTTGTTAATGAAATCAACAGGTACGTCATAATCTCCGTATTATCTTTTGTGTTCTGTGCATGCTAATATTTTACTGTGCTTGCGTGGGTGTTTGACCCTCGTAAAAAACTTTTATTATTGGAGACTCATCAAATTTGCCATTATCATGCAGCTTGGACTTCAGGTGAAATTGTATATTACAATTCAATGCAACTGTCTCGATGGTGCAACTGCAGTTATATTGCAGAGAAATTGTGCACAGAGGACTTCCTCAAGGTCTCCTCAAGTGACTGCTCGGATGAGGATCGAACTCATACACTCTGCGTAGCAGTCCGACCGCTCTAACCAATCTTTTACATCATTTACTGAATTTTATTTCTGTCCTTATTCATCAGAATCTCTCCTCAATGAAACCTAAGGAACACCGTTAATAAACATATATACTTATATAACGCGTATGCATCTTTGCTTCGGAATTATGTTCCCTCTTCGACTCACTCTTTGCTACTAAGTGGGAGTGCTTCTATATGCAGGCCGTATTCTGAGGACTTCTTTTCCAACCGGGCTTTTTTGCACTTAGAGCGCCTCTGATTAGTTTGTACTGGGAGATGTGCTATGGAAATCTAAGTGCATCTTCTTCTAGTGACTGACTATCTGCACCTGAGATTCACATTTCAGTGTGACCTTGCACGCGTTATAAATTTAATTAATATACAATAAAATACGCTAAAATTTCTGCTTATAGGGAAGAGGTTACTTTGACAGCCTGTCCCACCAACAAGGACTTTGAGAATCTATTTAAGAATCCACGCAACATTTGCGACATCTGTGGACTGCGTCGGAACAATCCCCAGCAGCTGGAGCGTCACATGAAGAGGCACGCCCTCGAGAGGAGGATGAAGGGAACGTTCTTGTGTGACCATTGCGGTTCCACATACAGGTGTCTGGGTTTCCTCGAGAGGCACAAACTGACGCACGTCGTGGAGAATTCAAAGGTGCATTGTGCCGAAGAGTCAAAGGCTGAGGACGAAGACATGGTGAACGGGATTCCTATCAGTCAGATCGTGACGATGTCAGACGTTACTCCGGAGACGACACTTTTGGACGAATCAACGGATGATAAGTACGTGTTTCATTTTCTGCGTCTGTTTATTGATCGATGCATTTGATGATGTTTGGGTCCATGCTGGACTGACAATCAAGAGGCAGGGGTTCGAATCGCGGCTTGGCTGAAATTTGGTATGCTGACCATACACTGTCAGTGGAAAGATAAGATGGCAAGGAAGAGGACTACCGACAATTACTTTTGTCAGTAAGACTGTCAGTGAAGCTGCTTTCAGCTCTGCCTTACTCACTTACTTACTGGAATAATAAGGGACTTGAAAACAAACAATTTCAGTGGAATAAAATCTTGAATTGAAGGTAAAGGCTCAAATTCAGTTTGAATTTCAGTGTTAAATTTATATATCGATAATAGCATTTATAAAAAGTTTTTTCAGTTTCTAAACAGGTTCAACTGGAAAATTATTTTGACTGAATATCAATGAGAGATTTCTTGTTTTTTAGGTCGGCTACCGATAGCACTTTAATCCAGTACAACACGTTCTATATCTGCGATGAGTGCGGTTCAAGGTTCGAAAAAGCCAATGAATTACTCCGACACAAACTGGAGCACAGACGAGGGAACACCCTTCGACCGTTCGTCTGTGAGGAGTGTGGGCAGCGGTACGCCCTTCGGAGTCTCCTAGAGAGACACCTGCTCACGGCTCACCTCAACCAGCGATCTGAGTTGTGCACCACCTGTGGAAAGGTTTTCAACCTGAGATCACAGCTTCGGGACCACATGCGCATGCATACGGGCGACAAACCCTTCAAGTGTGACTGCGGTAAAGGATTTACGACGAGGCGTGCGAAAGAGATGCACGAAGCGCTGCACACCGGTCTGAAGCCTTACAAGTGCGAGGTGTGTGGGAAGGCATTTGCCTCGAAGGGCACCCTTACTCAGCACGGGGTCACCCACACCGGGGAGCGCCGATTTGCCTGCCCTCTGTGTGACAAGCGCTTTACAGCCGGCTGCGCGCTGAAGACACATCTGAAGTTCCACTCTGGCGACAAGCCCTTCTCATGTGTGATTTGCTCGAAGGTGTTCTTGACGAGGAGTAACCTCCAGCAGCATTACGTGACACACACCAAGGCAAAGGCGTTCAAGTGTGACATTTGCAATAAGGCATATGCGCAGCGGTCAAGCCTTAAGATCCACATGAGGCTCCACCAGGGACTGAAGCCGTACTCCTGTCAGGTCTGTCAGATGTTGTTCACTTCCGCAAGCAACCTGCGACTCCATGCGGTGCTCCACTCATCTGAGACGCCATACCCATGCTGCGAATGTGGGAAGTCGTTCAAGACGTTGGCGCGCTTGAAACACCACATCCTGGTTCATGCAAAGCCTCAGGTACAGCACAACGTCTGCTCTGCTCCTGCTGGTTGCTGCCTGTTCCAGAGGTTTAAGGCTTTCATCGAAGCCAGCGATCACCCCTGCACGAAATGCGGCAAGCGATTTAGCACGCCACATAGGCTTCGCCAGCACATGGTGGTCCACACCGGAGAGAAAGTCTGCCTCTGTACGCTGTGCGGAGTCGGCTTCACTGCTATGAGCAGCCTCAGTTGTCACATGCGAATCCACAACGGGATCAAGCCGTACGGATGTGAAGTCTGTGGAAAGCGGTTTACGCAGGCCGGAAATTACATGCTGCACAAGTCGTTGCACACAGGCGAGAAACGTTTCCAGTGCGACATCTGCTCACGGAAGTTTCGGCTGAATCATCACATGAAGAGGCATGTACTGCGCCACACAGGCAGTTGTCCACCTAAGAAGAGACTTAAGCAAGACAGAAGAAATAGGAAGAGGCTGAAGAAAGTGGAGAAAGCAACTGTCGAATGCAAAGAGCAATTTGAGAAATTTGTCGAAGAGAAAGTCAACGTTCCATATCCTGGTGTCGCAGAGCCTCGATATGATTTCGATGATTCCATGAGCAGTGAAGGATCGGGCAGTACAGGCGATGGAAGCAGCGATGAACAGGGTAGCTCGGACGATGATGATGATGAATCGGATCATGTGGAACAGGACTGAATAGAAAACGAGTATAAGGGTGTTTGAACGAATTGATTATTGTTAGAAACTGCCGGCGCATTTGTTGCACTTTGGCCCACTGTTTTTCTTTAAAGAATCAAGACAGAGTGATGGATTTTTCTAGTACTCACCTTGTTGCTTTGATTGGTAATGCTTGAATTTGGTTCTGATTGTATAGTAGTAGGAAAACTCTAACAGTAAGAGCAAAGTGCTTAGTGTAAGTCTATTGTTAGCTTTTTTAATTGTTTATTAAATTTGCTAAAACAATGGTTAAAGCATGTTCATCAAGATGTCTTAAAATTTGTTGGTTTTGCAGAATGTGCTGATGCAGTTAATTTCATGCAATGCCCATACTGGACCATTGTAGGGCCTACACGGGTATCAGCAAATAATTACATGCATGCTGTTTGGGTGATTAATTTAGGTTGAATTAGGGTTCGAGTATTGCAAGCTGTACTCGAACCTGTTTGTTCTGTCCTCAAGTTTTTTGGCAATATAATGGAAGATTATTCCGTGTGAAATTACTGCTGCAACAAAATAGCTGAGAAAATATTTTTAGCTAATCTGAATCTGCACCCTTTTAGATCTGTTAGATATACTTATAACATTGCTTTTGTGTGGCTCTAAAAATGCACTGTATACATTCGAAAGGGGTCAAGATTTCTTCATGGCCGAGAACTCAGAGACAAGTTTGCCGCAACTTCATACAGTTGAGAAGTTGTTTGCACAAGATCATGGTTGAAAAGAACACTAACCAGCACTGCTGTATCTTGAATACATTTCTTGTCAATTTTGATAGGATAAACCAAACATTAATTATTGATGAATCATGATGAATTACCAGTTAACCAAATCAATCAGGGTGTTCTTACAACATGTAGGCCTATTCTGCATTGCTTAAAAGAATGGTTGCTCAAGATACTTTTGTCAAATGAAACAGAAAGCCAAGTAACAATCCAACAACAATATAAAGTAGGGGAGAATGTCCTGCATTGGGTCAATTTTTACATTTTTAAGCACAGAATTGGTGTTAGTTGTAGTACTTGTATTTTGTTTTGATTACCAGAAACAGCGACGTCTTATGGGTCGAATACGGTTAAATAACAATATTGTTCCAAGAGTAAACTCAAAAATATTAGTGTTTTCCTTGCTGGTAAAAAAAGTGTCCCAATGCAGACCACCATGGGGAGCATTGGGACACAGCTTGGGGAGCATTGAGTCAATTTTTACATTTTGATGCACGCAATTGGTGTTAGTTTTAATACTTGTATTTTCTTTTAATTATCAGACAGTAACGTTTATGGATCGAATGTGGTTACACAACAACGTTGTTCCAAGAGTAAACTCAAAAATATTAGTCTTTCAATTGGGCTACTGGTACAAACTGTCCCAATGCAGACCACCATGGGGAGCATTGGGACACAGCATGGGTCAATTTTTTACATTTTAATGCACACAATCGTGTTATTTGCAGCATATGTATTTTTTTAGATGATTAGAAACAGCAACGTCTTATGGATCGAATATGGTTATACGACAAAATTGTTCCAAGTGTAAACTCAAATAATTTTCTTACTGGTAAAAATTGTCCCAATGCAGGCCATCAATGGCCAGTGACTAACTTTTTTGATAGTAGCACAACTATGCTGTACACGACCTCCAAACGTTACCACATGCTTCACAATATATTGTCCTAAAGTAGTTTACAGAAATTGTAGGCTAATTTAGCACAAAGCGTCTTGTGCGTTGACTGGCATTAAACTATTAATATTTACTTTTCTTACCTAAAAAAATAGATTTGCCGTTTATCTGTTAGACGCTATCTTCTTGTCTGCCTAAGACATGGTAATCATCTTCGCGACATTAAACACGTTCACTAGGTGACGCATGTCCGATACAATGATAGGCTAGGCCTTGATACCGCCACTGACCCAATGCAGGACATTCTCCCCTACTCAATTCAATAATTAATGTGTGTCACTGAAATCAAATGATGTCCTAAATTTCAAGGTTTCCTTCTTTCAGTTAAAGAAATCACTGCCCTATATAGTTACCATACAATACAACTGTAACTTGAGAAGGCACTCCTTAAAAGTTCAGAAATGCGCATTGAAACCGGGCAACATTAAGCGGCGTAATAGACGAGACAAGGTTTCAGTTTAGAGCGAAAGACAGCCTAGTTAGCGAGTTTCGTAGGCCTACATAAGTGGTATAAGTGTTCCAAACGGAGGACCGGCAACAGTCAATGACCGCCGGCCGAAGACAAGACGTGCAGTCTACTGGGAACAACATGCTTTCCAGCAGTGGTTGATCGATCATCGAAGACTGGGTCGGCCTTTGAAAAAGCTACAGATTGGAAAGCTACTGTGCAGGGAACGTGCAATATATCAGCACCATAAATGGATGCATGGTCATGAAATAGTTGAGCTTAATCAATGCGTAATAGGCCAGATAATGGATTGTAGATTCCGGTGGCGAGCTGGCTAATTGCCAAAGGATCTAACAATACCTCAGAGTCATTCTATGAGGGAAAGTGTTACCGTTTGTAGGATAATAGCAGTTAATTGACCTCACTATAGCGACTATAGAAGAACCGAAGGCACATCAATACTAAAAATAGAATATGCAAAATAGCCAACGAAACACTGCAATGTTCAAATGAGAAAGAGCAAAAAACCGGCAAGAAACGCTGAAAAGGCAAGACAGCAACTAAGTATGGTAAGAGATGCAACGGTTATTAACACAAACAGCAAAGCAAATCGCAATAGCACTGACTCACGCGTTAGAGTAGCTCTATGCAGTCAAAGACAAAATCAACTCGGAGTGGCGAACTTTCTTAAGTGGCGTGCCAGAAGTGATGCTAAATCATTTTAGAAACTACACTCTTACGTCTCTCAGAATTTTGCACTGGATATCATTATTTTGCTGAGACAGGTCTTAATTGAAAAATTAAATAAAGGACTCTTTCAAATATGCTTTTAGAGTAGTGCATGGTCCTAAAAGGCCAATAGAATAAACCGTGGATTCTCTGAGTGATTGTGCATTTTTAAGGTTGCAATATTTTTTAGAAAGGTGTAGATAAAGTCCTTAACAAAATATCTGGGCATTCCCAGAGTGACTGTAGGCCTGTTTTGAAATGTGCAATAATTTGTGGACGTTCTGAATAGACTGAATTCCGTGTGCCCCAAACATTTTGCAGTACTCTACGTGGCACGCGAGTCAAGAGTTCGCCATCCCGAAGCTATACGTATGTTAAAAGCATTGATTCATTAATTATTGTCAACAATAATAAATACATAGTATCACAGAAAAAACAAGATCGAAAGCGAAGCTCCTGCAGTCGGTTCAGAAATAAATTTCAGCCAATGTCAATCAACTTTCCGTAGGCCTATAAGAACATATTCTACAAATAGTTTAACCTAAAACCTCGTAATTTCGAAGTAATTTTCAAGGAGCATGGTCAAACATGCACACACGTCCTCAAGTAATATTGCTTTACCACAAAATAGGTATCGAAATAGTTTAATCCACAATTTCATAGCCAGAACCGAAAATCCTGGGGAGTGAGTTTCCTCCCCACTCTTAAGCCTGGGGAGGGAACGCGAAGGAATTCCCTCCAAACTAGTGTAGGCCTAAGCTTTGAATAATTTTTCCTAAATGCATAAATAAAATAATTAAGATTCCGACGCAGTGCTATTGTGTCGGCCTCACAAAAAGAAGTATGTCGTACTCAATTTAGAAGTGCAGTTTTCTCTCCCAACATCTTGCACAGCAGATGCTCATAGTCTACAGGTTATTTGTACGAGAAAATCACGATCCATCTGAATACAATGCCCTGTTTAAGCGTGACAAACTGTTGGCATCATACACACAGGGCCGTACCAAGGGGAGCAGTGGGGCAGTGGCCCAGGGCGCAAGTATGGAGGGGAGCAGCGGGGCAGTGGCCCAGGGCGCAAGTATGGAGGGGAGCAGCGGGGCAGTGGCCCAGGGCGCAAGTATGGAGGGGAGCAGCGGGGCAGTGGCCCAGGGCGCAAGTATGGAGGGGAGCAGCGGGGCAGTGGCCCAGGGCGCAAGTATGGAAAGTGCGCAAATTTCAAGATGGAATAACTTATTATTCCATAAAATGCCCTTTCTATTTTCAAAATGTGGGGGCGCCATATTGATGCTAGGAATAGCTTGGTACGACCCTGCATATACCTACACATAATACGGAAAGGCATAGGCCTACACATAAAAATATACACAAGTGGTATAATAGACTATGTTATATAGACTATGTACTTATAATTTGTACAATTTATAAGGACAAAACTTTAACATGAAACAACAGCATAAGCCCAGCCGGCTATATATAAGATATATATAATGCAATTATCAAATATATACATATATATACATACATATATATATATATATATATATATATATATATATATATATATATATATATATATATATATATAGGTATATTATAAATACAAAGATTTGACATGAGACAAGAGTAGAAAACCGCACTGAATAGATGTATGTATAGTTTTATACACAGTTTACAGGTGTATAATATATATTCTTTATATAAAGAAAAGCTCTAACAGAAACAACAGTACATGCAATATATATATATATATATATATATAGAAAAGCTCTAACATGAAACACTAGTGGAAAAACAGCCTTGTATAGATGTACATATAATCTCATATATATATATAATAGAGGTAACAAGTATATATATATATTCATTCATTCATTTCGCAAATTGATATAGCGCTCCTTCAAGAAAGCTCGTAATATATATACACATATATATATATATATATATATATTTAAATGACAACAAAGCCTTAGCATGAAAGAAGAGTATAGAAAAGCCGCATTGAACAGATGCAACAGTTTATCATCAACGAGCCCTGTGTCGTTCTTGCTCATAATAATAATAATAATCAGATCCTGATGTTTAGTTTCTATGGCGCAGTCTTCTACTGGACTAGTGGTGCAGTGCAAAGCTCGGCTCAGGCAAACCAGAGACCTTACGATGCAAAGGCGTCACGGACAGTTTCCTGTATTGGGCGTTATAAACAGAATCATTGGCGATGCCTTGGTTGCTGTTGGTTACAATCGACCCTGCAATTCAAACACAAACAAGCTGATAGCATGCCAGTGCGCGTAGGGGTTATCGCATGTGTGTATGAATAGTTGGTACCATGCAGAGAGGCGCTATAAAAATGCTCAGGTATTTATGTAGCGTGTAAACACTGAATACACTGATTGTCAGATGAGAGAATACCAACACAGTGCATCGCGTGCAAGATTTAACGGAAATAGAAAGAAAGGAAGATGAAGACTAAGTCAGAAGGACATTACAACCATTGGCATATTAACATCACTTGGACTAACTAAATAAGGGCATCAATGGAGTTGACGAGGGAGCGAGGACAATGGAGATCATCTATTCGTATCCATCGTCGCCAAATGGCTGGAGTCGGGAGCTGATGCGTCATGAATCAAGGCCCTTCATATAGCAACTTCAAAGATTCTCAAAAGCTCTCAAAGACTGAATAAGGGTTTCTCGGCCCAGTCTTCGAACAGCCTTCGAATATCTGTTAGCTGTCGACGGATATTAGTTGGTTGGTTCTACGCTTGACCGGGAGCCCACCACTGGGGACTCTTTTCAGCTCATATACTGTGCAGAGCTTAGCTACTTATTATATTTCATTCGTTCATAATGACAGTTAATATAATTTAGGGCAGCGTAGAGAGTACCTCTGAGTAGATATCTTGAAGAGGCGCTACATAAATGCTCGATTACATTAAATTACATTTATATCAGGGGTGCGTAATGTGAAGCAGTATTGTTTATAGATACCATGGTCAACCAAATCAGAGGAAATCCCAGCGACAATCATCCGCTGAGAAAAGAAGTTTTAAGAAAACGAGCAGCCAGTAATAGCACCAGATAAGATCTCTAATACGATTAATCGTCGATTATTATAAGCTAGCAGAAAGGTCATTCCACATAAATTTAGGGCCAACGATGCAGGGCTGTTGCAGTCCGAGACCGAGGAACTTGAAGGCCAGAACGGTCTAACTAGCAGAGAGGACGTCCAAAGATAGGCCTATAGCTGAGATAGACCGTCTGATAAGATGACAGAAGCTTCGAACTTGACCGAAAAACGCTTTTTTGGTAAGAAAAAGAATTTTGAATGGAACCGTTGCTGCTGATTTTTTTAGAGTAATGGTGAACACACTGGGGCGCAGAGCTGAGGAACTGAGTTCGAGACCCGTATCCCCCGTAAGGTTGTCTACTCCTTCTTTCGCTTGTCTGTGGTGTTTGCTAAAAATGAGATACAGAGCGTAATTTCCGCCCTACGCGGCTGCCGACGGTTAAATTTGACTACTGTAAAAAACTTGTCATCATTCGTTCCTACTGTGCTTGCAATCATATCGCGGTTTCTCAGTTGGAAATTAAATGAATATTAAAAAACTATACTGGATTATAATTGCGCACTTCTATAGATAATCATACACTAACAGACTTTTCTAGAAAATTCTTAGAGTTTAATTAACTAATACAGTATTATGTTTGTTAAAGTCACGAAAGATAGTCGTTCAAAAAAATTGTAGCCTACCTTTGGCCTCGTGACGATTCAGTCGACTCAAAATGGCTGCCTTCTCAGACATGACTGACGGCGCATGACTTGAATCAGATTCATCTGAGTAAAATAGAGAACCGCATCAAAACCGTAGATAAGAAGAAAATTCAAATACACATCATTAAAGTGACTGTTAAGTTTGAATCTGCTAAGAGGACGTACAAGCAGTTGAATCAATATCATAAACAATAATGCAATCCAACATTTACGCCCCTTCAAAATATTTTCTCTGCGCTGGCCTAAATAATGCAAAAAGTGATGTTAATTCATTAAAAAATAGTTTACACCAGTTAGCAAAACAGTGGATAACGCGCTGAAATAGTCACCAGTGGTAGACACGTGCACAACCGTAGAACCAACCGACGTATTCCCGTCGACAGCTGACGCTAATGTAAATAGAGTTAACAGTATAACTCGAGTAATGCAATAGGCTATAGGTCGGAACTTTAGGCTAACTAACTGTCTCGAAACTCACTGTAGATGGCTGGCTGTTGAGGGAACTTCATGTGATCTGTGTAGTTGATGGCTGGTAGCGATGCTCGTTGCCGGACTTGCCTCTGGTTGGTTCGCGTCGGGACATTTTTTGATTGTGAAGTACCCTGTATCAAAAGATGGCGCTTGAGCAAAAAAGATTGATACAGCTGAACTCTTGAGCATGAACAAAAAGCAACGTATCCCTTGACTCGTTTCCTCTTAAGATTGACATGTCCTTCTTTTGCGATGTGGCGGCGTTGGTTAAATTAGTGTATAACGTATTGGGAGCTTTGCACGGGTGCCGACTCCTGTAATAAATTATTCGGTCATAATAATAGAATTGTAGGCCTAATCATACTGCGGTTTGTCAGTTGAAATAAAACAAAATTATTATCAGTAAGCCAATTATCAATTCTATTATAATCATTATCATCATAATTATCACAATAATTATTTTTTTTCACAAAGATTATAAAATATTATTATCACCATCGTTATTATTACGAAAATGGTTAGCACCTAGCACACGACTAAGGAGAGTGAGTTAAGACTCGTCTGCTCACCTTCCTACGCGATCTGTGACGCGTCTTCTGTTCCTGACCGAGCTCAGGCAATGAGTCGAGGTCGAGCACCTTCGGTTTCCTCAGACCCTGCTCACTGAAACTGATGCTCGCATCCGCCGCTGTGCTCATCGAAATCGAGGCATTGCTCTGGTGAGCCAATCGACTCACGGCCAGAGGAGATTTGTCGTCGCTGGAAACGAAGTGAAGTATAACAGATAATATGGTGAATTCTATGACCAACTGGGGATGATTGTTAACCTGTAATTATGTCCACAGTGAACCAATTACTCCTAAATATGGAACACAGATACAGTCAAGAATAAAGAACACAAAATATACCAGGACAAAAGGTTAAGAAAAGATTAGGACAAAAGGTTAAGAAAAAATTAGGACAAAAGGTTAAGAAAAAATCAGGACAAAAGGTTAAGAAAAAAATCAGGACAAAAGGTTAAGAATAAATCAGGACAAAAGGTTAAGAATAAATCAGGACAAAAGGTTAAGAGCAAATCATTACAAGAGGTTAATAAAAAATCAGGACAAAAGGTTCAGAACAAACCAGGAAAAAAGGTTAAGAACAAATCAGGACAAAAGGTTGAGAATAAACCAGAACAAAGGGTTCAGGATGGACCAGGATAAAGAGTCGAGAACTGACGATGACGAGAGACACAGAACCAATCAGTCAAAAGGAACGAGAACAGATCTGAACAAAAGACGAACAACGAATAAACAACGACTCACCTGTATCGACTCAGTCTCTCTCCTCGTGACGCTCTCTGCCGATATCGCGTCCTTGGCTGTTCTGTCTCCTTCCTTCTTCCCAGCGTCCTGTGGGCGCCGAGCCCCTCTCGCTCCTCCTCCCTACCCAGAGTCCTTGGCGTCATCCAAGAGGCATTGGACTTTCTGTTGTCGTTCATCTCATGGATGTCGACGCAGGACTGAACTGCGGTTGCGGTTGAGAAATCCGAGTTGAGCGAAATCAAGTCCTCCAGGTCTCTGCTTATTCCACTGAAGTTAACCGACCAGAGAGAAAACTCTCAACCACTCAACAAGGTTTAGACTACATAAGACTTAATATAAAGAGAGTTAGCATTATAAGTACGAGGTAATCGTAATTATTGTAAACTCCACACCATTGCTTGGACTCTGACAGTGCCAGTCCCAAGCCTGGATAAACGAGGAGGGCGACGCTTAAGATCTTTGTCATCAGACAGTGCTGCTAAATTGAAACTACAATCATACTAGTTCAAATTTAACTCCTCCACTGTTTGCACACTGGCAGTGTCAGTGCCAAGTCTGGAAAAAGAAGGAGGGCGACTGTAATGATCTTTGTTATCACGCAGCGTCGTTAAACTGAAACTAATAACTCCACATTTCTACTGGACACCGAAGAATTGCAGATAACACGGAGGAACCGAGTTCGATTCCCATAATTATGCCAGTAAGGTTGACTAGTCCTTTTTCGCTAGGCGGTACCGTTGGTTAAGTTAGATGTAAAACGTAATGAGCGCCTTGCATGGCTGCCGACAGCTAAATTCGATTTCTGTAATACCTTCTCATATTTTGTTAATACTGTGTGTAATCGTGTATACTCTGGTGTTTGTCAGCTTGAAATTAGCCAAAAACTATAATACTTATTATTATTACTAAGGCCGTCGCCCTCAATGGTACAATATCATTGAGTGAACCATTGTCAATAGACAGTAGAGCTTGACAAATAAATGTGTGACAGTGATAACAATTGGACATTTAATGATCATAGTTGGCTGCTACTGAAATATGCAAAGCAATAATCGAAGAAGCCCTTCTATTATGGACAAGAACTCACTGCTTTGTGTAGGCCGTTGCGAAGAGTCGCCTCTCTGGCAGTGGAGACAATGACTTCGGAAGGGCATTGTTGTTTCTATGGAGACCGTCATCAACGGAAGTGATCGACAGCAGACTCTACTTAACAATTAAGTTAATCGATTAATTATAAGAGGACAGTTAGATTGTGTTGAAAAGCATCACTTGGTGAAAAGCAATATTATCAGGAATAAGGTAACATATCTTTGCACCAACTTGGGTAAATAATACTACTACTTCCACTACTACTACTACTACTACTACTACTACTACTACTACTACTACTACTACTACTACTACTACTAATAATAATAATAATAAATTAATAATGGCAATAATAAATAATAATAATAATAACAATAATACAAATAATAATAATAACTATAATATTAATAATTTTAATAATAAGAAAGATTAAACTGATGATAACATTGATGATGAAATAAATTACAAAAGCTGATATTAGCACAATTATCAGCATTCATAGTAATAGTAATCAATAGATATTAGTAATAGTTAGTTTAGCGATTAATGTTAAAGGTAATAATAATTTTTATTTTCAATATTTCGTAAAAATAATGCAATTTTTCTTTTGACAACAACCGCCTCTTAACAACCACCTCAAACTCTTAGAACATCATCCTCAGGCTGAAAAATAAAAAAATTAGAACAATAAAGTATAAACAAAACTAACTATAATAAATTATTATACACTCACCTTCAGACTGTTCTTCTCAGCCGTGCTTGGGTCGGGAGCACTCCAGAGTAGAAACCTTTAAGTGGCGCTATATAAATCTTCCTAATGAACGATTGAATGATGAAATAACCTGATCTTTCTTAATCGAGGGAAGAAATTGTCCTCGATAAGTCTCAACATCTCGTATCTCCTCATTGTAGGCACTCCGCAAGTAGTCGAGTTCATGAGTAGAGTTGGTGTCATTCTCATCGATAACGTTTCTCTGGCACCGCATCAGTTCCTCGTTGACCTCCTGGCATCGGTCCTGCAGCGACAGGAAGATGTCGCAGCGATAGAGCTCTGCCCTCTGGTGAACAATGGCTGAATTGAGACGAGCATTCTCCAGCTGTAGAGACTGGATGCGAGCGAGAAGCATCACGATCTCTCGCTGTTCTGAACAGATCTCAAGTTGGGATAACTCCTACCACGAATCAACATAATATCTATTATCAGAATTATTATTATTAATTTATTGTTAGAATTCAATTCTAACAATAATACCAGGATTGTTACTCATTTATTAGTAATAATCATTATTACTAGGATAATTATTCATTTGTGATTGTGGTCATTACTATTATTATTCAAATACTAATAAAAAATAATCACAGTAAAAGTTTTCAGAAGATTATGTCATTAATTTACTATTGTAAGATAACTATTACAACCATCTAGGAGTATAATTCATTCATTAGTAATTATTATTATTATCACAAGGATAATCATTTATTGTTATCATTGTTATTACAAAGAGAATCATTCATTTCTTTATTTCAATTATTATGATAATTATTCATTTATTTAATTAAGTCAACAACAGTATTCAAAGGTAAACGAAACATGAAGAGAGGACCGTGTTACAGCCAGAAGTAACACACTGGTGCATAAGTGACAATAACAGACCTGCTGCAGTTTAGTTGTCCTATTGTTTGTCTGTTCCAGTTGTTTCTTGAGTCCGTTTCTCATCTGTTCCAGGCGATCCTTGTCTCGGGACAATGCCTCCACTTCCTTCCTTCCCTGAACTACGTCGAACTGCGACACATGATCCTTGTCTGTGTCAACATCACATACAAGAAATATTGTCCTCAAAAGACCTAAACATAACTTTATACATATATACATAATATATATATTTACTTAATATACAAACATACATACATGCCAGCATACTTAGCTACAAGTCAGACGATCATGAACACAGAAGAATCATAAGACATTTTCAAACTAATTTATGTGAACGTCAGATGTTACAAAACTGTGAATTCCTCAACCATAAACATTATTATCAAAATTATTGCATAATTATTATTACAACTTGATATCAAATTAAACGGTCCGAATACAATAATTATTGCTTAATCAGCTAACTAATATTTAATAAGAATTTTAAATATTCTATATATATATATACAATTATTACAACAATTAATTATGCAATATCATTCTTCAAAAACAGAGATCTTGAGACTTATCGAGGACAATTTCTTCCTTCTGTTTTGTTCTTCATATGGTTAAGTGGCACATAATCAGAGCTCTCCAATTAATGAGAGCTTTTGAGTAGGCCTATAGTTGCTATCTATCTTGCGTGGGTTTCTTAACCACCATAAACTGTCCTCATGCAAGATGAGCCTTCAATTCTGACGGCATTACAACAGAGATTTAATTTTTAATGTGATCGGATCAAATAAAAAGGCCAAACAAGAAGCTTTAACAAATTCGCCTACCTAGGCTTTCACTGTCTTCTTCTCGGGCTCCATGGTTATCAGAAACCATTCTGGAAAAAACATATTATTATTATTGTAAATTAAATTTTTAATGTGCACACAACCACACTGAAATGTGAATCTGATGTGAGGATAGTCCGTCAACAGAAGAGGAATAAATTCTATATCCAAGTGGCTGCGAGCGTAAATGGTGAGTTTTGAGCCGTTTCTGAAGGAAGGAATTTAGCCACGAAGTTGTTAGCTGTCGATTGCATTCCTCTGTTCTGCATCACATGTACTTGATGATCGCAGGCAACGAGGAGGGATACGGGAAGCTAGTTTTTATGATTTCCCTTATAGTTTTGCATTTGTATTGTATTTGATCAATTATAAAATGCTTCCAACAGCCTAAGCTATTTACAAGCGCTCCCCGCTACAGTCTATTCTGCCATTTCCGAGCCCTTTATGAGCTACAGTTGTCATGTGCTAATCAACTGTCAAATACAATATCTCATATCACTGTGCATCATTTCCTTACAGACAGCTTTAAAATCATCCTGATCATTTAAGAAGGGAATCCAATGCAAATCTAAGTGAGAAAGACAGAACGTTGAAAATGTGAATATAAAAAACTACTTCCTTCTCGTCAAAAATGACGTTGTATTTCTGTCAACTTGAGCATCTATAGCAAACCTGTGCTTAACAAAACGCCCTTTACTTCAACTGCCCTTGAGCGTATAAACACACATACTATTGCAGCGATGAATTGACGCATCCTAAAGACATCTATCGACTTTTGTGTGCATTTGAGACAGTAAACGTACTATGTACCCTAGGAGGTGTGGTGTCAGAATGATTGAAATCGCTTACGTGTGTCGTTTGATGAGAAGCTGTAGCCTTGTCATCTTCAGGCAGATGCTCGCCTCCTTACTATTCAGCTCCGTCAGACTCTGGCTATAAATCAGTCACATATGCATCTGTTGCCGTAGTCTCATGATCATGGTCGTCATCATCATCGCTATCATCATCATCATAATCGTCACCCCCACCATCACCACCACCATCATCACCAACAATAATAATAACAACAACAATAATAATAATAACAATAGTGGTAACAACAACCATGATAATACTAACACTAATACTGTAACTAATACTAATATTAATAATAATAATAATAATAATAATAATAATAATAATAATCATCATCATCATCATAAATAATAAAAGTATCAATTGATGGATCAGGACTACTTCGGATAAAAAGTACTAACAATGATAGTAATCATAATTATTACAAATCTTGACTACGCACCGTAATTCGATCTGATCGTGAAAGACAGATACGAGTTCTTTCTTGAGTTTCAGCAACTGAGGATCGTCGTCACTGTGCTCCAGTTTCTCGCCTTCAACGCATTCATTCATTAAGTCATTTAACAACTTCATTGATTTATTTAACCATTTATTTTTATTCCAAGCAATGTATGGTCGTTTTGCAACGATACACTCGCAACTATAACTAACAAGAAACTGGTGTTTGTTTTATTTTGGTCAACTTCAGTAGATAATTCATCCGTCAATAATAAATTAAATTTTTATTAGAATACGTAATATTGCTTTTGTTGGGTCAAGACTCTGACCTTGAAATGGTAGGACACTCCTTCGATCTGACTCCTGTTGGTGATTGAGCTTTTGGCGAAGGCGTTTGATCTCATCCTGGAGTTCGGCAATGACATTGCTGTACTGAGAGATATGCATCTTCATGTCAACCACGTTTTGACGTACCTACAGAATACAACAGAAACTCAGAACCATATATGCACACATTGACATCGCTCTACCTTCAATGAACGGTTTCAGAACGCTGACACTGTCAATAAGAGTGGTAGGCCTAATAATTAAATTATAAATTTCATGTATTACAATCCATGGAACACCAATGCTCGTCAATAAGGTTCCAATCGTCTGAATTTAGAGTAACACCTTAGAGACAAGAAAACATGCCACAACGACTATTAAACGGCCCACCTTAGTTTTAATGTGTTTGGCACGGTCCGCATATACAAGCGTGTTCCTGGACTCCTCGAAGTGGAAGCTCGCTGGACTTATGTGTGCCACCATGACCGTCTTACAGTTCCCACCAAGAGAATCCTTTAGCAACCGCGTCAGTTTGCTGTCACGGTAATTGACGTACTTCTGACCCGATTTGTCACCTTAAAATATAGAAAACGTGATATTCTGTTCTAACAAGGGTCAATTTAATAAATGTGGTAGCCCTGTTCAGTAGGCTAATACTGTGGGGCCCCAGGCCTACAGAATCACTACAAATGGGGATATACACGTTTCATATTCGTCCGTTATAAAACCCCAACAGGGTGAGAATGTTGTGTATATTAAAGTGAGTAGTGTTTCGAATATTTTGCTAGGCGTTTTTTGACTCATATTTTCTATTTTCTTCTTCTGTCTATTGCGTAATGCATCAATGCCATCTTTAAGGGCCACATAATCTCTACAAAACGGCATATAAGCGAACAATATTCAACGCATCAACATTATTAAACTTGAACGGGGTCAACACATGTGTAACACAAGCTATGATTATATAAATGAGCAGCCTCAAGTAATGGGTTTCAGAGTTTTTGGCTCATTTTTACTATAATTCCTGATAAATGACAATATTCATAAGACACTGAGGAAACAATATCTATTGGATGTGTGGTGATACTTAAAGCACAAGATTAGGTCAGACCCGAACACTCACTGAGGGCATTGATGCAGTTTCCAAGTGCAAGTAGACTACGATTGATGTGGGCGCCTTCTACCATCCTTTTGCCTCGATTCTTCGTATTGGCCGCCCTCTCTGACCCAGCCAGATCGATGAGGTAGAGTTTGCCGAGCTGGACTCGTTGTTGGAGGCCCTGGCCGTGGTTGCGCTGGCGAATCGAGATTGTAAGCACTGCGTGTGACCGTGAAGAGGTCTGGTTAGCGGCTGTGGGTTCCTGTGTTCTTTGCTTGTTGCCATGTTTTAAGATCGTCATTACCTAAGCACAATAGTTTGCATGATCGTTGAGTATGTGGGTCAATAACAATGCTGTAACCGAGGAACAATGTGGCCAACTGGTAGGGCGCTCATCTTGTAATGAGGAAGGCAAAGGTTCTAGTCTCATCGTTTGTCGCAATGAGAATTAAAATGAGACTGTTTTAAAGGCCTAAATTAGCCTTAGGACGAGACCGCATTGCAAGCCGTATAATGAGACTGTTATAATAAAACGTTATTTAGAAGGTATGTGCTAAGATTGTAGCCATGCTAATTATTGCCTATGTAAATGTTATCTCATTGCATAGTAACATTGAGCAAGTCATTCACTCACAATTGCTCAGCACATCAATTGATGCTTTGTCATTGAATAGTGGAACTTACTAAAGGCCGGAAAGAACAAAACCCGAAGCTGTAGTGGTGAACACCAACTTACTAAAGCGTTACTCAAAAAGCTAAGCATAGAGCACCAGCTTATGTTAACGCGCGCTGTGTTGAAGAGGTTACATAGCTATACCAAGGGAAAAACAAAAACTCAGATGACAGAAGGCTAGGGTGAGACAGACAAACAGACAGAACCACAAGACAGACAGATAGACAGACAGACAGAGAAACTTCAAGAAGGTGAAGATGTTGCACAAAATGGCTGGAAATGCATGCGTGCGTATATTTCATTGAAGCACGTGTTAGAGCACAGAAATTCCTTAATAGGTGAAGTCTTCTCTCACCTCGTCGGTCGTTTTGGCCGAATACTCCGTGAGTCCAGCGACTTGGATGCCACTGTGATCCTCGCGTAGGTCTAGGAATCCCACTCTCGGATTCAACAGATCGCGGATCATCTCATTATAGATCTGCACAGAAAACAACATGCAGGCAATTGATACGCTTGTGAAAACTGGACTTTAGAAGGTCTTAATTGTAATTGGATATTTATATAGCGCCAATTTAGGAGGGACAAATCAGCACTATCGAAGGGAATGGTAAATCATCGGACGTTGAGGAGACGAGGCAAAAGAAGTTCTAGTCGCAGTTCAGGCGATGTTACAATATTCGCATCTCACAAAGTGTATTGCATTGTGCTGGTGACCAACACTATGCCTGGGTCATGATTTCCGAGTGTCCGAGACACTGGAAAAGGTCTGTTGGATGACGTTGTCATACATGGCATGGACAAGAAAGATGAAAGTTGAGAAGATGCGCCAAGGTTTCACAAAGCACACGGCCTGGGTATGAGCCAGAAAGAGACGACTCTGACTCATGGAAACCTTCATAGTGAAGACTTATAAAGATGATGCTATTGCAAAGTACTATAATATGAATTCTTATTTATTTACTTTTTATGACTGTTTCAAAGCTTAATTTTTGGTCCTGGCTGGAGTTTGGAGCGCTCTTGAGTAGTTAACCTGAAAGTACGCTATATAAATTTCTGAATGAATGAATAAAAAGAGATTCACATACATATACCATTATACCCTGTTCTAATTCAATTACCATTCTAAACGCCTAGCTGTTTCCTTGGTATGACTACCCGGTTGACCTACTGGAGGAGTCTAGTTTTGTGGCGGACAGGCCACAAGGCTTGAATGAATGGTTTATTTAAATAATCGGCTCGCCATAGTGTTATTTTACGTCTATTTTTTTACAGTGTTGCGCATAGGAAGGAAGACCGATCGGCGGTTTTTAATTGAGTGCATAGCTTGCAGACGCATGAATTGGCTTGAGTATAGCCTGACATGCGGTGCATCGCTATATATGTGAAGCAGTGGTTCGTACTGCTTCATACGTAGAGTGGTTCTCGTACCGCTCCAGGGATCGTTGAGTGTTGCCATATAAATACGACCTCTAGTGACAGCCGCTCTCGCGGTCAGGCTGGTGCTGCTTTTCGCTGATCTGGCGGGGTGGGCCCCTCTGCCGCCGATCGCAAGACGGACCGTGCCCTGATCGTAGGAGTCAACAGGCTGACAGAGAAAGACCGATCGTGAGAAATGCTCACAGGTCTGGTTACCGTTCGAGAGTGCGTAAAGACCCGATCGAGAAAAATAAATGAATGCATGACAGGTCTGTTCGGAAATACGGGGAAGATGGTGACCCCGTTGGTGGCCGTGAGTGATACAGACTGGGTGAGTCCCAGAAGGGACCGACGCATATATCGAGAGAGGCCTCGGCGGCCGACAGAGAGATAGACTGGGAAAAATCCCCGACCGTGCAGACCGTGGGAGTTCTGGTGGCCGAGAAATATTCTGGTTGGCTACCTAGATCGGTCATAGTTACTCCTCGCGAATACCAGCAGGTTGTCGGATACGTGACCCCGTCGGTGGTCGGGAGAAATAGAGATCGGGTAAAGCCCCGAGCAACCGAACGCTACATCGAGACAGATTATGGCGACTGTTGAGACAATTTACGGGAAGAATTCCCCAGTGTACACGTTGGTTAAAAGACGGGGAGGGCGGCCCCGTGAAGCCGTTGGAAACAGACTGAGAGCTACCGGAGAAGCCGTTGACAAATACTGGAAAACATGAATACATTCGATAAATACGGGGAGGGTGACCCCATTGGTGCGTTCGATACAGGGAAAGTTCCCTTTGGTGCCGAAAACCTTATCAATTGTGGGCGTCTCTGCATATTCTTTTCTATTTACGGTTTTCCGTAAATATCTATACTTGGCTACCTAGCGTGGTCATACTTACTCCTCCCGTTTACCAGCAATCTGTTGATTTGCGTGTCTGATCGCAATGTCTTAGGTCGCGGTTTCCCCGCGTATCTTTACTTGAGTTACTAAACGTAATATCTGTACTTGCGGTGTCCCCGCAGTCTGTCTTCTTTATTGTCTTGCGATCTTTCGGTAAATCTTCTTGTTGGCTACTTAGGTCGGGCACACTTACTCCTCTCGTTTTCCAGAAATCTATTCACTTGTGTGTCTAGTTGCAATATCTTGGCTCGCGGTTTCCCCGCGAGGCGTCTACTAATTTCTACTTGTAGATCTAACTACATAATCTCTTTTCGAGGACTTCCTCGAAAGATCTGCCAGTGGTTCGTTCCAGTGTATAAGAGACAGAGTACAATTGCTTCAGAGAAAGTGATTATAATAATACAGGTCTGTATGAAACATAGAGGTAACGTGGTGACACTTACCTCAGTTGCCTGTGAGAGAATCGAGTCTGAGAAACGAGAGTTGGTCCATTACCGTTGGTCAGATCTCTAGGTGACGAATACAAATATGTTCCTACGATGGGATGAATAAATGCAGTCAATGAGAGTTAAAGACATGTGAGAGTCTGGGTGATCGGATATTAAAGTATATGACAGATGCAAGCCGGCCGAGAAATATACTTGTTGGCTACCTAGTTCGGTCATAGTTACTCCTCCCGTTTTCCCCAGGTTGTCGGAGACATGAAAAGTCGGGTGGCCGCAAGAGATACAAGCCGAGTAGATTCCCGCAGTAGCAGCCGTACAAACCGAGAGAGCTGCCGGTGGAGAGTTGGCACATACGGGGAAAGTTCTCCATTGAATACGTTCGATAGAAATATCGGGGAAATTCCCGAAGGACCCGCTGGAATTACACGTGGAGGGTGAACACGTTAGAAGAGCACGTGACAAACAAGAGAAAACACTGGTGCCGATTGATACCTTCAGGTTACTAGTCAAGTAACTCTTCTTGATGGCTTTATAGTCGTTCGATAGATACTCTTGTTTGTTACCTACGTTGGTCATAGTTACTCCTCCCGGTTTTCCGAGTATCAGAATATATTACGGTGTTGGCGGACAATTGCCAACGCAGAGGACGGTCAATCGTGTGCCTGATAACTTATGCGTGTGAGGCCGGTATGCCACACACGGAAATGGGCCAAGAGGCCGACGTGAAAGTCTGGGCAGTCGGAAACCCAGGGTAAAGATAGTAAGCAGACCAAGAATTGATCGATGCGTAAATATTACTATTGGCTACCTACGTTGGTCATAGATACTCCTCCCGTTTTCCCGAAGTGTATCTACTTGCGTGTCTGATCGAAGTGATCGATACGAGTACGTTTGGGTAATCGGGTACCCAGGTGAATACATGGTTGTTTGTCGACACACACAGTTCTGAGAGATGACTAAAGTGCGAGGTCGGGCCCCCTCGTGCGTAGGTCGGATCGAAGATCTGTGTGCAGATAGCGAAGGTTATAGACAGAAGACCTTCGCTATCAGTGTCCGTGAATACCATGCCAGTGTCATTTTTATCGAAGCAGAATATATCAGTGTTGGTGGGTAACTGCTAACACAGAGGACGGGAACTTAATCAGTCAAATGTGCATGACAAAATATACGTGTGCGGCCGTTTATGCCATACACGGAAATAGATCGAGAGATACGTGTTGAGCAGAAGACGTGATAGCTAAGTGTCTAGCATGATATGACGAAGAGCTGCGAGACTGGTGTGTCTAGGACGACAGAGGTTAGAGAGTTGGGGACAGTAATGTCTAAGAGTATAAGACGTTGGATTTAGCTACCGATAATTGTATAGGCCGAAATGGCTTATGGACTTGTTTCAAATATGTCTGAACCTCGTAACTTAAGAGAACGTTTGGTGTCCCTAAATGGCGATAGTTTCAGAGTCACAAGATGCTGAACGGTACGACATCAAGTAGAGGAAGACGAGGCTAGTAGCTTGGAAGGTATGCAAGGAGATGAAGACTCCTGCCGGTATGATTATGAACCCTGTTTTGAGTACGGCCATCCTCAGAACGTTGCCCATCCGGCGACCGCGGAATAGGCAGAGTCAGACCTCGTTACTAATTCGAGCCGTGTTACCTTTCTTGGAGAAGAAACCCGTCCCTAATCTTGCCTGGTGATAGTGAACATCCTGGTAGATATAGAGTAACCGTTTGGCATTGAGATTTGGTAAGAAAGTGACTCGGGCGACTCCAGACGTGTCAGCGAGCTGGGGTCGATACCGTCCGTTAGCGCTAGGCAGGCGCTCGGGCGGCAGAACGCCACAGTTTTCCAGTATGTTGTGAGCGAACAACTGTTAGCAAGTGTTTGATGTAGATGTTTGACCGATTAAATGAGTTACAGTTATGCACGATAAAATAAATTTCCTGTAGCAGTCTCCTAGGCTATTCCCTTAATCAATTGATTATTAGTATCGTTTGTAAAAATGTTCAGTTACAATTACAATTACACAACTCAGGAGACGAAAAGTCTTCAAAGACAATTGAAAGATATAATTATGGGGTTACTTATACTATGTAACGTCTAGAATTCATGCTGACAGTCGTCATTGTAAAGCATGGTTTAACTGACATGTAGCTTATTGCTACTGGCATTGCTAGGCCTATATAAAATTATATTAAACTGTCAAAATTACAGTAAGCCACAGAAACATGACTGACAGGGAATGGGTGATTCTTACCTCTAGGTAGGACATGGTAACGGAAAAGACGTGATCATCTCTCTGTTTCATCTCATAAAAGAGTTCCGTCAAAGCCTGAGCCATGATTCCAGGATTATCGTCCGCACCAAGCATTGTGTGAGTCTTGCCAGCACCTAACACATAAATTATATCAACGCAACTTCGCTGTGAGACAGTGAGAACGTTAGAATTGCATTGCATTGTATTTAAATATTACCACAGGACCTCTAACAGTCCCCTATAATATAATCCAGTGCGAAAAACCCCGTGGGAAAAGAAAAGTCTAAAGAATACGGGCAGAAAGTAACAGAGTTGCAGAAAGAGACCAAACATGTAATTATGAAGCAAATGATTTGCAACATAACAGATTTATTTTATGGTTAGAACGTTCGGTCGGTAACTCGCAGGCAAACGGTTCGAGCGTTACTTTGAGCAAGTCCCAGACGCACAATGGCTCAAAATCATCTATGTTTTGTCAACCTGTATATGTATAAAGTAAGGAGACGTCGGAAGAAGGACAATATCAAGAGCATTCGTAATTTATTGGGAAAGCCATAATAAAACCTCGTAATTGAACATTTTAACACAAGATTGCGTAAAAACCACACATCAAAGCAAAGTATATCCGAAGACTACACTGATGACATCTGCAATGACCACATCTCCAACTAATTTAAAAATCTAATAAATTATATGACAGGAAGTCAGGATTAAAAAACTTACGGAAACGTATTTCCACATATTAGCTTATTTATTAAAATTAGTAACAGTGCTGGAGTGGTAAACCTAGAGTAGAGTGCACGCTTGAGTAGACCTAGAGAGTGGCCTGCAGGCTTCAGGTAATTTTTTAGAAAGATTGAGCAAATGGACTTTTAGTTCATAGTCTTACAACGTTATACCAGTCTACGCTCTGCCGTATTAAAAAAACTATGTCAAAGTACGTTCTGGAGGTGAGCATAAATAACACACATTATTGAGGCGAGTAGCCCTACACGCTGTACACATTTGCATACCCTCATTAATTAACAGCCCTGATTAACAGTCTGTTATTATTATTAATGCTAATGTTGTTTTTCTCGCTATAACATTAATGCAATAATTATAATGAATTCGCTAATGCTGCGACTACGCTGATAATAACACAATCGCCATAACAACTTCCACATCAACTACTACTATTATTTTTTATTGCCATTGCGAGCATGCAACATTAAGTGTGTTGCTACATATATATATATATATAAAATTTTATATAAAATTATTAAACCAAAATAATGTGTATTATAATATAACAATCATTGAATTGAATGGTTATGGTAGGTTGCAGCGACTTAATGGTTGCCCGGCTCTAAAGTTCACTTAGGAACTTTGTAAGGAGTGCATTATCAAATTACATTTTGTATGGCATTGTATTGAATCGCTTGTCGTCCGTCATTTTAGTAACAATTGCCTTGTACTTGAAACGCACTGTATAATCAATATCTTGCATTAAATATCGCTTACTGCACCGTGGCCTTAAACCGATTGGGCGCCAGCATTTATGCAACTGATCGCATAATTATACAAGTGAAAGACATGGATGACTAAATTCTCGTCTTTCTGGATAGTCGCCCAACCCCCACCCATTCTCAACAGCTACCTCCTCCCCCTCTAGATAGGGCCACCATCAACACCCACCCATCCCCAAAGTCCACCCGTTCGCTTTGAAATGGAACAGGATACACTGTGAATAGCAGCCTCCTTAAAGGCGACTGTTGGAAGTCTTTTGAAAGTACTCAACGGAAATTTCCGTGATACATCGTCGACTATGCGTGAGGCATTTCATGTATCGAGCGTCGGTCTAGGCCGCGATGTTCTGAGGATGGCAAGAGCGGAGCCACTCCAGTGAGCATCGATTTCCACAGACAAACGCAGTGCTAATACGGACATTCAGTGACGGTCACACTTGGGCGAATCCGTCAATAGTTGTCATGACGATTGGGTCCTTTCATGGCGCTGTCGTGTGCCTAAGCCGATCGCGGCTCCGGCTACTGATCTTTAAGCTGTTCGACATACTCAGGCAATATGATTGGTGGATTTTCTATGCTTCTGTTACCACTTAGAGCTACTCTGCCTTCTCTCACCCTCTGGAAATCGGACTCAGCCCTTCCTCGGACTACCCTTTTGACAACCAATTTGATTTGACGCAACGCTAGTCAATAAGCTGGTGCCCCGCGCTTGGCTTTCGAGTGACGCTTTAGAAGTTTGGAGATCACGACCATGATTATGACAGGCTAGTCTATTCTTCGTCGCAAATCTTCCTTCTCCACTGCTAGGCTCAATGCCTCCTCCAAACCTTGCCTCTCCACTGCTAGGCTCAATACCTCCTCCCTCTGCAGCCGACATCCTCTATTCGTTCTCCCAGGAGAAGATCACATCCCCTCGATTCACTTTACATTCTCTTCTCACACTTCTCTAGCAGTAATTGACTCCTCTCCAAACCATACTCCTCCTGTCTCACAGTCATCGCTACCAATTCTCTGTCCTGAGTCTCAAGCAGAAGTCTCAACCTTCCTTGACTCTCTACCAAGCAAGCAATGAGAACTATATCCTATTCCCATCTGTCTTTTAAAAGGCCTCCGCGCTCGATTCTCTAGTCATTAAAAAACTCACACAATTATAAAGAATAATCAATCTAATATTAATCATTACCATTATTATTTTTACCGAAACCTATACCGGTCAAAAACTCAACAATGTTTGGCTGCTCTAAGGAACATCTCACGGCGATGGAGTTGAATCGTTGGATGCAGACTGACAGGCGTTGGAAAAGATGATGATGATGCTGATGGTGACGATGATGACGACGACGATTATTATTATTATTATTAGTATCATCATCATCATCATCATCATCATCATCATCATCATCATCATCATTACCTGCTGTAGATCTGATCCCTCAAGCATTCAGAAAGTACCACGTATCGCGACAGCATTATTAAAATTATTATTATTGTTATTATTATTATTATCTTCAGTTATTGTTATTATTATTATTATTATTTTTAAAATCATTATTATTAATAAAATTTTATCACACACAGTCGTTGACTCGAGGTGTGGTTAGTCGATGTAGACCTACATTAGGTATCCTTGCAGCTATGACCTGACCTAGTCAGTCAGACTGTCAGTTTAGTTTTCCATGAGCATGTGTTTATGACGACCATTCGCCTCTGTATTCGTGGATCGATTCCAGTGTATTGACCATTATTGTTGAGCCATGACGCCCATAAAACAACAACACGTGGTGCCGTTGCATAGGAAGTGGGGTCTCATGCTCGCACGACGCCTCACTGATTTTCAAACCGCAGAGCTGTCTGCAACATGTCGTTATCATGACCACTAAATCTACTTTAGGTTGCCATTGTGCGTCCTTGCCGCGAGCAACCAGAGCGCGTCAGATACGAAGCATTTAGCCCACCATCGACAACCGATGCAACAAAAGAACAACACACGGACAACAATTGTTATCGATCGCAGCTATTAGCCCACATACGTAACAACTCGGCGCTCGAGCAGGTTTCGCGCGATTGAATGGCTCGGCGTTGGCGCTTCATAACAACCGACCGCTTTCATTCGCTCGTCTTTGCCACTCTGCGATTGGCCTTTTCAAAAAACATGTTGACACGTGTTGACGGTATCCTTGGCAACGCGCTGTTGTCAAGGACACCAGTCTTCAAAGAAAGCAATCGATCGTCGTAGACTAAAGATGAAGGAACAGTTCACTTCAACAGGAAGCATGACTCACGAAATTTTATATACATACTGGTTCATTATATAATTCAACACGCACGCACAAGCAAGGTCCAACTTGTCAGAAAATAAGAAGGGATCTGCTGATGAGAATTTATGAGAATCTGGAAAATTCCAAACTATACCATTGTCACGGAAATATATTCCACTAATCAGATGCCAGAATTTAAAAAAAGCTAAGAAAACAAGCAGTAATTTAAATTACTTTTCGATGAGAGTAACTGAAACACTCATACCTGTGGCTCCATACGCGAAGACAGTTGCGTTATATCCACCGATAACAGACGGAATCAGAACCTTGCATGTTTTCTCATAAACATATTCCTGAAACGTTTCAAAAAAACAGTTGGAACTACACAGCGGTAGATAGTGAATTCAATTTTACGTCTACAAAAGGATTGGATGAGGAAAGACGTTTTACTTTTACTTACAACATATGAAAAATTGGTGATTCTAATTCCTGCATGTCCATTTTAACATATGGAGGTTTGGTGATTCTACTCAGGCCCTATTTTCACATATGAACATTTGGTGATTCTAATATTCATGCCCCATTTTAACATTATAGAAGTCTGGTGATACTAATACATGTCCAATTTTACGTATGTTGATACACAATAGATGTCATCCGATGCCATACATATTATTAAGAATAATTATTTATAATTATTATGAATCTTGCCTGGGTTGCTTTGGCATCGAATGCAACATCGAAGACAAATTGCTTCTCACGAGATCGATTCTGTCGAAGAATGTCATCAGTGTCATCTGTTGGATCCATTAGAACCACCAGCTGTCACGAACAGATCATGCTGTCATTCAGAGGCGTCCAGATAATAAGATGCAAATGCCACTAATCTCTCGTAGGGTGAGAGGGAATATAAGTGCCTTCCTGACATTTGGGATTGGGGTGGTTTGCCTCCATCACTCAGAAGGGGAATTGACGCCCCTGCTGTCATTATTGTTATTGTGTCCTCATTATTACTATTTTGAATCGTCCGCTATTCGTCAGGTCCTGGTTTTAGGGATGAACCAAAACTCGGTTCGGAACTCGGCTCGGTCCAATTTTAAATCGGATTTATTTATTTACAAAACGATAACCGACGTAACTAAAAGTACAAATAGGCCTACTGTTATTTTTATTTACAAAACGACAATCGACTTAACCACAAGGACTGCTACTGTCAGTGCTTACAAGTTAGTACCTCCTAGTGTTTACTAAGGTAAAACTAAAAATTAATAATTCATTAAGGTTGTGCAAACTGCCAATCTAAACATCAAAGGGATTTAGACTTTGGCCTATTTAGAAATTCTAAACTCTAACTCGGCCCCGGCAAAATTTCAACTGGTAAAACTCGGTACTCGGACTCGGCAAGCAATTCGAACTCGGTTCATCTCTGTCTGGTATACAAAAAGTGTATACAGAAATTGCCGATAAGCAACTAAATGAACCTTCAAGTGATCCTCTACACCCGACAGTATATAGTTTCATAAATTGCTAGGCATCTAAACCGGTGACTCACTAGAATATTGCGTAATGTAATGTAACGTACGTTATTATCAACACAGTGGGCAATTGGTGTTGCATGTCGCAAGACTTCGTTGTGTGACATCGGACGAATACGCAGCGCCACCTAGCAATAGACAAACATGTGTACAGCAAAGGACATAACAATGGCCACTGTATTTAAACATCTGAAATAGGACACAGTATAGAAGATTGGTTAGAAGGCGCACATCGTAATGCAGTTACTGATTTCCGACAATATAGCTTAAGCTGGCCGCAGTGCGGAGTTGTTCCCCAATCGAAACCAAATGTGTTCATGCCAGGACTATTGTTAACACGAGTGCGTTAGCGGAATTACTTCTGTTATTGCTTAGGCATAGTGTCAATGTAAGTGTTAGGTATAAATGGTACCATTGTTTCGTTTTTTCTTTTTTTTTACCTAACACCGAAAATGCTATTAAAAATATTTAAGAAGCACCTCAGAGCCTGGAGCCACAGAGAACATAACGTCACATAGGCCTAAGCATGGGCCATCCAAATTCGTTTCCAATCGGAGTCTAAGTTAGACTCTGTCTAACCCATTGAAATCAACGCCCAGGCTTATCTGAAATGATGCTATGGCTAAACTTTTTACGACTTATCGTTAAATTATACTCACAGTAAGATTCGAATCTTCAACCTTCGCATTCATCGTACGAATATTCCAGCAGCTTTGGTCAATAACGAGGAAATACAGTAAATGATATCCACATGATTTGGCACAGATCTCGGTTGAATCCGAAATTCTTTGGAAAATACGAATTAGTATTCGAAAATTGTAAAGTAGGCCTACTGGAGATTACCGTGTAGGCCTAGCGTTAATGAACGAACTTTTAACAAAGCGGCTTAGCAGTGATTTCGTCTAGCAGCAGTTAAGATCGAAAACTCCTTGGTCGGTTTGATTAAATAATATACGTGGAAGCGCCGATTGAGATGTTGTTAGGAGAAATATTGTTGTTAAATACAATTTAATCAAATTTTATGCTAAATTCCCACAATTCCAGTGCGCTATTTTAGGCCGATTCATGACCGTGTCGTCTGCCGTTACGATGCGACTAGGTGGCGCTACAGTGGTAGCACGGACTATGGGTTACGTACAGAGTCAGTGCTTGCATACGTAGGTGAATAAAAGCGAGTGTGTCCGCATCAAGCAATACTTCATCATGAATATGTCATAAAATTAGTTAGATAATGTAATGGAATGCGTAATTTGCCCTTAAAATATATACTTACACTTCTATTTGAGCTATTCATCTATATTCTATCTGCATAATACATCATTGATCTCTATTAATGGATCAACTTCCATTAGCGATTAATCTTCATTATCGCCCAAAGAGGTGACTGGCTATAGGTATGAGTGGTGCAAAAAAATGCGACGTAGTGCTACAATGGACTGCATCGATCAATGAGATCACCCCCTAAGTGTGGATTATAATTATTATATTATTATATGATTCTAATTCCCTCTCGCGGCCTACCAGTTAGTCCTGCCTACTGGAATGGTGACCCCCTCTCCATTGCAAAGGCTAACCGGCCAAAGACATCTATAAGACATTGATTTTACCACAGGGATTTATTTCGCTAAAGCATCATATTTACCAAGTTAAATTTGTTAACTGTTATGAAGAAATAAAACACTAACAACACTTGCATTTTAAGAAGTTTAATGCTACATAAAATTGATTAAGACGGAGTAGGCCTATGGTTTGTGATTGGGTTACCAGTTCTGATTGTAATAAGCCCATTCCGTATTGTGTAGTCATAATTACATAAAATTGTAGTTGGAAGAAGGGCGGTATCAAATTTCGGTAATAATAATAATAATAATAAGAAAATTATATTTGCGTACGTACATATTTTCGGGACCTCTCCCACCATACACACCCGTACGCAAAATCGCTTAAATTCTAAACACCCCCCTCCCCTTCGCTGCGTAGGTAATATGTGGATGGCCCCATAGGCCCTATGCGTGCAATAAGAGGAGTAAGATGACTGAGACGATCGGAAAAGCTATAAGGCGTTGTCGAAAATCAGACGAAAGTTGCGGATGGATGGGTATAGCCACCTATCGCACTAAAGGTAATTAGCATCACCATCCTTCTTTATCTGTCTCCATATGTCTGTCTGTTTTCCCTCTGTCATTTTAGCTATAGGATGGACATACATTGCCTCCATCGTTTTTCAGTGAAATGTGTTCCCAACATGCATGTATAAACACAGTCGTCATAGAAAGAGTTGCCAAGATGGAAACTTCTGTTTCGGTTATCGTGGGGATCGAAAATCACAATTCAAGTCGATCGATAATAATGATTGTTTAATTCAAAAATATCATTCCCTGGTACATAAATAATCAGTTATTCTAATACACAGAATAGATATGGTGCTCATGTATACAAGTTGCGCAGCCCTACAAAGGCCTATCTGCACACGTTGACCTACACCGGCCTATTCACGAGTTACTACACTGTTCATACATGCAGGCTACACCGGTCATACACGCAGACCTATAAAGGTAATCAGGTCTAGCAACATCAGTTCCATTGATTTGATTAGGTCCCTGACTAGTTCATACCTATTTTTCTAACAGATACATACATGTACTAACTTGAGGGAGACGCGTAGCACAAGGCAAGAGGCAGAGCAAGATTAAGCGGAGGGTGAGGCCTAAAGGTAAAGTAGCGGTAAAAAGGTAGGTGAGGTGAAACTAGTGAACGATACGGTAAAAGTAAGTTAGGCGATTAAAATCTGTAAAACTATATCACTTTATAAAATGGGAAAATCAGTGACACCATAACAGCGATATAAAGATCCTGTAAAATCTTTAAGCCCAACAATGCCTGCTCAACGTTTTAGGAAATCAGAAATTGCAAAACAAGTAAAACACTCGATTAAAAAGGGTTAAATCCAATCATACGGTACATCATGAAATCTAAAGAAAAGCTATGAAAAACACGTCGTCTCCCTATTACCCTTCACCATAATGGAACCATAGATTCACTAGAGTCAAATAGAATCTCTAAACAATAGGATTACAAATCCATACATCTCAGTGAAGGCAGACGCAAAGATGGGAGTAAAAAGGTGAGGTTAAAAAAAGGTAGAAAAAAGGGAGTAAAAAGGGTAAGGAAAAAAGCAGTATGTGGAGGAGGTGGGGAATGTGAACTATCACTCTGCCACTGGTATAAATGTGGACAACTTTAAATCGACAAAAACACACATTAAACAGTATAAATATGCGCGTCGTAGTACAATAATATAAGGCACAGTGTTGGACGTTAAAATCATGTCTAAATTAAAATCAACCAAACTACAGCTACGTATAAATATGTCTAATCAATCATCATCTCTTATGCACTAATCAAACAAATTTAATTAAGATAATTTAAGTGAAAATAAATTAGCAATTGTTCATTGTTGATCACAAAAGTTTACAATTTCAATAGGTCAAGGGTAGACCTGTACCGATTAAACGGCCAAACGCGTAATCGGGCAGATTATTTGAGTCATAGACCTCCATAGATCGTTACAATAATCGGTATTGGGAACAATATTCGGAGATGTAAAAATTTTTAGTTCTGGCGGCTCGCGATATGATTTAACAATATCATGTAGGCCTACTGACTCATCAACCTAGTAGCGTTCTGTTGCTGCCCGTGAAAATGCTTAAATAAAATTATTTGTTTTTGGACAATTAATGTTGCATAAAGAAAAGAGCAAAACTATCGAATTTCGAAATAATCAACTTCATGTCATGAATCCGCTATTTTATTAGTTGGCAATATTTTTTGGTGTCGGAATAATCAGCAAAAAGTGATATAGGTGCATCTCTAACCAGATATATTTTCAAACGTGGATTCCTCTGAAAATGACTGAGAATGGAGATTTAACACAGAGCCGTGCTCTTGTTCAATTGTGTCATCTAGAAAATATTAGCTCTACTAGAAATAATCATCACTATTTATTCATTTAGTGTCACTGTTTAATGACATAGAATCAGTCGATGGTGCCGAGCAATTGTATGTGAAGGACTTGCTCAACGTCTCTACACATTGACAGTCTTAGGACAGGAGGATCGAACCCACACACTCCGAGTTAGTTACACAGTGTGCACTCTTACTGATCAGTGATCACTAAGAGAATGCCACAAAGTTGTGGCGTTGATTGATAGAACCAGAGTCAGATCTGGGTAAAACGCCAAATCCTGGATGTCACATCTCAGATCTGTGTCAAGCATGTATGCCAGATTTGGCTCAGATACTAAACTATCAAATGTGAGATTTTGGCCAAATGCAAGATTGTGGGCAAGTTATACCTGGATCAAACAAGAGATTTAGGCTCATATTCCAGAGTTCGGCCAAATGCCAAGCAAGATATTAACACAGAGGCCACACTTCCTACATTACCAACAAGATGCAAAGTTTGTACATGTAATCAAAATTTAAATGCTCTGAGAAGTTGCTCAATTTTTTATGCCCATCATGTAATCACACTTCAATTTCAGAACCCGACCAAATTCAGTATGTAGCTCACTCAATATCTCTACCTTGATTATAACTCCTTGATCGGACCCTGTCTAGCGCTTTTGCCACTGGCTCACCCTCCCACAGATACGCCACGGCTAAGCCAACATAACGCCGCTAACCGACCGACAAGAAAGGCAACGTAGTGGTCAAAAAATTCCAGCCAACATCTCGGCAATGAAGGCAAAACAGTGCAGTGAAAAAGTTGAAGGCGGCAATCGCCAACCGTGTTCTGACTTTCAAGTGACTTTAGGCAATAATAAATGTATTCGGAAGGTCAACCAACTCACAACTGAAACATAAGAAGAAAGAATATCATATATTCTATGTTTGATTAGATCAAATGAAACAACTCTTTTAGCAAAGTAATCAACAGAATCAACTATAATTAATCATAATGCACACCTAATATTACAAAGCTATTCTGAAAGAAATTTCATTCAAACATTCCAATGCTCTAGAATCTAGCACCCTAACATTCTGGTAGAAAATGGATAACTCTATTTTATGCAATAAGCTTGTTTGGAATTCATGGTAACATTGTAATCGATACTGTGGCAGAACTTAGCATGATGATACGAAACAATAAAAAATAATAATAACAAATTATTAGTAGTAATGCTAAAATAAACTTATAATAAATGATAGTAAAATAATAATAATAATAATAATAATAATAATAATAATATAAAAAAATAGAATTAAAGGACCACACATTTTTCTTACATCAGACAATGTTCTTATCACCCAAGGGCCAGAAAAATTATAATAAGAATAATAATGGGGAAACGAACCTAAGGGCATAAACAAATTATAACAATTAAAAATATATTAAGTGTATCAGAGTTTGCCAAATAATAGAAACAAGTCTCATTGATTCGTACCTTTTGACTGACGCAGTATGAGATTGGTATGAGTTGGATATTGGTCGACATTGCCGTCTGCCAGACGGATATGTTGGCAGACAGAAGATTCTGTGAGGAAGAATCGATCTGATCCAGAGTGAACGAACAGTGAGGGTAGTTATGGGTCCCACTCCACACGTGCACCAAAGGTATCTCCTATCATGAACAACACACAAAACATTTCATACATAATTATCATTATCACCATTATCATTACTATCGTTCGCTAATATAATTTTTATTATCATTGTTATCACCATAATGATTATTTTAATTTTTTTTAAATTAATATTATTTTGCCTTAAGTACATCATTTCCCACGGACTTAGGAAATATTAAGGCACAAACTATTTGCCTGGATGGTCAGGGCTAGTCTTTAGAGGTCAAAGAAAGGTCATAAGAATGCATTATTATTGTGATCATTATAATATTATTATTATTATAACCATTATCATGATTATAGCTATTTTTTATCATAATTATTATTATTATTATTATTACTATCGTTTTTTTATTTTGAGTGTCAAAGATATTATAATCATTATTATAATATAAATATAATTGTCATTATTATCCGTGTTGCTATTATTATTTTTATCATTATAATCATTACTAACATTATTATCATTATTAATATGATTAGCAAGTAGATTATTGCCGGACCTGATAGCCACAGGACTGTCTGCAAAACCATCCAGGAGCAAGATCATGTATGGAGAACGCCCAATTGGCACCTCCCGAGTGACACGTGATCTGTTTGGTGTCAACCACAAGATGGCCGCCATAACTGTTTTCCACCTCCAGTAAACCCTGCACAAGGAAAAAACCAAGGCTAATAAATTATCTCTGTGACCTGACCCAGAAAACTACTAGGCCATGTCAATGTGAGTACCTCTTGATGAAAGAGAAAGATATGTGTAAAAGTGAATTAATTAATAAATTAACGATTGGAAGAATGAACAAACAAGGCAAACAACGTGATTCGAAGAATTAATGATCCATACAAGGAATCAATGAGTAGGAATAATAGTGATTCTAGGATTTAATGAATGATCGAATAAATGCACAAATTTATGAGTCAATGAAAGAATGAATGATTGAAAGACTAAATTACTAATTGACCAAATGAATGAAAGAACGAACAAGCGAACAAACTAATATAGGCAATGACGATTTACAGTTTATTTATTTAATAGGATGTACGGTGCCCCTTCACAAACATCTACAAAGGAGCGCTCCCTATCCAACCACGACTATCTATAGGACAGTCTATGGGCCACGGCTGGCTAAGAACATGATGGAGTGGCCCTTGTACACAAGACGAAGAGCAACAGGGAACCCATTCCCGGTTGCAGGGCCAGCAACCGATTTAATTAATACATTTGTGAATTAAGAAATGAATAAAACCATTGTCCGCGCACCTCCACAGCGTCTCGCGTGTCGTCGATGACGTAGACCCTGAGCACGTGTTCTGGTGACGTCGTCACAGCAGCACTGAAAACGGCCAATCGCAGGAACTTGATGGCCCAACCTGGCATAGTTTTCTGGCCAATCAGAGCGTAGCGCATAAGTAGGTCGGTTGAAATATGGCAGCATTCGTTGTCGACGTGAATGGGAGAAGAGGGCGTCTTGTCCTCAGCAACAGTCGTAAATAACTGAACAGAAATAATTAGTTTTAATAATAATTATTATTATTTTTATTATAACTGATGCTACCATCATTATTGGTACCATTATTACAATTATTGTTATTATTTTATTACATATTATTATCGATATCTTAGGCCCAACAAGCGAAACCGTGATTACCCAAATAACATACCTGATTTGCATACAAAATTAGCACAACCTTCAGATGATGCAAATGCAAATGGCGGCTGTAATTATATCGAATGTCGGAGAATTGTGCAATTGGAAACAGAGAATGTTGAAACAACGGAATTTAAAGTAAATTGTCTGCTGATAATAAATAATAGTAATGCTCACTTAGAAATACCCATAAAACGTTTTCTAAAACTGTTGACATCACCAGAGAGTTCCGTTTCTGAGCCTTTCCTGAAATGTCTGTTTTATAGTTTAGGTTCAATTAATGGATTGATTAACTGCGTTGATTCCTCGTACTTTCCAGTTTGGTGGGTAACGTCTGTCGTCTGAGTGGGCGCTTCGATAGATGAACATTCGCCAGTGACTGTCGCCGAGACTAGCACAGTGGTCAAATGAAATCGTGACTGGTTTGTTGAAAACGATATTGCCAGGACCACAGACCACAACTGGTCCCAACATCGTCTGACCCACTGTAAAACCAAACAGCCAATTATACTACCATCAACAAATGCTATAGCTATGATTGCTTACCAGTTGATTCTGGTTGTTAGTTTTTACTTGTCTGTTCCAATTGTTCAGTTGTAATAGAAGTACTTGGATCAGATCATAACAGTAGAAAAAGGATCACCATGATTAGTCGCACATAAGAAAAGTTACTCACAACACATTGGTTGAAAGAGAAGAATTGCAACAAAACAACAAGTAAATAGTCTTATTAAGTAAAGAAGCAAATAAACAATTATAAACAGGACTACTCTGTAAACAACCACAAAAATTAATTAAACAACCAGAGTAAAGAGGTCTAGAATAAGAATAAAATAAGGAAACAATTGGGTTAAAGAAAGAACATTTAGATTGAAAGAGAAAACAGATAGAATGCAACAGCAAATAATCAGAACAAAAAACTAAATAATAAAAACAAAAGTGTTTACCTTGCAGCCTCGGTCGATCCTCGTCATCCCTTAAGACACCAAGAAAGATCTCCACCGACTGACCTTCGCTGACCGCTCCTTCTGGGATGACCATGCTGACCCCTACAGTCCAGTCATCAGAAAAAAGGTCAATGGTTAAAAATTGAAATTTTTAGAAAATGTGTCATAGGTAACGGCCAATCATAATTTTTATGGTCAGAATATGTGTCAGTAGCTGGCTAATTAGCCAATAAGCATAAATCTGAAAATTTATGGCCAATCATGTAGTCAGAAAATGTGTTACTGATAAAGGTCAACAAATCATCCAGAAATAGTCAATGAAACAAGCAAATGGGGTGAAAGGTTAGGTAGGGTCAATAAAAGTTTTCAACCTTGTCAAGGCTTAGTTTCAGTGGTGACCATTCAAAAATAAATATAAATGCATAAAAACAATAATAATAATAATAATACCAGCGCCTTTCGATTTGCACGCATCGATATAACGCTGTCGCATTCCGAGGCACATTTGCACAGGTTATCAAGGAAGGTCGAGGACAACTAACCCCAGAACAAAAAAAAAGCTTATTTGGATAATTATGAAAATAATAATAAAATAATAATAATAATCAGAACAATTTATTAATTAAAACTGACAAGTAAACAAAAATGTATCAACCATGTGTCTGTCTCTTTTATGATTTGTAAGCACACTGCTTACAAATCATAAAAGGGACAGACAATTTACAGATTACTACGGGAGTCGAATCTAACTATAATAATAATATAATAACCATAATTATAATAACAATAATAATAACAATAATAATGTCCATTATAAATGCTTTATATTACAGTAATAAATGTGGGTTCATACCCGAACGTGGAAGGGCTATTTCCCCGCCCGCATTCGTCACCCTAAAGTATTGGACTGCCTGTCGATCATAGCCTTGAGTGAGAAGACACGCTGGTGCCCTGTTGTCAAAAAAACGAATAGACAATGATTAATTTCAAAACAAAGATTTCAGAATTGAATAGGAAAACAGTCATCAGTTTCGAAAAGTTAATATTTTCGCATGAGTTGTTGAGGAGACGATGGATGAGATCATCATCTCAGTCAGATAGTAAATATGTCAGAGCTAAGGGCCAATCATATGGTCAGAAAATGTATCAGAGGTAAGGGCCAATCAAATGGTCAGAAAATGTGTCACAGTTAAGGGCCAACCATATGGTCAGAAAATGTGTCAGAGGTAAGGACGAATCATATGGTCAGAAAATGTGTCAGTAATTAGGCCAATCATCCAATCAGAATACAGCAGAAAGGGACTTACGGTTTATGACAGAATCATTGTAATTAATATTATTATTATCGTCATCATCATCATTATTCTCATTGTTATTATTATTGCTATTATGACTACTATGATTATAATTATTATTATTTTTATTATTTTCATAATTACTGAGACATTGTTACCATGTGTTTTATTATTGGAAGCAATAAATTGAATTGAATTGAACCTTCGACTATTACAAGTGGTCTTAATGTAACTCTCCTGGCATTCAGCTCGGACCTACCCACAAAGTGTCAACCATTTACAAAATAATTTCTTGCACACACTATCTTCAAAGAATTAGAAGGAACATTGATGTTCACCCTGTTTCAGAGACTTCGTCAATTGTTGAGTAACCGGAAGTGATCTTGTCGTACGTCACGATTGTCGACGTCAGCGGCGGCTTTGTGACATCAGGTACACCTTTGACATCTACAAATGACATTCATGACATGTGTCATGAGTCAACATTGCTTAGCAACAGACCATCAGACTCCTATGCAGTCAATCAATCAAGCAATCACTCATACAATCAATCACTTCTTGCAATCATTGTCTGTCCAGCTGTCCAACTGATTCACCCCTCAATGAATGAATGAATTAATTAATTAATTAATCAATCAATCAACCAATCAATCGATCAATTCACCCACACACCTACCCATCAATCAATCAAGCCCTCCACCAATTAATCAATCCATCAATCTACCTATCAATCAATCAATAATATCAATCAATTAAGCAATCAATCAATCTACTGTTGCTCTTACTTTTGTGTGATCGATGTCGCCTTCTGAGAAGAACAATGGCCAGAATGACCAGCACAATGACCATGAGAATGGTCAGAGGAAGACCAGCGTGAAGCAGGGCACCAGAATAAGGACCTAACGAATGGAGACAGTTGGGAATCATTAAAATGCAGCAGAATACTCATAGATAAATATGTAATGTAATCAATTATTTATGTAGCTTTACTTCAAGATATTGAAGTAATATCCACTAGATATCTACTCAGAATGGAATATACTATCTTAAATGTCATAGTGAGCGAGTAAAATTCGTCTGTTAGCAAAACAATGCACAGCATAAAGCTGAAAAGAGTCGCCAGTGGTGGGCCCACGCACAAGAGTGGAACCAACCAACGGATTTCCGTCAACAGCTGACATACGGTATGGATGTTCAGAGTCTATAAATATACTGACTGACTGACTCATTCACTCACTCAATCATCAATACAATACAATACATTATAATGCAATGCAATACTTCTGTGATTCAGAAGTTCAGTAGTGTATCCATCCATCCATTCATCCACCCACTGTTCTTACATTCATAATATTTTTACAAGCCACCCTCCCCCCACTGACCTCCACTGCCGACGCCCTCGACCTCTATGACCCCCTGGCATCCTCCAAGGGTGCAGTTGACCGTGTCTAGGTCGCTGCCCACGCAGTACTGGCCACCATTCGAAGGGGCAGGACTATCACAAAGACGACGACGGTGGCGACGACAGTCCACTCCACACGCTGACCAAGATGACCAGCTTGACCACTCGCCATTCTCTACAGATAACAATATAACAAATTAGTAACCCAAAGGTCCTTTGTTATAAACAATAATAATAAAAATAATTAGCCCATAATAACTCCGTCCCCGCTTTGCACTTTTACAGTGCCAGTCCAAAGCCTGGATAAAGGAGGAGGACGACATTAATAAACTACCATGGATAAAGAAAATAATAGTATTAATAGTATGTCAATTGTTATTCCCTCATTGCAACTCAATATTATTATTATAATAAATTCATATCGTCCAAAAGACAATAATTCATATCTGTCTGAACTTTAAACTATATGTTCATTGTTTTACACATAAATAATAACGGATTAACATCATCTAACCAATCACTCAATCAACCAAGCAAGCAGTCACTCAATCACTCAACCAGTCACTCAGCTAACCATCCAAAGGACCAATCAATGTTATCCTCCTACCTGGACAGATGTTGGCGCACTGCAGTTTCTGTCGAATGTCTCCCACGCAGGCAGCTCCTTCGTTCAAAGGAACCGGATTCGTACATGACCTCAACCGGTGCTGAAATCCCTTACCGCAACCCTTGCGATCGCACTCCGTCCATTTTCCCCACGACGACCAACCGCCGTTCACTGCAAAACACAATATAGTAATAACTCCCTCACTGCTTGCACTCTGACAGTGCCAGTCAAAAGCCATCGATAACCGAGGAGGGCGACACTAATATAGTTGTTCTCATACTGTATGGCTAAACTGAAACAACTACAATAAATATGCCAAACTCGGCCACTTCGTGTACTCCGGTGGTGCCATTCCAAAGCCTGAATAAAGGAGGAGAGTGACGTCAATGATTACCATCATCACACAGTTTCGTCAAACTTACAGTACTACTACTATAAACTCCTCCAGAGCTAGCACTCTGACAGTGCCAGTCCCAAGCCTGAAAAAAGGAGGAAGGTGACACTAGTGATCTATGTTATCACACAGTATCGTTTAACTGAAACAATTGCTGACCATATACGTTGAGGAAGGCTGGTTCGCTGATTCTGCGTGCTGCAATGTTCTCTGCAATGCAGCTGTAGTTGGCCATGTCAGTGAGACGGGCCATGTTGACAATGAGATTACCCTCGTTTGACTTTATGTAGTTAATGTCACGACCGGCCTCTAACAGCTCGCCGTTCTTCTGCCACGAGATCTAGATATCAATCAATCAATCAATCAACCAACCAACCAACCAACCAATCAATCAATTAAACAAACAAAAAATTAATTAATTAATCAAACAATTTAACCAATCAATCAATCGGTCAGTCAATCAATCATTCATTCAATCAGTCAAGCAGTCAACCAACAAACCAATCAAACTTTTGAGTTGAAAAGGAAGTCTACTCCACGTTTTGATCCTGGAATTAAAGAACTAAATTGACGTGGGTTAGGTCCTGAAAAACCCACCTACCTCATGATAGCCTAACTGCTAAATGATTTGACCACAATGCAAACCAGAATTCCAACCCACAACAACTATATTTATTCCCAATTAAAGTCATAAGGTAAACCCCTAACTAACATTACAAGGGTCTTCTTTTTGTCCCTTTCTCTCGACCACCTGCGATGCAGTGCTTTTTCGGTTGTGAGCCCGACTGCTTCCCTACGAACCATCCATCCCATTTTTAATCCACTTTTAAATCTGTCTTATTTGGCCGAGGTTGGACCGGAAGCGCCTCTAAGTAGATTTCTTGAAGAGGCGCCATATAAAGCTTCATTGATTGATTGACTGATTAATTGATTGATTGATTTAGCCCCACTTAAGGTCAGAATGTCAACTCCTATAGCATAATATTATGATAACTGCTGAGTGCCTAAACCCCCGTCAAGGAAGGTCAGCATTTCAAACGTTAACGGCTGATTGTACGAATCTTAAAGAGCTGTTGACGACTTAAACGACCTCCTATCACGCCATCGTTTGAAATCCTTATTAGAAACTTTCGTCACGTAAAGACCAAGAGACAGGGAGGGAGGGAGGGAGGGACACGGGCAGATAGAGTGACACTTTGAGAGGCACAGAGATAGTGACACAAAAACAGAGAGCCAGAGGAAAGGTCGGACGGACAGACAGACAGAGAGTAACAAAAAGAGAGGAAGAGAGAAAGACAGAGGCACAAACAGACAGAGGAAGAGTAAGAATAACAGAAAGACAGAGAGAGAGAGAGAGAGAGAGAGAGACAGACAGACAGACAGACGGACAGAAAGAGAAACAGGCAGAGAGATCGGGAGAGGGAGAGTGGGGGATGGAGGGAAGACACTTACCTCAGGGTTTGGATCCCCAAGAGGAGGGAAGCACTGGAGAACGGCGGTTGATCCTAGGCTGACTGATGCACTGACGGGTCCATGAGGCTCGAAGTGTTTGCGAAGATCTTCAAATCAGACAACCGTAATAGGAGATGTCAGGCTTACATTCAGTATCACTACCACAAGCAGAGGAAGAAGAAGAGCACAGAGAGAGAGAGAGAGAGAAAGAGAGACAGACAGACAAACAGACAGACAGACACAGAAACAGACAGACACAGAGACAGACAGACACAGAGACAGAGAGAGACAGATAGACAGACAAAAAAAGAGAGCGAGGTAGAAACAGACAGACAGACCGAAGGACGACAGACAATGAATGAGTGAATGAATGAATGAATAACTGAACGAACGAATGAGTGAATGAATAAACGATAGAATGAATGAACAAATTAATGAACAAGCGAATGAATGAAAGCGTGAATGAACGATTCAATGAATGAATGACTGAATGAACGAACGAACGAATGAGCGAATTAACGACAGAATTAATGAAGAAGTGAATGAATGATTGAATGAATGAACTAGTGAATGAACGAGCGATTGAATAATCCTCACAAGCAACGCGAACGTGAGCCTGTCGACTGACAATGGACCCTTGATGCGTTGGTTCTGCCCAAGCATGGCATTCGCATGAGAAATCATCTCGGCCACTCCTCTCATCCAACTGCTCCTTGAGGACATCTATGCTGGCCTCGACGTGCCTCAGACCAGTCTCTGGGTCCTGGCTCTCTCCGCGGATGTGCTGTTCTGGTTTGACCCATCCACCGAGGCACCGGAAGTTGACCCTCGTGGCCTGAAGGACCTTACAGTGCAGGCTGACGGGGCGGCCGCGGACGATGTAGGAGAGCTCGGCTGGCTCTTCAAGGAAGCGAGGAAGGACGGAGGACGCATCGTCAGAGGCTGTGAGAATAAGGCAAGGACGTCGTCAGTGTCATCATCATCATCATCGTCGTCTTCGTCATCATCATCAACCGAGTAGCAGAATTACCAAAAGAATAGAAAAACCGCCGTACTAACATTGCTTCTAACCTAGGCGCACTGGGCGAAATCAATCAATTCCCAGAAACCAAGAGAACTATACAAGCATATATACACACATACATCCATACATACATACACACATACATCCATACATACATACACACATACAAACATACATCCATACACACATACATTAATACACACATACATCCATACACATATGCAAACATACAAACATACATCCATACACATATGCAAACATACATCCATACACACACATACATACATACATACATACACATATGCAAACATACAAACATACATCCATACACACATACATCCATACACATCTGCAAACATACAAACATACATCCATACACATATGCAAACATACAAACATACATCCATACACATATGCAAACATACATCCATACACACATGCATACATACATACATACATACATACACATATGCAAACATACATCCATACACACATGCATACATACATACATACATACATCCATACACATATGCAAACATACAAACATACATCCATACACACATACATCCATACACATATCCAAACATACAAACATACATCCATACACATATGCAAACATACAAACATACATCCATACACATATGCAAACATACATCCATACACACATGCATACATACATACATACATACACATATGCAAACATACATCCATACACACATGCATACATACATACATACATACATACACATATGCAAACATACAAACATACATCCATACACACATACATCCATACACATATGCAAACATACATCCATACACACATGCATACATACATACATACATACATACACATATGCAAACATACATCCATACACACATGCATACATACATACATACATACACATATGCAAACATACAAACATACATCCATACACACATACATCCATACACATATGCAAACATACAAACATACATCTATACACATATGCAAACATACAAACATACATCCATACACATATGCAAACATACATCCATACACACATGCATACATACATACATACATATACATCCATACACATATGCAAACATACATCCATACACACATGCATACATACATACATACATACATACATCCATACACATATGCAAACATACAAACATGCTTACAAACATATATACAAACATATATACACATATGCATACATATACACGTATACGCGGTACAGACATCCTATGTTTAGCCAGTGACTATTCCTTCCCACAGATAGACAGAGAACCGGTCGATTGTCTTGGTGACGCCAAGGAGACACGGTGACCCTCTGACCCCTAGAGCAGCCCTCCACTGCGATCGAAGGAAACAGTCAACCCCACTGGATGACTATGATCCACTTATGCCACTCCACGCTCAAGGACCACGGGTCACGTAGCTTAGGGCCAAGGGAAAGCACTCGAATGCCAGAAGTACCCCCCAATCAGTCCCTCCTTCTTCCTCTTCTCCTCTACCTCTCCTTCCTTCTCTCCTTCCTTCTCTCCTTCCTTCTCTCCTTCCTTCTCTCCTTCCTTCTCTCCTTCCTTCTCTCCTTCCTTCTCTCCTTCCTTCTCTCCTTCCTTCTCTCCTTCCTTCTCTCCTTCCTTCTCTCCTTCCTTCTCTCCTTCCTTCTCTTCTCCCTTCTTCCCGTTACACTCGTTCCCCTCTCACTCGTCCTCTTCCCTTTCTACCCCTCTCCTTTTGCCTCCTATATTCCTCTCATTCCTTCTCTCCGTCCTCCACCTCTCCCTGCTCCTCCTCCCAATCCTCAGCCTTGAAAACCAAACGCAGGGCACCACCTTATTCACGAGCGATGCATCAAATCAGAGGGGTTGTCCAAAGGATAGTACGTGTGAGGTCAGAGTCCGGTTACCCTCTCCCTCCTCCTTCTCCTCTTCTCCTCCTCCTCCTCTTCTCCCCACTCCTCTCCCTTTTCCTTCTCTCACAATCTGCTTCATTTTTCGCTTAATCCTCCCTGACTAACCGCAGTATATTTACAGACATATTATGAACTAATGATGACAAGTTATTACAGGAGTCGAATTTACCTTTGGACAGCCACGCAGGGCGCCCATTGCGCCATAGTTAATTTAACCAACGCCACCGCGAAAAACGGACTAGTCAACCTCACTGGGGATAAGTCTACGGGTATCGAACTCGGATCTTCAGCTACGCGCCCCATTGTGTTCTCCATTACTCTACGAGCTTACGGCCCTCCGTATGTCATATAGAACGGTAATATGTCACAGGAAGGCAATAAGTCATACGACGGTAATATGTCACAGGAAGGTAATATGTCACAGGAAGGCAATAAGTCATACGACGGTAATATGTCACAGGAAGGTAATATGTCACAGGAAGGCAATAAGTCATACGACGGTAATATGTCACAGGAAGGTAATATGTCACAGGAAGGCAATAAGTCATACGACGGTAATATGTCACAGGAAGGTAATATGTCACAGGAAGGCAATAAGTCATACGACGGTAATATGTCACAGGAAGGTAATATGTCACAGGACGGCAACATGTCATAGGACGGTAATACGTCACATTAAGGTAATATGTCATAGGACGGTAATACGTCACAGGAAGGTAATATGTCATAGGACGGTAATATGCTACAGGAAGGAAATAAGTCATACGACGGTAATATATCACAGGAAGGTAATATGTCAAAGGAAGGTAATAAGTCATAGTACGGATTTGTCGGTCGATGTTGAGCCCTACTTGAGCGCAGGACTTGAGTTACAAGTGGCGCGTATTAGGCGCCAGATGTAGGAACTGGCGACGAACTGTCTTGATTAATTGCCAATTGGACGTCAACGATGACAGCAGACAATGCTGCCTTCCACTGAGAGCATTACGCAATTGGTCATTGCCTTGAGCAAAAGTGTTAGACGTCAGTGTAGGAGACTAAATAATACGCCCCGGACAAATTAGCCCCCGGGTGTTTTTATCCTGCTAACCCTATCAATAAAAATTGATCCAAGGACAGAATTAACTGCCCGATTCAGTTTGTCCTAGGAAGAACTAATTCCCCATTCGATTTATTTTAGGACGAATTAACTCCCCGACTCAATTTGTCCTAGGTAGAATTATTTTTAAATCCAATTTCTCACTAGGTAGAATCAACTGTACAATAATTTTCTCCTTTTTTCTGTCTTAATTAACTTTACATTTCCCATTCAATTGGGGTAAAATCTTGAGTTTTGATGGGGACTTTAAACTAAAAACCCCACCAATATATAGAGCAGAAGTGTTTCTTTCAGGCGACATTAAGAGCGAATAACGACGCAGACAGACAAGCAAACAGACTGGAAGGGAAACAGACAGAAATGGATGGAGACAGACAGGCTATTTTGATATCCGTTGAAACTATCAAGAGGATCTTCGTCGGCTCCCCATAATACAATGACCTGAGCTAAGTAGACTGTGTAGGAATTGGCGACGAAAGAGGCCAATGGAAAGCAGCACTTGACTTTAAGTTTCTCTCTCTGTCTCTTTCTGAGTGTCTCTCTGTCTCTCTCTGTTTGCGTATGTCTCTCTCTTGACTTAAGCAACACTTGACACTCAACGATGATTTTATATGAGCCGAAACTAACGACGCATCGTCTACATACCACGCTCAATGACGACTAATAGAAGGCAAATGTCTTCTTGTCTGTCTGCCTGGCTCTTTCTGTGTCTATGCGTAAGTCTGCCTCTTTTTCTCTTTATCTAGCTGTCTTCTTGCCTGTCTGTCTGCCTGTCTCACTGTCTAGCAATCTATTTGTCTGTCTGTCTGTCTGTCCGCGTATACCTGTAAGTATACGTTTAACCATCAATCGCTGTTGAATTCTGTGTCAGCCCAAACGACCTACTGCATGTGAGTCTGCATGCGTCTGTCTATGTCTCCGTGTCCCTGTCCATCCGTTCGTCTGTCCATCAATTGACTAAAGTTACGAACACTCAGCCAAATACATTTAGACAGACAATTGATCGATCTGTGAAAGATCGATCGATCAAAAGAAGACAAATCTCATCGATCCGACCGAAGACAAAAGATGATTGACGACAAAAAAATCACGACACACAATTAACATTCGATTGTCAGCGTAACCAAGTCATCATCATCACCACCATCATCATCCTCATCATCATCATCATCACAGTAATCATCAACGTCGTCGTCATCATTTCTGAGCAAAAAATGGTGGAAGAATGGCAGCATCAAATTTCGGTAATAATAATAATAATAATAATAATAATAATAATTATTATTATTATTATTATTATCATCGTCAGTTCGTCACCATCATCGTCACATTATCATCATCATTATCATCATCATCATCGTCGTCGTCATCGATATCATCATCATCATCATCAACGTTGACGTCGTCATCATCATCATCGTTATCATCATCACCACCACATCATCATCCTCATTATCGTCGTCGTCATCATCTTCTTGTATATTTGCCTGCGGTATGTCCCTGTATGTCTCTCTGTCCGCATATCAATCTGTGTCTATCTGTCTCTGTCTGTCTGTCTTCGTCTGTCTATAGTCGATTGACGTCGACCAATCACCCGAATAGCAGCCACTGAAAACGAACAATCAAAACAATTCGACGATGTTTACGGATCAGCGACGGACGTACGGACAGCTAACAGTCCCTTCCTACCGAGGGGACCGCCCCTCGGCCCCTCGCGGCCCCCTTGGGCCCCGCTCGCCCTGCTGGCGGCGGCGGCTGATTGATGGAGCTTTGACGGCACCAACCCCGCCACAAGTGCCGCCAATTCATCACCCTCAAGCACCTGCCTAGACGCCGCCGACTACGACTCCTGCCAGTTCCGTCCGATTGCCCGCCTGTCTGTCTGCCTGATTATATGTCTTAGTCTGTCTCTATGACCGTCTGGTTGTGAGTGTGTTTCCAAGCATACCGTTGTGTTTCAACCTACTTGCGTATCTGTTAGTATGCCTGTCTATCGGTGCATTTTGTCTGTGTACGTCTGCGTTTGTCGTTGCGTATGGCTCTCTGTCTGTCTCTGTTTCTCTCTATCTGTCCATTCGCGTCGTCGTGTGTATCTTCGGCGTCAACAACTCGTGTCAGTAAACATTCGTTTGCGGTGCCATCGTGACGCCATCTACACCGTCGCACAGACAGACAGACAGACAGACAGAAAGAGAGGCAGACAGACACAAATAGACAAACACACACACACACACACACACACACACACACACATGCACAAACCACACAGAGGCATATCCTGAATGTGGGAGAATATCTGGGAGGAGTGCCTATATAACTCAAACGTCTGTATATTAGATTTAATCGTTTTATAGTATACAAAAGACAGACGTCTTATACGTCCAATGCAGACCACATATCTTGCATTCCTTCTAATAAAGTGTTTTACAATCTTGAAGCCACAACACCCGTGGGTGCATTCAACCTGTCCTTCCTATATAGGGGCGCTACGTTTTTGCTGTATCTGCGAATCTTTTCGCTTATATTAAGAACTGTGAAGAACTTGCGATCATTGAATTCAATTGATGTTTTTATTGATTCGAACAGACGAAGATGTGATTAAATACATGAATTGATAATTAACGGGAGTGGCAGCAATAGGGATATGTGCCGTTTCTTTGGAAGTACTATAGTTTAAACCTAAAGGTACCTCGTGAAAGTTAAGGCCACTGTCCCCACTCTGAAAGAACCAGTCCCACTTCCACCGTCCCACGCAAGGATAATGGAGGAGGCGACGCTAATAATCGTTGCCATCACACAGCCTCATGAAACTGAATCTACAACCATATAGCAACCAACTCCGCCACTGTTATAGTTTCTCTGACAGTGCCAGTTCCAAGTCTGGATAGGGAGGACGGCGACACTAATTATGTTTGCCATCACAACGACATTGAACTGAAGCTACTACAATCGGTTTGTTGCAGTTTAACGACACTGTGTGATAACAACGATCATTAGCATCGCCCTTCTCCTTAATGCAGTCTTGGGACTGGCACTGCCTGAGTTCTTGCAGCGGAGGAGTTACCGCAATTGGCTCCTGTCTCTAGGTGTATATATATAAACCCTGGGGACAGCAATAAAGATGAAAGTCGGGTGCAAAGCAATTGAGACGTCTTACAACCAGTTGAACCAACGCCCGACGACAATTTGAAGCTGGCTCAATATATCAGACGATACTTAGTACAGGTATGTCGACAGAGCCAATTGACGATAAGGATATCTTCACCGTGGGACACTTAGGACGACCATCGAGCCTTATCTGCGACGTTTATGGCCAGTAAAACAAGCCATATCGGCCACGATTGCTCGTTGAATAGCTTTGCGGCGTATACGACTGAAATGCGACATGGGAAACCACGCACGCATAAATAGTTAGTCTTCAATTGAAAGGCAATTTGTTTCTTAAATATATGTCTCTTGGAGTAATTGATTCGAGCACAATTGCTCGGCTGATTATTGGGTAATATTTTATAGTGGCGCTTACTAAACTGATAATATTTGTTAAATAGGAGTAATATTTCTATGATATATTATATCAGACTCTGGACATTGCTCCCTATCTGACACATTGAATAACTGATATACCGAATCTAATAGGAAGCTAGAGTAAAGTTACTTAGCTGAGCTGAATGCATGGGGAGCAAAAGTGAAAATATGTGTGAATATGATAAGCCTGAGTAATAGACATATAATACTTGCGAATAGGCTTTTAAATATATGTGCCTTCGAGAGAATATGAACCTCGGACACAGTCACACAGAGCTTGAAGGTCCAGCACTATATATATACGCCAACCAGTGAACCACTACACAATTGCAGTACTCCGTTAACCACCCACTTGACAGACAAATGGTTGAAACAAATGAGGCAGCCGACATGGCCATGCTCGCTGTTTGTATATCTGACATCAACCAGTTGTTCCTATACGATATCATAAAAGAATCGCAGCTTAAATTATCATCCGTTTAAACAGTAGCTGTGATTTTTCGTTCATTCAATATATATATATATATATATATATAATGTATGAATGTATGTATGTATATGCATATAGCCTATCTGTAAAGGACATTGACGGTCGTTTTTCAAGGACTCATTAATTGGCTAAACTTCACTAAATTAGATTATACTCTTCATTGGCCAACTGACTCAAGTAAATGTATATGTACTTTAAGAAATATATATATATATATATGTATATATAAACGTATATATGTATAAATATATATATATAAACGTATATATAAAAATATATATACATATGACTATATCCATGTCTTTGTATGCGCACAATGTTTCTTCTTTGATGTGCATACGCAAATATATATATATATATATATATTTGAAATATATATATAGATATTATATATGCATATTTTATGAATCTGTTTACATGTGCCTGTGTGTATTTAAATCTGATATATTTATGTCCAAATAGATGCGGGCGAAATACATTCTTATGCATTAGTTTTACCTCTATTTAAAACGTCTGCATTGTACATAAATATATCTGTATGCATCACATATTAGGTACGTGTGTGATCTGTGTGTTTACTGTATCTGTTTTTTGTATACATGTAACCATATCGCTTTCATGGCTGGCATATCCGTCGGCAGTTGATTACCGGGGCTACGGCCTCTTGTCCGACTATATAAGCAGTGAAGTGATCGTCTATGAGAGTCTATCGTATCCTAATTAGTTCGGGTCCGTTTGATTTCCCTGCACGTCATAATAAATCATTGCTCGGTAGCTGCAGACGTCTTAAGCTATAGCACCGACAAGAGAGCCTTTCAATCAGCCCAGACTGATCGTCTGCCATACCGCATGGATATGGCTGTTTTATAGCGCATTTCGGTCGGCTGTTCGTAAATCCTTGTACGTTGAAATGGGGCGTATCGTTTTAGGCGGATGTGTGGTCGCGTTTGAGGTATTTTTCTTTGACAAGCAATTGGAGGAAGGATTTGATTTGGGGTTTTGAGCCGCCCGACAACCCTTCCGACAAGCCGCAGCGCTCGTTGAATATAATAGATATATAATCGTATAGAATCTTAGTTTATATAGCGCCCCTCGCTGAATAACTATTCAGAGGCGCTCTGAGCACAGAAACCTAGGGGAAAAGAAACGCCTTTGAAGAGAGAGAAGCCGATGGAGAGAAACCAGTCATTAGTTCAGTCATTAGTTTACCCCTTAGTGCTGGAGGAATGCCATTCCAGGTGGATTGACCCACAAACTCCCGGTGTTAGTCCTCTTATATATAACGAACGTATAAGCTTATGTATATATTTAACGTATATAGGCTTGTATCCGTCAAAATGCATGTATATATATCTATATATAAAAATATATATAGATACACTTAACGTATGAATTTGTATGTATATATTTCACGCATACATCAGCCAAGATACAAGTAGTTTTGACTAAATAGTGAGTGCACATCACCATGGGGCAGATCCGACCGTCCGTGTCGTTCCACTGTTTATACCAATTATTGCATTCCTGCTTTCAACTTAGAAGAAGTTAGAACCTCCTTAGAACCTCCTTAGAATATACTCCACGTCATGGATTCTCCATATACTTCAGACCATTGAGTTTACAAGGCACAGACGGACATCCAACCAAATCCAAATCCATCTCTTCTCCCAATCACCAGAAATGGGTAACTAACTAAATTGAATGCTAATGGATCCGAGTATAACACCTAATTTAGTTAATTGATTAGAGAAATAACAAATGATTAATGAAAATCAATTATTAATTCAACTAATCCAATTAAAGTAACATCTAATACTAATTTCAATCAATAAGCAATTTAGGTGATTGATTAGAGTAACAGAACAATTTTAATTGCAAATGATTAGTAAAAAGATTTTGCTAATTAAAATTAAAATTGATAATCAACTTCATCCATCTATCTATTCATCCATCTATCTATTCATCCATCTATCTATTCATCCATCTAGCTATTGATCCATCTATCTATTCATCCATCTATCTATTCATCTATCTATCTATTCATCCATCTATCTATTCATCCATCTATCTATTCATCTATTTATCCATCCTCTAACCATTCACTCATCCATCTGTTATTGCACCACGCATGCATGCATCCATTCATCTATTGATCCATGCATCCCATGCATCCATCCCTCAATGCATCCATTCCCATTCTTCCATACATCAATACATCCATACATTTAAACCTACATTCACTAACACACCAACCCACCCATCCAGTCATCCATTCATTCATTCAGTCATTCAGTATACATCCATTCATCCATCCATATTCCATCATTTACATCCATTGAACTTTACATCCATTCATTGATACATCCGTCCATCCAACAAACAGGGTTTCGCCCATATTGTACTTTTAATTAATACTATTCCCATAGCTACACTTCACGAGCCAACATATCCAGCGTCTTGCCTATCACTGTTCTGCTGGTTAACGTTACGGCTAATATCCACCTGTAAAGTGTAATTGCTGGAAAGGAGTTTCTCCTAAAGAAGCGCCACATAAACTCTGATTGCAGCTATGCATTTACATTTAGTGAGAGCTCTGATGTCGTTAACGAAAGTGGCTAATGCCATGGCGGCTGCACTACGATTCGGTTGTCATTTTAAGATGACAACCGAATCATTTACAAAGCCATAGTTAGATGGCTAACTATGGCTCATTTATTGTCTGCAGGATGCCACTTATAGGGTTAATAATATATTTTGCCAGCTGGCTATTGCTTTGGCTAATTCACGTTTGACAAGTGATCTGGCTAATTATATGGCTAATATCGCTGGCAAACCAACTGGCTAAGATGTAAAATATTAATTTGAATCCTGCAGGATGTAATGGGCCAAATAGCAAATGATGGTAGCTATAATTAGCTGCCTAATTTATTTAGTTGAACTTGAAACTGAACAGGATATAATATCGAGATTGGTATTGCCAATGGCTGCAGGCTAAAGCAATGTCCAAAGTGGCTAAAGCAATGCCCAAAGTGGCTAAAGCAATGCCCAATGTGGCTAAAGCAATGCCCAAAGTGGCTAAAGCAATGCCCAAAGTGGCAAAAATAATGCACAATGAGATTCAACAATGCATTTGCAGTAATGCAACTGCTAACCAATTAAAGACTTCCCTCCAAGTCTCTACTCAGTCAAATTCTAACCAACTCCGTAATTAATAGAGTTCTCTATGCGAGGGATTGGTGCAAAACCACATTCTCCATTGTTTAAATAACACCCCAACAAACCCTATAATGCCACGATCAATTGTCGTAAATTTGATAAATTTTCACAAAAGCATCGCCACTGTTATATATTAATGAAGTGTTCAAATTGGCATTTGGCGCCCTGTTCAAAAAGAAGTTGTCCAGTTGATGCTCCTGTTTTATAAAACTCAAACTCGGCCAATTGACCACAGCACTTCTTCATTTACAAAACTCATCACTCTTCTATGTGGCTGACTGATTATCATTGTCTAGTCATACTTAAAACTAGAACCAATTGTTCTTTGTCAACAAGCTTCTTCAGTTGCTAGAGCCATTTTTGGAACCTACTCCATGTATGTATGTATGTATGTATGTATGTATGGTGTACACTTTGCTTAGTTACTTGTTTAGTATCTTATTCTCACTTCTCAAATTAAAACGAGCCTTTTTCAAATTTGTCATTCAATATAGGGGCATAAAACAATGATAGTGATGATAATAGTAAAAATAAAAATAACAATAATAGAAATAATTTGAATTACTTTAGCTTTCAAACAAGTGACAAGCAAGGATCGAAAACTGCAAACTCGTGTGCTTTGAGGAGATTTCAAGCACCTGATGGAACGCTTAGAAGTGTTACCAAATACAGATAACTTTTCTCAAAAGTTATCTAATAAAGATGAGATTTCTAAACTTCGCCCAATAAAGACACAATATCTTACCTTTCGCCAGAAAAATTCCCTGAAGGGCGATGAAAACAAAACTGGAGTAGCTGGAGAGCAGCATTACGTCATTGATTTCAAACCCACTTTCAAAAATTCGACCGAATTGCGACCCAGTTCGGCTGACTACTCAGAACTCGCTCATAAAACCTCAGCCCTTCGTATTTAATCTGAGAAATCCGCGAAAGGAATATTTTTAGTCTTTACCGACAAATCTTCATCGCAGATATAAATCGAACGCATAATTTTCATCCCAAACGAAAGCTTTCGCTGATACGGTCGGCGGCTGTCTGCCGATATTTCGGTGTATAATTAAGTTCGCAGTCTATCCAAATCACTCCGCGGCTGTCTCCTGGTCGGTCAATTTATGCGGAATCCGTCTGTCGGACGGATAGTCTGCTCTTTCGACGGCTTTTCACTTGAAGTACCACTTTTTCAATCACTTGGAAACTTTGGAAAACATCACACACGCCGCGAGCGTTTCAAAGACGCAGCCAACGTCGTTCCTATTGGCCGACGACGACCAATCACTGAGAGTCTAACACGGTGCGTTCGGTCCTAGTAACGCCGCCTGGGATTCGTCGAAAAATTCAGCCAATTGTTATTCTATTCAAGATCGAGAGTAAGTGAATGGGTTTTCGAGGTAATGAAACAATATAAATACCGGTCATTAATAAATCGTTTGAGTAGATTTTTCGAGCGGACAGGTAACAGACAAATATCTGTAAATTGCCTTGTTAATGAGCAAAAAATAGATTAGGTTGAACATTGAACAGGCCCAGTCCTTAACACGAAGGGACCTGCCACGAAAAGACGTTAATTGGCCTCGTGGCTTTGGCTAATTACGAGGTTGATGAGAGGGGCAGGTTTAATTAAACAGACTGCTGGAGGTGGATACGCTGAGATGACAAAGACCAGACAAGAGGGCGCTTTCGCTCATCCGCTTTGTCTCCAGACTGTACGTCAGTCAGTCAGTCTGTCCACTTTCCCGCGCTTCAGCCTCCTAAGGTCTGTCTATTTATCAGCCAAATACTAGATATACAAACAGACTGTCTGTCTGTCTTTTTGTTTGTTTGTTTGTTAGTGCGTCAGTCAGTTAGTAGGATAATCAGTATGTCAGTAAGTTAGTAAGTCAGTCAGTCAGTCAGTTAGGCAGGCAGGCAGTCAGTAAGGACATAAGTAAGCCAGCAGTAAGTGTGTCAGTCAGTTAGTCAGTCATTCAATAAGTCAGTCGGATAGTCGGTCAGTCATTAAGTAAGTAAGCCAGTCAGTCAGTCAGTAGGATGGTCAGTAAGTCAGTAAGTTAGTCAGTCAGTCAGTAAGTAAGGACGTAAGTCAGTCAGTCACTCGGATAGTCGGTCGGTCAATCAGTAAGTAAGTAAGCCAGTCAGTCTGTCAGACGGATAGTCAGTAAGTAAGTCAGTCAGTAAGTTAGGCAGACGGATAGTAGGTCAATCAGTAAGTAAGGACGTAAGTCAGTCAGTCGGATAGTCGGTCGGTCAGTCAGTGAGTAAGTAAGCCAGTCAGTAAGTCAGTCAGTCAGTCAGTCAGTAAGTAAGTAAGTAAGTCAGTCAGTCAGTCAGTAAGTAAGTCAGTCAGTCAGTCAGTCAGTAAGTAAGTCAGTGCGTCCGTCTCTACTTAATCTCTCTCCTTATTTATGTGTGTGTGGGCTTGGTAGTTTCTCCATTGTTTATTTTTGCCGCTCTAGTTGAAACCGTCCCTCTTGTTTGACGGAGCGGCGTCCAGAGGAATAACATTTGAGGCACTCGTAAACGCACAACCTCCCATCCAACCATTGTGTATCAAGCGCACAATAATTAACTTCTAAAGAGCCTCTTCCCCCGCCTCTCTCCAAACCGCCAACATTAAAAGCTGCTGAGACAACATATAATGGCCGTAGACATCGGTTAGTTTATTACTAGGGCTCTTCAATTCTCCTCCCCGCGCTCCCGCTCGGCTGGCGCCTAGGGCAAGCCGCCTCCAATTCCCTCCCTCCCTCCGCTTACTTGTCTCTCGCGCTATCTAATCAACCGCATTTTACCGTAATACTTGTAAAAGTCGCCGGCGTCGTTATGATTTACGGCGGTTGGCATCGCCGGATGGATTGATATCGGCTGGGCGTCTATAAATTGGAGGAGATTATGGTATAGGGGATATGGGTCCGTTTATCGCTGTCCGAATTCGATAAACATATTCCGATCGTTTGGCGCTGCTATCCTTAATGTGGAAGTGGTGTAATAGTTACCGTATTGCTACGAATAAAACGATAATCTAATCTATTTTTAATGACTCGGCTAAGTATGTAGCGGTATACGCTCGAGGAGCTATGAAGCGTGTGGTTGCCGTGGGAACAGCTGCTGTAGCCTTCTTTAAATAACAGTGATGTGTGTGGGAGAGGAGGGAAAAGGGACTGATGGAAAAAATGATGAGTTCCAGATACATACGATTAGCAACCAAGAATATCTGTAATCCTTTCAAATCGTCTTTGATTCGTTTAAGATGTATTTGGGAGACTTAACGATGACATTTGTCTTCTCAATAACATATATAAGCATATTAATATTATGTATATATATAAATAAATAAATATATATATATTAATCCTTTTTAATGATCTACGTTTGTATTAATGTATTATATATATGCGAATGTATATATATATATTATATGTATATATATATATATATATATAGTCACAAGAGGAGACATAGTCAGAGATAGGGAAACGGCGAGAGAGCGATTGATCAAATGGACTTAGAAGAAGTATCGAAGACAGTGATCAACACACAAGAGGAGAGGATACATGAGACATAAACACACACACACACACACACCACACACACACCACACACACACACACACACACACACACACTCATTCATTAGTTCTGAGAATTTATATAGCGTCTTAGCCAGACCCTTCAAGGAACCCACTCAGGAGCACTCCCAGCAAAGCCATGACTAAAGAAAACGACTTAGACGACTTATAAAACCCAGCAACAATAATCTAAAAATATACAAAGAGATACATATAATTATATAGACAGACTGCATGTAAGACAGACAGAGACGGAAATAGAGAAAGATATGGAGGCACGAATATAGGGAGGAAGAAAAGTAGCTAGCCGGAGAAAGTCGTGGTTCGGGTGGAAAGCCGGAGGGGTGGATGTGAAGCGAAACAGATGGAACAGAGAGGGGTAAATAAAACGGCGTACCCTTGATGTATGAGATGTACTATGGCTACAGAGGCTGGAAAAAGATGGTGATTCACAGACAGCGGAATTAGATGACTCTAAGAGATACAGAGGTAAACACAGAGATTACGACACAGAATAAAACAGACAGAGACAGAGACACAGTCAAGTAAGCATATGATTGTAGTGTTATAGATGGACGGCATTAAAAGAGGGAGAGAGGAGATAGGAATGAAGAACAGAATGGAGAAGAACGTCAGTTTGGAAGAATAAAAGGTTAAAAGAAAACCGCAAAAACAATGGAAGCAATGAAATTAAGCAAAACTTCAGAAAGAATTAATGAAGAAAGAATAGAGAGGAACAGAGGCGTAGCTAGGGTGCGTCGCGCTCGGTGACAAACTACCGAATTGGCGTCCCTTTTGGGCCGTCAATAAATGAAGTCAAACGTCTACAGAATGGGGTCACACATTGTGACGATGTGTGACGATTGGAAGTGTCTATGATATGTGACATCACATCAAACATTAAAATTCGCAATTTTATTGAATTTTTTTAACTCAATTAAACAAGTTCCACTTAATTAACAGTACCCGCTCAATTGTTTAGGCCAATCATGCACAATTTTACACTTCGTTCATTATCTGTTATTGTTGCTTAAACTATGATTCAGAAAGTGTTCATGGTGCTTATAGTAAGTAAGTCTGCCGGTTTTGTTGGTCGGCGCATCTCTAATCTCTGAGTCAGTTACTCAGTTACTAGGTCCCTACATATGTTAATAAGCTTACTTGATACAAAAAACTTCAGTCATTGCACTTGCTGATGATGATGTGTTTCACCCAATGGCCAATAAGCGAGTTGCTTATTGAGGCAGTTTAATTTCTGCAATTAAGACAGTAATTTTGACGCAATCTTGAGGTTTTGCTACATGCAGGTTTTACCTCAAACTGCAGAATATTCGCTTACATTTCCACTCAAATCTTTATTATTCGTAGCATTATTTACTCCAGAAATTGGCTGCTTGGTTTTATGAAATGCAATAATATTAAAAAGTAATAAAAAATAGCCTACCAAGCCAAAGGTGATCACTCAGAGTTTTTAATAACAAATCGGTTGAAACGTCGTTCAAATTCGCAGTCCTGGAAAAAGAGAATCGAGAGTCGAACGGCATAGACGGCGATTTCGTTTACCAGGTGGGGGAGACACCCAATGAGAGGAGTAAGAAATGTGGGGAACAAACGTATAACGTGTCTCTCTCTGTAAAAGCTGAGATAACTTGTACCCCCGACCCCCGGGATCGCCGCCCCTGGTTATCGACTTACCCATAACGCTAGTTCTAAACTCCTGAAGTGAACAAACTATACCTGGTTTGTTTATGTCAGAAGTTGAGAATTATCTTTTGGCGCCATTAGTAAGATAGGAGCGAAACAAAAGAAGAGGGAGGCCATTAAGACAGGACATCTTATTTAGGCTTCGCAAAGGAATAGGCTATCATGATATACTTAATCGAGTGGTGAAAAATGCCAAAAAGTGCTAAGAGAAAGAGTAGCAGAAACAATGGAAGAAACATAATGGAATTCGAAAAAGAAACAAGACAGACATCGACGGAAATTTCAATAGCTGTGGACACTAATTGAACGATTTTGATTAAGAATCAATCAGGCTGGATGGGCGGGACATAATATTGATACCGTTGTTGATTAATATTCATGAATTTGAAATGACGCGGGCTGATCAGTTTAGAACGGTCAGTCGGTCGATAAATTCCTCGATGAATCAGAACAGCATCGCAGCAAATAATTATGACTTCCAATAAAAAGAATCGTTTCCTGGCCTTTTCTAGCGCATCTTTGTCCTGATGTCGACCTCTGACCTGACCCGAATAGCGACTGGCCAGAGTGAGGCCAGGCCAGGCCAGACGACGCCGGACAACAGTTATCACCACCGGCGACACGGACCCTTGGCCTAAGAAGCCTTGGAGACAGACCGTCGGGCCACTGCTCGTTATAAAATTCATGAATATTGATCGATTACGTCACTGAGCCTGGGGGTGTCTGACTGACGCTCGTTAGCGCAACCAGAGGGGCAAGATTTTAGGATACGTTTTAACTGCTTCTTCTGTAGATGAACGCATGGCTAAAACAAAATTTGACGACTATTCCCTATATCTACGTGCAACTATTATTGCGCTGTCATATATGTCCTGTAAAAACAGCATTTCTTCAAATGTCTGCTATGTTTAATAACCTATTTTACGACAATTATTCTTGCAGATTGATTATAATTAATCCAAGCCGTGGGGTGCTGTAAAGTAATGGGTAACATACCAGACGACGGCGTATATTAAATTTACGTGTATAGCGTAATAGGCGCCTGACATGACACCTAACATCAATCGTTCATAATATGTCTGTAATTATACTGCGTTGTTGTCCGTTTGAAAAATAAACAAAACAAAAATTATTATCTCATGAAAACGTATCCTATGACTTATTAATCGGTGTAGACCTTTCTGCTTAGAGAGGCTGAGGAGACTCTTCCGTTTATCGAAGAGATCTCCTCTGAAAGCGGTGGATAGCAAAATACCGAAATTTGCCTCGGTTTCTTTACGAGCGTGTTTATAAATAGCTCACGTCTGGTCTGTCATCGGATGAGTGGCACGTGATTTATGCCGACGCCAACCGTTAAGTGACTGCAATTAGACGACTAATCATTTACTTGTGCAACCAGGATGATAGATGACTGTCTAAATACTCACGCCGTCTAACTTATTTTGTCTCCGTCGGTCACTGGAGGCGCCACTGGAGTCTTCGCATCTTCCGAGTCCTTTCGGCGATTGGGTTGAAGTGGTGGTCCGTACGAACGCAGATGGGGTTGTGTCGCCTATTATCGCTCGCGCTTAGTCTTCGACCACTTTGCCTGGGCGTCGTTTGACTTAATATTCCTACAGTTTCATTGTTGTGCTGACTGCCGACGAGTGTTTGATGTTACCATTTGCAACTATTTGTACAAAATATAAGCTTTGAAGTTTGTACAAATATATATATATATACAAATATATATATGTACATATATATATATATATATTTATATATATATCAATATATATATATGTATATATACATATGTATGTACATATGTATATATAATATTGGCCTATATATAATGATTCGAAATCAAGTCAGATAGACACACACATTCTATACAGACAGACATGTCTAATTCTGTCTGTCTGTCTGTCTGTCTGGTCTGTCTATGTTTCTAACCCTAACAATCTAGTACCATGGATACACACATGGCTATACACTGTATAAATATATGAATGTATATCTTCATACATGTATCCATGTTAATATGTATATAATAAGTATTATGCCTGTGAGCGTATAATGTGTAATATAGTGATGTATTCATATATCTGTGTTGATGTCATTTGTATATTATATATGAGCCCCATTAAGTCAAGCGTATCCATCCTTATCGGATAGTAGCCATGCAGTAGCTCTTGAGAATTGTTCTCAGCAGTAGATTCCGTAATTGAATCCACTTAGAGCGAGACGGACAACGGAGCTTATTCAGCCATCATATCTACAATTCTGCAGCTGCAACGGCCGAGTGCCAGATCGAGAGCCTAGGTGGAGAGGGGTGGCGGGTGGAGGGAGGCATTGGAAACCTAAACGGACGCAGTCGATACCAGCAAGTGGTCGGAATATGATTGTGAGTCAGGGCAGTTGGTCTTTCTGAATGGCGTTGTTTTGATTTTTTTAGCGACACCGTTCCATATCGAAAATGATTTGGTGTCGCCCTCCTCCTGTCTACAGCCTTGGGACTGGCACTGTCAAAGTCAAAACAGTGTCGGAGTTTTCTGAACGACGGGGTTGATTGGCTGGTTTATACTCAGCATATGCATGTATGTATGCGTATATATATATATATATATAATATATACAATGTATATATATATATATGTTTGTATCAATATATGTATATGTGAACATAATCTTCTGTTAATATATATTTATTTATGCTGTGAATTATTAAAAACCTGTCTATTGTCATTTCACTATAATTTAGTCAGATGTTAAATTATGTAAAACAATTGTTGGTATCGATAGACGGGTAATTGCTGATAATTTCGAAAGTTAAAGTTTATTTCCATGTTGGTCGTGGAGTAATGGATAAAATACAGTGAGGCGCAGACCTCAGGGACTGAGTTCGATTCCCCATCCTCCGTAAGGTTGACCAGATATATTCATTCGCTATAGGTGACGACATTCTTCTAAAATTAGTGGTATAACAGAATGAGCGCCTTGCATGGCTACCGACAGTTAAACTTGACTCCTGTTACAACTTGTCATCATTCGTGCTGGTGATCATGCTGCGGTTTGCCAGTTTGAAATTAAAACGATTATTATTATTATTATTGCTATTATTATTATTTTTATTATTGTTATTATTATTATTTTTATTACTGTTATTATTATTATTATTATTAGTAGTAGTAGTAGTAATAGTAGTAGTAGTAGTAGACTGACAGTTCTTTAATTGACGATCCCTGTGGGCTGTTTGAACGTGCCTCTGAACGCTACGGCGTTGAATCTTTGAGTGCAAATGTAGAGACGTTGAAACAAGTGCACGGTCTCCGTAGGATTTTCTGATACGGCGGTCATGCGGCGACCCAACTCCGTCAAGAACTTGCGTCCAGCGCGATTGATGGGTCCCAGTGATTCGAACGCCAAGGGAAGAGTATAATACTTGGAACACTTTCGGTCCGCGGCATGTTCAGACGCACCGCCAGGCACTGCCGAAGACAGGTGGATGTATGAGGCGGCGCACGTGTGGATAGTTGTTGCATCCCAAGCGATGTATTTGCCTCTCGCCCACGGGATGAGTGTCGCTCCATCCGGTCTCTTTCCGTCGCTCCGGATCAAACCTTGTGGCTCCTTCGAGGATGGAACGAACGTCTGCCTTTAAAAGGGCTCTCCAGACAATATCATTCAAGGCGAAGTGTCGGGCCGCTCTTCCTGTCGAATGTCTGTAAACAAGACCGTGATGTCCTCCCGGGTCAGCGGTTTCTCCACACTGACATTGATGCGGCGCACAGATGTTGAGTCCCAGGCGAAAACCCACCGCCACCCTCACGGCCTCATTGCTCAGACCCAACCCGCAAGAGATGACGGGAGCAGTCGAGAGCCAATCTCCAGAGTGGGGTGATGACATCGCGCCCAGCCTTGCCCGGCTGAGTGGGTCATTACTGGAAGACTACACTGCAGCTTTGTCGATGTTAATCAAGGGTCTGTCCCAGACCTTCTGACTGGTCAAGGCCGATACCTCACCATCCGGGAGTGTTGGTGTGCGGGCCTCAAGGATTTCTTCCTTATGATCGTCGATCCAATCCTCCGAGTCGAGAACAGCGGCAACGAGCGACCTGGTCGATGCGGCTGAGGCTATGTAAGCTGAAGATGCCAGCATCGACACCCATCTAATTCCTAATCCGCCGTCTCTTATCGGGAGTGTGGCCTGTTTCCATTGTATATCGCTGAGCTTGATGTTAAGGATGTTTTCCAATCCAACTGGCATTTGGTCGTCCATCTTCTCTAGAAGGAGGTGTCCCCAGCAGGGCGCTGCACGTAGGAGGTAGATCAGTTTCGCCACCCCGAAGCATGAGCGTAGCAGCATAAGTGTGTCCTGAGTCTGGAGGCAGGTCAAGTCCTTAAATGCCAATTCCAGAAAATCGCTATGTTTGAGAAGAACTTCATCCAGCGCTTGTCACTTGAACAGCGGAGCGCCAAGAAGAATCAATGAATCACGCTTCATCCTCCGGAAGTCTTCAAATTCCAAGTCCGTTAGTTCGATTTCAGAACAGTATTCACATTTGTTTCTGTTCAGCCGAATACTCAAGTTCATTGATTGCGGCTAGGTCCTGCTGCACCTCCTCCTTCCTGCCCCCAAGCGAGATGTCGTCAAGGTAGCCCAGTCTGAACCCGGAGCGGAGCGATTGGAGAGTCGACTGTAGCGGCAGACAAAATAACAGCGGGTCCAACGGATCCCTCTGTTGAGGTCCCATCTGAGACTGCACCACAAAGGAACCAAACTGTGGTATGGAATTCGCCGAGTAAGCTTGATGGATGAACGCGTATAGCTCAGGTATTGTGTCATAAACTGCCCGCAGCATGACATCTCTTCGTAAGGTATTGAATGCATTGGCAAAGTCCAGCCTCACAAAAACGTGATCTCGCGGCATATCCGTGACGAAGCTTCTTGCAGAGTGAACCGCTGCTTCACTGCCGCCCGGTGTTGCAATGCCCACCTGGAGTGGGCCGAAGAAGGATCCTAGTCTGGTCAAGGCGTATTTGTTTGCGCATTTCGCAGACAGCCGTCGCCAGACGTAGCCAATCACGATTGGTCTGAGACCACCTGATTTTTTTGAAAGGGCGATGAGGGTGCCTCCGAAAAGAAGTTCTCGTATTTTCAGTGGGCACTCACCCCTCAGCAACACATTGATGAAGACGGTCAACGCTTGTAGGAGAGTCTCAGCTGATTCTCGGTTGTTGAGCAGGTCGAGTAAGTGCTGGAGTCGCAAACCATCCGGTCCCCCAGATGAACCAGCCGGGAATGACCGTATCGCGTCTTCGACCTCTCTTTCCGTGACGTGGTAGGGACGGCTTGCGTCACTTCCGGCAAGTCAGTCAGGTTGGCAGCCCAATTGTCTGTCGGATGCCTTTCCTGCATAGCTGCCAAAGAATCGTGTGTCGCCTTGACCGGACAGTCTTGACTACAGAGGAAGCGAATGGCGGCACGAATGTTGCCCTCTTCGAGTTTGGCACCAACAGCAGCCAGGCGTAGATCCTTAGCACTGGGGCATTTTGCATGCCATCATCCTCCGTCTCATCCCTCGTACGCAGGGTTGCTTGGCTGTCAATGCGTTTCTTGATTACATTGGCCATGTTTCGCCTGCGACCCGCTCTTGGTGGTTGTGCCAGTATGTTGGAGGCAAACCACATCAACTGATGCCAAGCCTCAACTCCAGCTGAGTTGTTATTTATGGAGTGTAGGATATCAGTGAGGGCCCGGGAGCAGGCGAAACGGGCTCCTTTTGGGACATGCTTTAGCAATCTGCCGCCATTCTGTCTAGGGTGTCGGGCAACACTATATGTGACCGCCTCGTCCACTGCTTCTACTCGTGAAGCATTTCCCGTGCAAATCCCCCCGCTCCTCGTCGGCGAAACCCAAGACTGAACCAACTTCAACTGCCTTTGCATACAGAGCCTGCGCCGAACCATGGCCCAGTGGTGGCTGCTTCGAACCTGGACACGGGCTGTTTCGCGGTCCATGCAGATGAACTGTGCCGTCTTTCAGGGCAACTGTCTAACTGAAAGGCATCGACTACATACTCCGCTTGCCTTTTTTAATCCCTGTGCAACTTTCTGTGATTGGCCAGACTGTGATTGAGCGATCTGGGTTGGTTTCTTGTATGGAGACGCCATTTATCTGTGTTAGATAGTTTTCCGGCTCGGAGCGGGTAGTGACTGGTCTTTGATGTTAAGCTATATAGATACCGGAATAGGAAGGGAATGAAGATATATAAAGTGGGAGGAAAGGAGATGTCAACACATTCGGTTTCAAACGTCAAAAAATAAACGTCTTTACTGCGTTGCTATAGCAATGCGCATTATGACGTCGTGGTATGCAATAAATGATTAACAGTGAAGAATATTGAGTAAAAATCTGGTTTCCATTTGCACAGGTTACAAATTTTGATTTAAAATCCTGAAAAATCTCTATAATAATATAAGAAAATATATAAAAATCCCTGATCCTGGCAACAGTTGGAAAGAAATGATATAAAAATCGTGCGCTGACGAACTCTCACTACTTTAAAACACTGTATAAACCTAGGAGAAAAATCCGTCGACTGCCTTGAATGACGCGTGTTATTATTATTATTATTATTATTATTATTATTATTATTATTATTATTATTATTATTAATTTGAGCATTGTGGATGATGGTCAGATGTTTCAGTATAGTTTACACAAAATGTTGGATTGACTAAAATTGTTCTTCCTGAACAGATGATAATTGTAGATGAAAATAATGCATTGCTGAAATTGAAATGGATTATTGAAAGAATTTCTTGCTAGATCTTCCTGAAAACTGACATAAGGGACCATCCACATATTACGTACGCAGCGAGGGGAGGGGTTTCGAATTTCGGTGATTTTGCGTACGGGTGCGTATGGTGGGGGTGAGGGTGTCAAGAAAATATGTACGTACGTAAATATAATTGTCTATCATGACGTCCAAAATACGGAATATTAAAATTAGAACTGTAAAACTATAAACCCAATCACAGACTATATTCCTGCTTAATCAATTTTATATAGCAGTAAAGCTTTTAAAATCCAAGTGTTGTTAGTGTTTTATTTCTTCATAACAGTTAAGAAATTTAAGCTATTAAATATGATGCTTAAAAAATAAGCTGCGGTTAAATCAATGTCTTATAGATGTCTTTAGCTATTTAACCTTTTCAAGGGTGGGGTAGAGCTAAAATGTACGTACGCACGTGGGTAGGGTCCACGAAATGTACGCAGTGCAGCAGAGGGAGAGGGTGCAATAATCCGATTTTTTCCGTACGTAATATATGGACGGGCCCTAATTGTAGATGAAAATTACTAATTGCTCAACTAGAAGTTCTATTATTGAAAAGAAGTCTTGTTAAATAGAGTTTGATTGATTAAAATAATCCTTGCCGAAATGGAAGTTGAATTCTGAAGGATTATTGGCATCAATCCCACTTCTATTTAACGAAAATAGTTGGCGAATTATAACTTTTTGGTCGTGAACCATTTGTTCGCGAAATATTAATTTTGTCGTCAACTATTTGTCGGTTAACCATTTGTTTCTGAACCATTTGTCCGCGAAATATTAATTTTGTCGTCAACTATTTGTCGGTTAACCATATATATGTCTGTGACCCATTTGTCGTCAACAATTTGTCAGTGAACCATTTGTCCGTGAACCATTTGTCATCAACCATGTTTATGTGAGAAAAAGAGAGTGTGTACATAGTCCTCCTCCTCTTCCTATCTCTCCTGCTGTTCCACCTGCTTGTCCTTTTCATCCCATTCTCCTCTTCTCTCGTCACCTCGTCTAGTTCTCACCCCCTTACCCTCCCCCTCCTCCTTAACCCTTTCATCGAACTGTCAATCAATATCCACAATGAGATGCATTAGCCGTCAGACAGGTGACTCTTATACCGCCTAACAATTAATTGCATCCCAACCGTACAATATATATATATATATATATATATATATATATAAATGCATCGATACACTTGTAAGAATGTATGTTATATGTAGATATGTATATAAATTTCTATTTATTTTCTGCTCTGTCTTGCAAAATGTAGGACTATGTAAATATCCGAATACGCTGTGACACCCGTATGATCATGAATAAACGACAAGCGGGCGATATTCGGGTAATTTCATTTATTGTCGTCCATTAAAGCTGTCTGTCGCGTCTCGTCTGCGGGCGCCTTTTCAATTGTCAAGGCGCCTCTTGCGGCGAGAGACCCTGCCGACGTCTGTCATCGTAATAGCGTTGCGTCAATTAGCGCTGAATAGGGAAAGAGGGAGACTCGTGTGAAAAGACTTTCAGGTACTCTATTCATTTGGAGACGCTGTGATGTCCCATATGGAGCAGAGTGTAGACTGTAGGGCAGGCGTTGGCGATACACTGCAAGTCACCTTTTAATGCACTCGAATGGTTTCACAGACATACTGACGGACAGACATACATACATTGAACAGACAGTCATGCAGCCAGCCAGATAGACGCAAATATTGAGACAGATGTAAGGACAGACAAACAGTGTGAAAGAGTTGATGAAGGATCACTGAACCCCGGACATTGATAAATTCCAAGAAGGTAAGAACAGAGACAGACAGACAGACAGACAGAGACAGAGAGAGACAGAGAGAGAGAGAGAGATACAGACATAGACAGACAGACAGAGTGAGTGAGAGAGAGACAGAGAGACATGCATTTGTGCAGACAGACAGACAGACAGGAAGACAGACAGACAGACAGACAGACAGACATATGAAGACAACGAAGTGAAGGGTTACTTGGATAAAAATCGGCGTCAGTGACACTTTTAAAGACGGCTCTTAATTTGAAGTGCGGAATAGTGAGAGTCGCAGACATAGAGAGACATAGACAAACATACAGATAAATTCAGCCAACAATTGAATTCATCCATCCATGACATCGTAAGATGCTAAATAATTTATTCCAGAACCTATTCTAGTACTACAATACTACAGTACTACAATATTAGGAACGAATTGATCATTTGGTAAAACAAACTCAGAGTGCGTAAATTTTAGAGACAGATCTTCACCTTGAATCATTCCAAGGTGCCCGACAACGCGTTGTTGGGATATGGCAGGTGAATCGCCTCTCTATCAATCTTTGAACGCGTATGTTCCTTGCTCAGCTAGATGAATTCAGAATTACCAGGATTCAGCCTCAGACGGGTAGAGGTCATCCAAGATTGCACTTCCTCCACAGGTGCCTGGGACTTTAGACACACACACACACACACACACACACACACACACACACACACACACACACACACACACACGCCAATGCATCTGATGGGTGGCAAATCATATGCATTGAACGTGGTCTGCGTTCCGATTGAAACAGCCTTAAAGGCTAATCAATGTGCGTCTCTATGCATACCTGTGTATTTGGGCCTTTATTTATTTATATTTCTTTTCTCGGTCGTCTTTTGTTCATTCTATATACGACTGACATTTCCACACTTTTCCCGATCTGGTTATTTCTTTGCTGATGGTGAATAAGCATTTATTCATGGAAACCCATCATCACAGTTGCTATCAGTTGAGGGCATTCAATCTCTCTCTAACCTTCTTCACTTCTCAATGTCATCTAATCGCCTCTCTCATAAACTCAGTTTTGTCTGATTTAGTACTCTACAGCAACGTCAGAAGCTTGGTTACGTTCTCATCTCTAAGAAGTTCCCATTCTTCTCTCTTTCATCAAGTGTTCGTGATATGGGTGTTACTTTTGATATTTTGACATATAAGGCCGTTCATAAATGACGTTCATAACTCACTTTTGGTGAAAACATCTCTTATCTTACACGATTCTCGTATTTTCATCTAAGGCTTCTCCGGATTATCTTTGGTTCCGTCTCTTCTCCACCTTTAGTACTTCAGTTCATGCTTCTATACACACCAGTATTGCGTACTGCAATTTGCTTTCGTATCTTTTCTCCTCAGTCAGTAAGTAAGACAGCCGCTAGACATACATACATGTATATCTCGCTTTCCTCGTTTCTCTCACATCTCTACCCTTTTAGTTGATGAACTTCACTGGTTCCCTCTATACGCTCGCATACAAATTAAAATTCTCAATTTTGCCTTCAGCGGTGACCTGCCCCGAGACACCTGATTGACGTAATGACACGATCTCAGTTTCGGTTTCATTCCTCTGTACACTTCGCTCGTCAATTGGTCCCTCGAACTAGAGCAGCTATGACCTCAATTGGTCACCCGCTGTGGAATGCGTTTTCTCCATCTGTTTGCTAAAAATTTTTGTCCTGCAGTCTCTCATCCTCTCTTGCTTATCTCAAAACTTACTTATTCTTGCGGGATCTTGCACACTCGCAGCGCTTCTGAACGGTTCATCCTACTAGAGTCGCTCTACAAATGCTTATATACAATACAGTACAAAATAACAAGTATTTGTTCATATTGCATGTGTGCATAATCATCTGAACTGTTGAACAGCGCATTCAAGATTTTGATCGCTTTGGCGATTCCAATAATTAGTAAGCACCCGGCAGAATATTTACTTGAGCTTTGCTGGCCGTAAAAATCATCGTTTCCCTTTTCCAGCAAAAGACCAGGAGAGTAGAGAATGAATTTTATGCAGTTGCAGAATAGAGGCAAAAACAAAGGAGATTGTCTCGTAAGATATGAACAACTTATTCCAGAAGATTGGACAGACTATGGCCACGCTTCTGCACTGGGTTATGGAAATCCTGGCTGAAGGCTGCAATCCAGTCATACCATTCATAGCGGAACGAAGAAATCTACAGCTAGGATTGGATGAGACCGATACACACAATAGCCTCATAAATAACGGAGAGGAAGAAGTAAATCACTTAGAAGCATTTTATTACAACAATCTGTTCATTTAAATGCTCTTTAACAATGACAATCAGTTTTATGACCAAACTCAGGTACAAGGCTTACGTCAATACATTATTTATATCGGCCAACAGTGAAATTCCGTCTTTCATGTCACTTGATAAAATTTTATGTAAAGATGTATTCAACACGGTCACATTGCGAGCACGCATACATACATACATACATACATACATACATATATACATACATATATATATACATGCATCCATACATATTTACATGCATACATACATACATACATATATACATACATACATACAGACATACATATATACATACATCCATACATATATCCATACATCCATCCATACATACATACATACATACATACATACATACATACATACCTACATACATACATACATACTTACATACACACATACATCCATACATACATCCATACATACATACACACATACATACATACATACATACATACATACATACATACATACATACATACATACATACATACATAAATACATACATACACACATACATGCATACATACATGCATACACACATACATACATACATACATACATACATACATACATACATACATACATACATACATACATACACACATACATACATACATAATTACATACATACTTGCATACATGCATGCATGCATGTATACATACATACATACATACATACATACATGCATACACACATACATACATACATACATACATACATACATACATACATACATACATACATACATACATACACACATACATACATACATAATTACATACATACTTGCATACATGCATGCATGCATGTATACATACATACATACATACATAGATACATACATACATACATACATAGATACATACATACATACATACATACATACATACATGCATGCATGTATACGTACATAATTTGACATCAGTAGTATACGTACATAAACACACATAATTAAAAAATATCTATTCAGTATAGAACAATAGTTAGTTGAATGCACTTCATGTATTTGATGATCTAATTAAGTCTGTCAGCGTATTGTTTGATGGGGACAGATTGGGCAGAGTTGAATTTGATAGTATTTGGTAGCGATGGGGTGGGTTCATGACTCATCACCGGCTTTCGTGTAAGGCATCGATTGTTGTGGCGTAGAGGTCGATGATGAAACTGCGGTTCTCTCGATAAGATGTATATAGAAAAGAGTAAAAGCGGTTCACACATCTAATAGAGGCTAAAACTGAGGTTTTGCGAGCTCATTTAATTAAAATAAATGTATAGAATAGAATCACATTACGATGATGATGATGATGACGATGATGATGATGATGAGCTCTCTGCCATTCGGGCAGGTCCATTTGGCATTTACGCCATCCGGAGATGAGATGAGTGAGGTCATCTTCCTCACAGATATTTATGAGTGAGCAAATTGTCCAAGGTCGCTACGCAGTGACTCGGAGAGGGTTCGAACCTGCGATCCTCCGAACGCAAGACACCGAACATCCCACTATGCCACCGCGTTATGATGTGTGTAATTTTATCCATCCATTACAATATGAAATCTAATCAAAAGTTGAATCTTGGCAGAGTCCCACAACTCCCTTACAAGTTCATCCAACCATGACGAAATCGATGGCGCTGGGCAATTGTTCAATGGTCCAAACACATCAACCGTCGCAGGTGAGAAATAGCGAACGCTCTAACTAATTGATTACCGTTCTCCATTATGGGTCGTACATAAATGACGTTACGCGCCTGGGGGAGAGAGAGGAGGTCAAACATTTGTGACGATATGTTACGAGTGACAACGTGTGACAAAGGAGAAGGGGAAAAATCGCCATAAATTGCGTGACGTCATTTATGAATGGCCCCATATGTTATGCTGTGCTATAAGTAGAAAATAGAGGAATAGCTTCTTATATCCGCATAATTATAAGGAATGTTTAAACGTACATATTTGCTTTAAAATAAAGTTATTCTGACTTTCTGAGTCATTGGGTGCTTGTCAGTCTTCCTGCTAGTGTTGATGTTCCATAAAAATATAATATGAAATTGATTATCGTACGTTTCTCCAACTCACACTGATAAACCGCAGTCTCATAACATGATATAGTGGTAAAAAATGTTGCAAGGAGTAAAATTTAACTGTATCGCAGCTTGTAAGGAGTCCATCAGCATAACTACTAATTTTGCCAACGACATCTAGCGAACGGAAAAATCGAGTCCTTCTCTTTTTATGCAATCATGTCACCATTTCACCATCTCCCGGTCCAAGTACCTTTGTCTGTGTTTGTCTGTCCTTCCGTTTATCTGTCCGTTTGTCTGTCCGTCTGTATGTAACTCTTCCTTTACTCCTCAGGTCTTACTTAGCTCTCCGGTTGGAATGCTGAAGTCTCGTGGTAAGAATTTCCATCTTAGAATGGCGGCCGAAAAGTCATTGGAGCTAGCGTTGACCTGGTCTATAACAGGCTGGATTATAGAGAAGGGTTTTTCCGGTAGGTTGGCCACCATCTGCGAAATGGGGGAGACCTCGACCTTGCAGTTAATGAGCGAAAAGCGCTACCACTCGTAACTCTCAATAAATCCAAAAGAAACATAGGTATGAATATTATTTAAGTGCAACGAGGTGCATTTTGGTAGGCTACGTCACAAACTTGTGACGTCACTAACTCATTGTTGGAATGAGGCGTTGTTATAATGTAATGTAATGTCAGTAGATAAGAAAGCAAGTAATTGAGTAGGCCCATATATAATTTATTGTGACGCCTGAAAACGCACTGCGGGACATCATGTTATATAAAGGCAATCAGAGACTCTATGCACAATCACAAAGTGGTCAAAACAAGCAACAACAAAACAGACGTCTTCGAAGTTTTGAAAGAGTACAGAGAAAACAAACGATGGAAATTTATACATTTGCAGGCTTTTTGCAACCTGTTGATTTTAAACAACACTAGATTAGTCTGTCACTGTCAGCAGGCGAAAAGTCAAAAACTATCGATTGTGCGTTGTAATGACTCTTTAATGAAGGCAGTGGAGAGTAGGGAATTTAAGGACATGCTTGTGGTTGGAAAGCAAGTAATTGAAAAGTGGGGGATACTGCGCGACTGCAGAGGTAATCGCAAGTCAATTGGTAAAACTGCAGAAGGTTGTAACGTGGCATTTGACGTGCCAACGCCTTTTCTAAATATAGGAATACATATAGCTAATTTAAACGACCAGAGAACAATGCCAGAAGAAAGAGAGTAGTGAAATATATTTATTAAGAGCATCAAGCTATCATCAATAACAGAATGCAAGAAATTCATCTTTTGCGCTGTACAACCATGAGTATGCGTAGATTTTAAAGTTGGGTTTTCTTCTTGATTCATTCCAAGGCTTCAATGGCTAATTAATGCGCGTCTCTATGTATGCCTGTGTATGTGGGTATGTATTTATGAATGTTTGCATGTTACATATGTGTATACGCATCTGAACGGTTGTATAGCGCGTTTTAAAAACCATAAATTCAATTTTTTCATCGGCTAGGCGATGCCAATAATTGATAAATACCCGGCGGGTTATTTACTTGAGCTCTGCTTCTGTTTCAGGTTTGGATGGCCGTAAAATCATCGTTTCCCTTTTCCAGCAAAAGACCAGGAGAGTAGAGAATGAATGTTATGCAGTTGCAGAATAGAGGCAAAAACAATGGAGATTATCTCGTAAGATATGAACAACTTATTCCAGAAGATTGGACAGACCATGGCCACGCTTCTGCACTGGGTTATGGAAATCCTGGCTGAAGGCAGCAATCCAGTCATACCATTCATAGCGGAACGAAGAAATCTACAGCTAGGATTGGATGAGACCGATACACACAATAGCCTCATAAATAACGGAGAGGAAGAAGTAAATCACTTAGAAGCATTTTATTACAACAATCTGTTCATTTCAATGCTCCTTAACAATGACAATCAGTTTAGTTCCTTCCCGTAGGCCTATGTCGCTGGATATACTTCTATGTCCAAACTCAGGTACAAGGCATTCGTCAACACGTTTTTTGTATCGGCCAACAGTGAAATTCCGTCTTTCATGTCACTTAATAAAATGTTATGTAAAGATGTACTCAACAAGAGTTATATCAGTTACACGGTCACATTGCGAGCACGCATATATACATACATGCATACATACATACACACATGCATACATACATACATGCATGCATACATACATACATACATACATACATACATACATGCATACATACATACATACACACATGCATACATACATGCATACATACATACACACATGCATACATACATACATGCATGCATACATACATACATACACACATGCATACATACATACGTACATACATACATACATACATACATACATAATTGGACATCAGTAGTATACGTACATAAACACACATAATTAAAAAATAACTATTCAGTATAGAACAATAATTTGTTGGATGTACTCCGTATATTTGATGATCTAATTAAGTCTGTCAGCGTATTGTTTGATGGGGACAGATTGGGCAGAGTTGAATTTGATAGTATTTGGTAGCGGTGGGGTGGGTTCATCATCGGTTTTCGTACAAGGAGTCGATTGTTTTGGCGTAGATGTCGAGGATGGTAGTACGTATCTCGCGATAAGACGTATCTAGAAAATAAAAAACAGGTCCGTGAGATCTAATTAATCTCAACTAATAAAAATAAATTTCAAAAAAATATAATCACATTTTAGTGTGTGGAATTTTATCCAACCATAACAATATCTAATCTAATCTAATCAGAAGTCTAATCTTAGACAAGTCCCAGAAATCTTTCTTCAAAGGTCCAGACTGTAGACACAGCAAGTTAGTAACTGTCACAGGTCTGAAGGTTCGAACACGTGGACTCTTCGTACATGGCGAATACCAATTAATTGGCTATCGTTCTTTGACTAAACGATTTAGGAATAAATCATATGTGTCTATAAGGTATGTTTAAAAATTCCAAATTGGTATACATTAAAGTTAGTCTGCGTCACTTCCTGCTTGTCAGTCTGATCTGTATTTGTCAATGTTCAATAATAATCTTCATCTTCATCGGCTTCCTCTGATTGATAGGATTCAGTTTATAGTTCTCTTTCCTACCTTGGTCTAGAACTGCCATAGCTCAGCATCGTGCCTAGGCCTCTGTAGGCCTTTCGCTACGCAACAACGATCCAGCTGTGACTCGTGCTACAATCTTATCTAGCACCACAACTGCTTCTGCTCGTTCTCTTGAGACATTTATTTTCTGTAGGGGTCGTCGCACTGGAAGCGCCTCTGAATAGGATGTACTGTGAGAGGCGCTTTATCAGTCCGTAAGTAAAATAGAACAGATTTGAATAAAGTAGAACAAAGCAATATAATGTGATTTTTATTAACTTTCGTTTATTGAACTTAAATTAATAAACCGCAGTACCATTGCATGATATAGTGGTAACAAAAACAAAGCAGGTTTTGTATGAGTCAAATTTAACCATGTTGTGGCAGCCTGTAAGAATTAAACCCATCTGTGTAATTACACATTCTGCAAGCGTCATCTAGCGAATGAAAGGATCGGTCAGACTTGTGGAGCTGGCGGGTATCGCACCCATGTCCTTCTGCTCTTAGCCTCAACGTATTACCATTTAACAATCTCCCGGTCCAAGTACGTGTGTCTCTGCCTGTCTGTTTTTCAGTATATCTTTCCGTTTGTCAGTCTGTCTGTTTGTTAACCTACCTTTACACCTCAGTTCTTACTTAGCTCTCCGGTTGGAATGCTGAAGTCTCGTGGTAAGAATTTCCATCTTCGAATGGCGGTCGAGAAGTCGCGGGTGTTAGCGTTGACCTGGTCTATGACGGACTGGATAACAGAAAAGAGTTTTTCCGGTGGACTGACCACCATCTGCGAAATGGAGGAGACCTCGACGTCCATTTTTCGAAGCCACGTCTCCGCTCTCTTAGACAAGACATCCAATGGCATATCCGACCCATCATCGAATAAAGCCTTGCATAAAAAAGTAACAAAACAGAGATTAATAGTGGTTCGGGTGATTTCCTCTTCCATTATCCCATATGCCATCTACCCCCACGTCCTCATTGCTTCTCCTTCGCATCCTCATTCCAGATATTCAGCTTCACAGACCAACCCATCTACCACGCTGTGCGTGGACTTTGTGTATCCCGACTGAAATGCGCAACGTCCAAGATCCTGTGCCAATAGCACTGCTCGCCCATCATCATCCAACTTACGTTCCACTATCTACCACTGCTCAGGTTTCACTTGGCAAAGAAATTCCTATTTTGATCCAACCATTCCTCCATATTCCAATCTCTCGTCCTAAACGCAGCACCTCTCTCTTTCTCTCTTGTCCACTGGCAATCATGCTGACTCTCAACCCACTTCTTGAACACGTTCCGACACTCGTGAATAACCTGGAGCCCCGCACTATGCCCGAACAAATACGAGATTTGTAGTTAACTATTTGAATTGTGCATCTTAGTGACTGACCTCCACTCTATGGAATGATTACGGAGCTTTCTCCTGATTAATTATAGCTCCGTTTTGCTACGTCATCGGTTGATACCTTATTCATTAGCAAAGATTCATTAGAAGTAAACAGTCTCCACTCCATGACTTGTTGGATAATTGATGACCAGTTGGATGATTGACTGACTCTCTGATTTGACCACTGCCCCTGCCACTCCTACTCTACGAGTCTCTGAGCATCAATGTTAGACTGAGGTCCCATAAGTTGAACTATTACGTCTAAAGTGAAGAGCATGACGAGATAAGGCCTGTGTTGTCCACACACGAAGCAGTGGCCCATGCATGGCAGCAGATCCTTGACGGTAATTTCTAAGGGAATGGGAGAGACAATGCGACCATCCGTGAGTTCATACAGCTCTACAAACATACCAAACAGATGAATGAAAGCTTGGAAGAAAAGAGGGAGTGATGAATTATTCAGAAACCTCTTTTAAAGTCATTTGCTCATCCATCCATCCATCCATCCATCCATCCATCCGTCCGTCCGTCTGTCCGTCCGTCCGTCCGTCCAACCATACAACCGTTCATGAATTCTATTAATTCATCCATTCATCCGTTTAATTCCATTTCATTCCATTCATCCGTCCTTTGATCCATCCAATCAGTCCACATAAAAAACATCACTCTAAACATTAGTCAAATCCTTCTACCAATCGATCCATCCAATGACCAACCAACATTAAAGACAACAAGTCATCCACCCATCTTCCAGACTCAAGAGCCAAGACCACAAAACTGACCTAATCACGAATCGATCTATCCAAAGTTCCTGCCACTCGTTCATTATTCGATTAATAAACTAACGCAGGACCCACCCGTATAACCGACCACTCATCCATGCATATATCCATCCACCCATCTATCCGACGACTCTCCATCCATATACCCATTTATCCATTTTCCACCCCTCTTTTCTGGCTGTGGAACCCGGCGTTGCACGAGTTGAAACAGGTTTTTGGCCGTGAAGAGCAGGAAGACGGCGACCGCGGGGTTCACCAACCATTCCACTGGGTGTTCCAGTTGTTTCCCGCGCGAACGACGAAGGTTTCCAGTGAATAGCTGTACAAGTGCGGAAATACATAAACGGAATTGTGCATAGACGCTGATGCGCGCAAATTACATACCCACTGTGCAAACGATGGCCAACCATTGCTACGTGTACGATATCTTTCAAATCGTAAAAGAAGAAGAGGTGAGGCAAATAGATATCACGTGCACATGTCGGCAAATGTACAATAGGTGTTTCGTCGACACTATCCTGGCGACTGAAAAGGAAACAGGGTTTTGGCCATGGAGACCAGGAATAGGGCTGCGCAGGGTTCACCAACCCCTTGAATGCGTGTCCCAGGTGTTCCCCGAGCCAATGGTGAAGGTTTCGAGTCAATAGCTGAGCTGTAAAACTGTGCAAATGCATATGCCGGACAAACAGACAGAAGCACACACATATATGTAATCTTCTCTTTATATTTAGAGATTCATAAAATCAAGATTATTATTATTATTATTATTATTATAATTATTATTATTATTATTAATCAGCACTTTTATTGCGCCCGTGTATAATGCTGGGTGCGTCAATCGATGGCGCATCAAATCCCTACCGTAATCAGGTCAATTCCAAGAGGTTTACACTAACTACTTCACTATTGCGACTTAAATTAATCTATAGTTTGTTACTTTATTTTATCTAATCTTTATTTCTTGTGCTATGATTCATTTAATGAAATAATTAGCAATAACAAATTATAAATTGTTGCTTAATGATTCATCAATGATCATGCTGGTATTGTTATGCATGAAATGTGTGGATTATCAAATGGTCAGAAATGAAATGCATAGTAGTAGAAACGAGGTGAAGACAGTAATCCAACCCGCTTTCCCCTCTTCACCTTTTCGCAACTTGGGGGTCATTCTCGACCCAGAGCTTACCTAAATGCCGTCTACCGCTGTTGCTTTTACCAGCTGCGTCAACTGAGTGTGATTTTTTTGCTCTCGTACACCTAGTGCAGCAGCCACCCTAGTGCATGCCTCTGTAACTATCGCCTACCGCCTTGACTACTGCTCTTCAATGCTGGCGTCCTTGGAGCCGGATTGAGAAGTTGGAAAACGTTTTGCGTTCAGCTGCGCGCTTGATAGGTGCATCCCGAGGACGGTTCGTGTATCCGCCTATATTCGAAATGTCCTGCGCTGTTATCTTTCCTCCAGCGCATTGCATTCAGGGTCTCTGCCCTTGTTTGGCGCTGCCTTTGCGACGCTGCATCAGTTTATCTCAAGAAGCTATGTCGGCCCATCGAAGCCTCGAGTGACCGACACCAATTTCGTTCTGCTGCCCATAGGGACCTGGTTGCCCCTCTCACACGTAACATTACGGTGCAACAACGGACCTTTTCAGGGATGGGTCCGAGCGTCTGGAATGGGTTACCCCAAGAGATACAACTCCTGCCTAGAAATTCCTCGCCTGCATTTTACTCTTAATTGAGATCCGTGTTTTTCAGCCGTAGTCAGGCCAGGAGCGCCTCTGAGTAGATATCTTGAAGAGTGTTCTATATTAAGTCTCATTGATTGATTGATTTATTGATTGGTTGAATCAATTTTATAGATGGGGTCGCAACTACTTTGGAATTATGGTCAGTAGGTCGCAAGACTAAAAAGATTGAGAACCGCTGCTCTATTCAGGTCCCTACCGTAAACACTTCCAACAAAATAAACGAATCCAGCTTCGTCCCTGTATCCCACATCTCCCGTCTTGTACCACCCGTCTTCATCGAAGGCATCCGCTGTTAGCTCCGGTTCGTTCAGATAACCCATGAAGATATTTCGACCCTTCACTCGCATCTGGCTCAGAACATACAAATCAAACCAGCTTCAATTTGTAATTCTCATATAGAATAATCAATCAATCAAAAATATTTGATATAGCGCCCATTCAAGATATCTGCTCAGATATATTTGTTAGTCCTAAGGATTTTGATTCGATCCACAGTTTCTACTGTGGCGTCTTCTCCAGATGCTGATCGTTTCAACTCATGAGTTGGCGACCATTTTACTTGCTAGATATTAAGAACATCATATTTTAACATCCCTTCGAGTGGAAATCTTATAAATGATCGAGTCCCTTCTCTGTATTGGCAATTGGAGAGGTTCTAGGTGTGCTCTTACTTCGCTATAGGTGGTCTTACTGACTGGGACGAACTTCGTACGACATCCGTCCATCTCGACTCCACAGGATCCAACACGATTTCTATCCGGAAGAGAGACAATATGAGGCCCTATCCATCAACAGCACAAAAACACGTCACGCCGCTATCGTCATTATCGTAACAGTCATCAACATCATCATCGTCTTCATGTTCGTCACGATTATCGTATACGTCGTCAGCATGTTCGCTGTCATGTTGTACCAATCGTAGTCGTCATCAAGGACATCATCACCATAATCATCATCATCATCGTCGTCGTCGTTGTCATCATCGTCATCATCATCATCATCATTCATTATATCAGTGACATCTATCACAGTTACAGGATGTCTCGACGCGGTTGGCGCGAGTAGCTAATAAATCGTTATCGTAAACTCAACATTTTTACGGCGTCTGAAAAGTCATGTCTCGGAAACCAACTTATTTACAGGCATTTATTCAAAACAGAATCTGTCGGACAAAGCTAACCGGACATTTCAATGCTTCCGTAGTCGGTGAGGATGACCATGTTGAGGCCTCTGAAGAATTCGGATGTCCTCTGTAGCATTAATTTGCCCCCCGTGTGGACCTCACTGCAACGGTCGAAGCCAAGACTACGCCGGACCTTCTTGAAGACCAGCTGATTGGCCAACCAAAAGCCGAAGGGACGAGACTTTCTTGAAGAGTTCAATGAACAAGAAAACAGATAGATTGATTAACAGACAGACGGACGAATAGATAGACAGACAAACAGAGCTAAAGGTTGACCTATATTACCCGACCTAGATTTAGAGTTACACTTGTCATCGTAAGACCAACTATACATAATTATATATATATATACTTATTGCCCCGTCGAATATATATATATATACATATAATCGACAGTATGCGAACTATACTTTCATGGCACGTTCGGTAAACTGATCATTATCAGATTTTATTAAGTCTTTTTGTAGACTTATACAGGAGTCGAGTATTATCTGCTTTGAAATATGGTTTATGAGTTAATGTTTATATTCATAGACGCCGATATTTTATTTTTAGGACAGGGGCCAAAATATCCTCAACATTTAGAACGTGCCCTGCGCGTTACAGCGAGGTTTATTGAGCGACTGACATAACGCAAAGTCGTTAGGCCTACAACTCACAAAATATTGAACTGACAAATAACAAGGTAACATATGCTGTCTACTTAAGCTAATAAGCCAAAAATGTAATAAAAATTCTGACAAGCGATGATGGATTTATACGACGAAATCTGACTTATTTTACATGTATGGCAGATGTTTTTCTGCGGACGGAACAGCGGCTCGCTTGACAACGAATTTATATATTACGATTTACGATTGCTAAAATTTCTTGAAGCTAATGAATGAGTCTGCGAACATTCGCCCGTGCTGTCGCCCAAAATCCCAAGCACCACGATATCACCTCTGCCCTCAAATCAAATCATTCCACTGGCTCGATATAGGCCTAACTGAGCGAATTGAATACAAAGTCATAAATAATGAGCCACCTCCAACATACTCCAATTCCCACAGCACAAATATCTCCGTCAGTTGTTCACGATTCAGCCACATAGTTAAATCCGTCCCTCTTCTGCCCTCACACTATTCAGCCCTACCGTCACATCATCACTCAAATTTGCAGATCGCTCCATAGCCACAGCTGTCATGCATACATGGACTACTACTTTCTAAGCTCATCAGCAGGCCAGAGGCAGATGGAATTGCCTAGTAACGATTACACGAAGGGCGCATTAATACTCTGATTTCGGTTTCTGACTCGCAGACGTGCTAGCCACTATATTTACTAACGGCAGTAAAAGTTGATAAATCCTTGTCATAATGTTACTGCACTCTATAATCGCAAGTACTCAAAGTGAGTATTTTAGGGCTTTTGTCTTCACCAGTCTCTTCAATAACCAGACATGCGCTGGATATTGGATAATATGGATAAGAACTCTATATCTCACTGCCAATCTGAATATTTTATAGATGCTAGTCACTACATACAGATATCTGATATAAATACACTTACAAACTCGCCCGACGCCAAAATGTCCGCATACATACATAAATAAATAAATACATACATACATACATACATACATACATACACGCATACATACATGCATACATACATGCATGCAGACATATATACATACATACCCTTCTTTTTCGTTGAGTTGTGCCTTTAGTCCGATTCTCATTGCCGTCTTGGTTAAAAATTTGCTGAAGGCACTCTTCTCAAAATTCAGCTGCAGTTGGTCGGCGATTTTCTCGTAAAAGAATGGAATGGTAAAATAGAAGGTTGGGTGCACCTCACGCAGAACCTCGACCAGCTTCGGCTGTCAACGGTAAACACGAAAGTTGAGACACTCAGAGACAGACATATCTACTGTGGTCTGTGTCTCTCTTTATGCATATGTATACACTTATCTATAAAAAATAAATAAATAAATAATTTATCAGAAGGATGTTCCGACGACAACAGCAACATTTCTATCATAAAGAGTTAAATATTTGGCGTTGATTATCGAGCGTTTTATGTTCAGATATAATCAATCAATCAATCAATCAAAAATACTTGATATAGCGCCCCTTCAAGATATCTAACCAGAGGCGCTCCTGGCCTAATCCTCGGCTGAAAAGGACGACAGTTTTAAGAGAGGTGTATAATGAAGATGGGGAGTTCTTAGGTACGAGACAAAGCTCTGTGGGAAGTCCAATCCAGATGGTAGGTCCCACGACCGAGAAAGCCCGATTCCTCATTTTAGAAGGGCGTGCAAAAGGTACGATCAGGTCGCCATGAACTGCAGAGCGAATTGTTCATCAGTCTCTACTGGCTGTGATCGGGCGACATAGATCCTGCAAATAAGCAGGCGCAGTACCGCCAAGGCAGCGCCAAACAATAAAGGCAGATACCCTAAATAAGATGCGCTGGTGTAGAGGCAACCAGTGCAGGACATCCCGCATGTATTCGGATACCTGACCTGCTCTGGGAATTTCACCAACCAATTGCACACTCGCACGCAAAACCCACTCCAAACGCCCAATCCGAACTTGGGGGAGGCCAGGATATATTGAGGAGCAATAGTCAAGGCGACTGGTAACAAAGGCATGAACCAGAGTAGCTGCAGCGCTGAGGGTAAGAGAGCGAGATATTACTTGCAATTGGCGAAGCTGGTAAAAGCAACTACGAGAAACATTATTGACATGTTGATCAAAAGTGAGTTCTTGGTCAAGAGTGACCCTAAATCCCGAACAGAGACGTAGAAAGTGAAGAGGGGAAACTGGGCAGAGAAAGCACAGAGATCAATACTCGCCAGCTGCTGCCTGGTGCCAAGCCAGCAAAAATATCGCTTTGGATGGGTTTAGCCGAAGTCGATTTGATGACATTCAGCCACCAAGGTAGGCTATAGCAAACTGTATTGAGCGGGCACCAGCGACCGCATTTGTCGCAAGACAGTGAACATAAGCCTGGGTGTCGTCTGCATAAATTTGGTTCAATACACCACAGGAAGACAATAGAAATTCGACTTCAGACGTGTTCATGATGTACAGTAATGAACTTAGTACAGAACCCTAGGGTAGCCCAAATGGTGCTTGAACCCATAGGGACCTAGCCGACCCGGATACAACACAAAATGTGCGGTCACGTAGGAAAGAATGGATCCAGTCAAGGGGTTTGCTAGCAAAGACGAAGGACGCGGAAAGGCGAAGTAACAGAATACCATGATCGACCGAGTCGAAGGCGGAACTAACACAGAACAGGGCCAAAAGTGTTACCTGTGATTGAACCATGGCGCCATAGATATCAGACAGCAAGCGGATTAGGAGGGTCTCTGTCGAGTGATCCTTGCAACTCCCAGACTGCGAAGCAGGGAGCTAACCATTAGCATTAAGGCAGTTAATTACTTGACTAGCTACAATTTTTCAATGATTTTAGAAATGAATGAGACATTTGAATAGGTCTGTAGTTAGTCGGATCAGACGAGTCCAGACCGTCTCGCTTGATAGCAGGAAACATCAATGCGCGCTTCTGCGAAGGAGGTAGTACGCCTTCCTGGAGAGAACGGCTGCAGAGGAGAGTAAGAAAGGGAAGGAGATCTTCAACGATTTCCTGCACATAAAGGTAGGAGGAGTGTGAAGTTCGCACAACTTCGGAGTGGTTGTAGGTCTAATGATGATTTTTCGAAGCTCACCTAAAGTGACCTCACTGGGAGAGGTAAGGCTGCAATCCGTTGGTTGAATCTGAGGCGCAGGAGGTCCCAATGTGTAGTCTCTCACGGAGCGAATCTTTGCACTGAAGTGTTATGAGAACTCCTCAGCGGAGAATGTGGGGGCGAGTAGCGGCTCCTCGATCCGAGACGACCCAGTAGACCATTAAACGTAGCCCACAGTATCTCTGGGTTCTTCGCTGAGCGAACAATCCTGATCTCCTAATATTTCCACTCCCGCTCTCGATATCGAGCATGTATCTGCCGGAAGAAGTGGAAGAAGCTTATCGCTTCAACATGTAGAGGCGTGCAAGCCGACAGGCTTGGCGACGAAGGGTGCTGCACTCGGCGTCAAACCATGGTGATAATGTAGTGTATCGTACCTTGATGGGGCGCACTGAAAAAAATAGGTCAACCAGGCTGCCCATCGCAATATTGATGTGTGAAGACTATCAGAGAAGAGACCCTTCGTTTCTTTTGGTCTAAACTTACTTTCTCCATAGATATAATATATGCAAAAAGAATTCCGGATATTGTTGGGTACGTAAGAGTCCGGTCCGGATGTCCCAGCGTCACCTTTTTTCATAAATTCATGAGAAATTATTCCATACGATAGATTGAGCCGAGTTCGGTATAAAAAGAAATAAGTCCAGCTATGTCCTACGTTTTTGCGCTAATTCCTTCACCGTATTTATTTGATTGTTACTGATTAACATTATGAACATCACCGAGTTGAAAATTAAGTTCTGCAAAAATTGGTGGGTCAAAATGGGTCCGGGTTTGGGACACGACCCAACCGACCCGCCAGGATCTTGACTCGACTCGACCCGGCCCGGCCCGCCTAATGTACATATATTGGTGACCCGACCCGGTCCAACCCGACCTCGGCTCGCGGGTTGACCCGACCAGTGAACACCTCGAGGCGATACATAAGAGTTACAAATGGAGAGATACATTTTGTAGGGTAAACACTGCTTGCAATTATCTATCTGCGTGTCTTGTCTGCAAAACGTTTTGTTGTTGGAGGTGTCAGAGAAAGGTTCATTTTCTTTGTCAGCGCAGAGTCTGAAAGAATTTTTGTGGGTCACGTCATAAAATTATTCACATTGTTTTCTAAATGAAAGCGTGAGAGTTCTGACATTAATGTTATCTGTTCGCAAATCATTTTAATACGCGAAATCTTTAATTCTATCGTGTGCAATGTTTTAACTACTATGGATTTTGACTTCCATTTGTGAATCTTGGGTTTGTTTTAAATGTTCGAGCTTCCAGGTCTTTGATGTCTAAAAAAACACGGCTTCACGCCGACTTTGAGAAAATTACACCCGATTAACGCTGACTTTTAAGATCTTGTTATCATGATGACCATTTGGCTACTGTTCGACTGATTTCTGTTACGTTACACTAACCTTGCGAAGATGCCGCGGAACGAAGTAGACGGTGGTGGCGTAGACGAGAGGTATAAATATATCCATTAGCTGTCCGATGGGCTGGCTGAGGGGTTGAAAGCTGACGTGAGCGCCACCAGTATTACTGAAGCTCTGGTATTTGCCGAAGACCTTTGCCGTCCATACGACCTGTAATGTTGAGAGAAAAATCAAGATGATAAATCTGTTGATCAAGAGATCCTCTGGGTATATGCGTCTAACTGATTTAGTCATGGCCATGTTTCCATACTCGTACTCTACGATATCAGACCGATTTTCGACACATTTAGCCGTTCTTTGCATTTCAACCAGTCCTGTATCTTTTGATATCCCCATTGAGCCATCATTTCCTTTCTAATAGGTCCATAACTGTGGTCTAACCGCGCACCCTCGGTCACTGTTCTAACCGGTATTCCAGGGCTCTAATCATGCTAATTTCCTATTCAGAATAGCCCTGCTTCCACTCATGCCCAGATGGTTAAACAAAACGATAGGCCTCGTCTGCCCGAGACGCTTGACTCTCCTGTAACCGCTTATGCTTAACAGTCCGCATGGTTTCTTGGTCGTCTGAATCTTGATAAGATCAATTCAGCACAGAGTTGTTCATGGGTCCAATTTTCTTTACCCGACTAAATCTGACCCATTAAAAGTGGACCCGACCCGAACCGACTTCTAAATGCAAAAGTCATACCCGGCCCGACCCACGCCATTAGTGCTAATTTTACTAATATTTTTTTCGTCAAATTTTAATGTCGTAAAAACGCAGCGCAGTCAGATCGCCATACACATGATCATAATATTGATTTGTGATGACGTTTAAGGGAAGAGACCTTTCGTTCGTTGCATTTATTTTGGCCTAACCTTACTTTCTCCATAAATATATGCAAAAGAATTCCTGATAGCATTTTGTACGTTAGAGTCCGATCCGCATGTCCCAGCGTTGCTTCATCAGCTAACTCACACGCTTGTAATAAATGTCCTAACCTTTCTTTTCAGAAAAAGGAACAAATCCGGTGTTGTCCTAAAATTTTGCGTTAATTCCTTTGCCATATTCAATTAATTTGATTGTAATTGATTAACATTTTGAATATCACTGAGTTGAAAATTGTGCCAAAAATTGGTTGGTCGAAATGGGTCCGGGTTTGGAAACTGATTCAATCCGACCCGCCAGGATCTTGACCCGACCCTCCTAATCTACAGATATTTGTGACCTAACCAGGCCCCACAGGATTCGGTGGTCGACCCGACCCGTGGACAACTCTGACTCAGCATCGCTCCATCCTATATGTTCCATCAATAAATTTTCCTCTTCTGTTCATTTTGCTAAGGATTCTACAATTAATGTAGCTAATCAGTTCAACTCAGTTTACATTTCGCTGTGTAATCATCTACCGCTACATCACGCAATTCTTAAGTTTTTCTAAATTTATGCAATCAAATTCTCTAGTGCACGTTGTGATCTTCACTCGGATGGACTTTGGAAATGATACATTCATTGGCCTTTCTTACACATATTCTCTCAAGCTTCAGCCCATTATTTGGCATTGCTTGTCAGAGTTTTGATTAGGGTTTCATGTTTATTCAATGACTACAAGCAACTATATTGTGGCTATAAGATGGTCAAATACATTTGGCTGGCGATAACAAGACAAATGTCAAAATTCAATAAGCAGATTCTTAATTGGCCAAAAATATCGGGATTTAGCTGGAAGAGCAGTGCTTGAGCTAACCTTGAGAAGTTGAGATTGCTATGAAGGCATGAAGTATTTATAACATAATTTCCATGGCCTCTGCATATGAAGGTGGAAACCCATTCATCACTCACTCTCGGAGCTTCCCACTTGAAGGGTTAGGTCAGTGTAGGCCTAATACGCGTTTTTTGTGAGATCACATGGTTGACACAATGCAATCAATAGCAAAAACTAATAATTTAGTATCACCAATTTCCAAATGAGTGAGTTTTTCGTCCAATTCAATATCCGGGGTCATCATGGTCATCGGGAACACTTTAGATTCGCAAATCGGATTCTCGGATACGATTTTTGTCATACTCAGACTGCAAAAAAATGGAAGTTAAGGGTCACGATTGTAGACTCGGGTCATGGCTTGAAGGAAGACCTATCGCGCATTATCCTTAGGTAGAAGAAGAGGTGCCGTTCCAGACGATATAGATATCGACAGTCTTTCACCAGTTTCCATCACCAACAGAGCCGCTCCACGCAAGTCTTCCATGCTAGGAAGTTCTCATAGCAGAGGCGGCTAGGAGGTGCAGGTTCCAACAGACATTTCCAGTCAAATTTGTGCCGTGGCAGGGATCAGAACCCCGACTTCATGATTGTAGATCAACCATTAGACTATTTATAAATTTTCTGTATTTTTAAATTTTGTGTGATTTTGGTAGGAACAAATTGATACATTATAGATGAATGAAAAAATAAACACGCATTATTCTCCTTTGTAAATGGCTGTCTTTGTACCGCAATAAGTAAGAATAAATCGTAAAAACAAACTTTGAACTGTTGGAAATTTATTGACCCACAATACCTTAATCATTAAATATAAAAAGCTATCGGAGAAACATTTAAGAAAACGATTTGAGAGGGGGACACATGCATGATACTGAGCTTTTCCCCCATTTTTAAAACTGGGGCCTGTGCTTCCACCCCCATGCTTGTCACACCCTGCTTTTGCCCTAAAACGGTTCTTGTATGTGTGCTTGGGTCTGGAATACCTCAGAGCAGTAACCTTCTGGATGGAGAGCTCTTGTCAACCAATGTTCCAGGAGGAACGGGAGGAACTAAGTCTAAGTAAGAGTAACCTTCGAAAGGTGCCTTTTGAGTATCTGAAATTTATGAATCTTCGTAATGCGCATATAATGATGATGCTCAAGGTGACGCTGATCAAATGACGACGACGACAGTATTGATAATGACGATGATAACTGAAATATATCTTACGTTATCATGGGACAACATGGCAGGCTTTGGCCGACCACTCCTTCCCATCTGTTCTCAAGTCGCAAACAACATAAAAGAATTCAATGTTCACATTGATCTAGCTCAGTTCAGCACACCAAAGTCCTTTTAGGTCAGTTCACGAAAACCCATCCCGAATTGGTTAGCTAAGAAGAACTACAGTAGCGATGATTTGACGTAAAAAGATGATGTAATAAGTGTGTAACACTGTAACTCATAATGTTAAACATCTCAGAGCTGTGTCGAATTAGATCATCCTTTTCCGCCCGAATGGTTAAACTACAATTCGGTGAAGCTCTAATTACGCATGTTTACATATGCATAAATATATGTACAATCAGACAAACTGTATGCACACAACAAGACATGAATATATAAATGAATGCAGCTATGCATCCACCCACCAACCCAAGCACCCATCCACCCATCCATGTACACCTACCCACCGAGACATTCACACAAGCCAATAAACTCATCAATCCATCCATCACGAGTACTATTATTATTATACTTATTATTATTATTATTATTATTATTATTATTATTATTATTATTATTTTTATTATTATACTTATTATTATTATTATTATTATTATTATTTTTATTATTATTATTATTATTATTATTATTATTATTATTATTATTATTATTATTACCATCATCATCATCATCATCTTCATTTATTAGTGACTTCCATTGCGCCAGTAAATAGTGCAAAATGGCATCAACCGATGACACAACAGAAGAAAACCAGGTCCAATAAACAGAAGATAAGTCCATTCGACACCGACAATGCGTTCAGTAATCCTGTCCTTTTGAATCTAACCGTGTATGAAACGAGGCAGCAGTAGTTGGGAGCTTGTGACAGAATGCGATCCTTCAGCAAATCCTCATTCGATTGTTCTCCGATCTCGAGCAACCGTTCCCACTACAAAACCCAAACACGACGATCACAATAATTATCATGACTCCAATTCATCTTGGAGGCATGATATGCCCACAGCCACGCCCTACACATAATTCGTCTATTCGTTCAAACATTAAATCATTGATTCCGTGACAAATTAAATTCTTTAATTTATTAATCAAGGTTTTTTTTCAATCAAGGATTTTTTATTGATCAGAACACAGACAATCAATGAAGAAGAATTCGCTCAATCCTTACCAAATCTCGTTTGTTGATTCATTCACATAGACATTCATTGATTTCCAGAATTCTTCTCTTAGTTCAATGATTCGTTCATTCTTAAATTCATATTTCCCTCGTATATTTACTCATCCAGTCCTACCTTCCCTCGTTGGGTCGTTCCATAATCCACCTATTTATCCAATAATTCGTTCGTTCCTTCATTCTATCAATCGTCATCAAGATTACTTACAGTATGGAGTCCCCGAATCTTCTGAGAATTTTCTCCTCCATATTGAACGATTGCTGCGAGGTCTGGAAGGTCGGGTCTGATATCAAGGACCTTGGCTAGGTCCTTATCTGAGTCGACAACGATAATGTTGCACCGGACCTCGATGGCAGCCCTCTTACATTGCTCAGCCGTGTGATCGTAGTGAATGCCCACCACCACACCCCTACACATACCACATCCAGCAGTGCATTTATACAATGAATTATAATCAATAGGGCAGTGACTCAGGTATCACAATGGTGTTGATGATGATAAAAATGACAATGACGACGATGAAAAGAATGAAGGTGATTTCGATGGTGACAATGCTGTTGTTATTATTTGATAATGATGGTGATGACATGACTATAATGATGACGATATCTATGATGACTTCATTGAAGCTGAATAATGGATAACCTTTGTAGTGTCATTTAATTGTTGTTTGAAGACGGCGTATTGTCATGGATTTAGTTAGATTTTTGTCAGAGATCTTGCCAAAGAATAAGTCGAATATTTTATCAGAGACGATGTCAGGGTTCAAGTTGAATATTTAGTCAATGATTCGGTCTGAGATTTAGACAAAGATTTAGTCAGAGATTCAGTCTGAGTTTCATTAGAAGTAATCCGAGATTTAGACATTGGTAAATAACACTACGAAGGTTATCGTGTGGCATGTTGGCCTATTTTTAGAGCGGTCGGCTCTTAAAACTGAGTGTGCGCTGAGTGAGCGGGTTCGACCCTCGTCCGAGACATCAGTCATTGTGTAGGGACCTTGAGCAAGTCCTTCGCACACGACTGCTCTGCATCACCACTGCAGTTGCGTCGTCGAGACGTGTGCTCGCTTTCGAGCACGACTTGTCATGATAAAGCGCTGTATTAATACTGAGTCATAGTGTACTGTACGGTAGACGCGAAAATTTTGTTTCCGATGTAGAATTTGATTTTGATGGTGACACAATTAGATATCTAGTCGGAGATTAAGTCGGAAATTAAGTCGAAGATTTAGTCAGAGATATAGTTTGCGACCTACTCATGGATCTAGTATGTAATTGCTCTGTTTTTCTCTTACCCTGCAAATATGGCGGCCAAACAGCTGACGATCCATTGCGGGGCATTGTACCCCATTATTCCAACACCTTGGAATTTCGCGAGACCTAACTAGAGTAACACAGCGGTCGTAAATAAGCTGGTACCCTATTCTAGGCTTCCGAGTGGCACTTTAAAAGCCATGAGTCAAAGATCACTATTAGGAACATGTTAAGTGACCATCTTGGATGATAACAGATGCCACATAATGCGTAAATTACTGTAACAGGCATTAGCACTTTCACAGTGATACTGTGTATGGACCTTGAGTTAGTAATGGGATCTATGAAACAAATGAATGAAAAATTGAACCTACTTGTAGTGTAGGCCTAACTGCTTTTACTACTTAATACTATAGTATAGCAATGATGATGATGATGATGATGATGATGATAATAGTAATAACAATAATAATAATAATAATAATAATAATAATAACAACAACAATAATAGGTGTCTAGCCATCACGGTCCAGCGGTTCAATGCGGTGGCTTTCCACGGTACATTTGTGACACTTCATCTCAGCGAAGACGATTTTCTATTATTCTTAAATAATGTTCAAGTTTCCGAGGGATCCTATGTACCTTAAGGCAAACAATAATAATAAGTACTTCCAACTTTACATTACACTGCTGTATGTTATTGTAACGGGGCCTTATACAAACCAGAAAAACTGCCCGTTCCGCTTGGCATTGTATGGGAAACAGAAGATATAGATAGATGAACGGGGGAAATATAATTAAATATAATTAAATATAATTAAATATAGTTAAATATAATTAAATATAATTAAATATAATTAAATATAATTAAATATTATTAAATAGATGGTTGAAATCTCACCCGAATGAATCCTTTGGCCGCTGTCCGAACCATACGATACATGTCCCAAAGTTTTGTCTTTTGCCATTTCCCATCAACTTTCTCAGCTGGAATAACAGCATCGAAATCGAAAAACACGTTTCAATCAGCTGTTATTGCGTAGCAAAACAATCTTACACAAAATATTGAAAACGGCAACTGTCTATAACAGTCTACAAATAACCCGTGTCTCAGATACGACCGACTTCTATCTCGCGTTTGCTCCACATGTCCGACGACGAGAACATGTCGAGAGAATGCCAGTTAATCAAATCCCGCGCAAGTAATTACTCGAGCAAAGAAGAAAAAAAGTTGACCGAAATTACGATGGATACAATAAAACCCTTAGTAACGAGTACAAAATATTGGTCTACTTTAGACTATCACTAATGTAATCGAAGGGCTTATTTCCAGAACCTGTTAAGGTCACATTTTGAAAAAAATGTTGACAGTTGAGGGTAAAACCGCTTAAGTCACCAAATGAATCGCCCAATTTAGTTCTTTCTTATTTCCAAAAGCGAATAAGTCCTCCTGCAAATCGTTTCCTACGTCTGTTTAGTCCTGCAGCTAATCGCGTAATGGCTTAGTGGTAACGTGATATATGTTTATTTAACATTGTGGAGGATAATATCTGCGAGGATTATTCCGAGTTAGTTTTGCCTTCTAAAAAAAATAGAGCGCGTAAGCGTTTTCCAGAGAAGTGGACAAAAATATTTTGAAAGCAAAACGTCACGGGGCAGAAAGTAAATCGCCAATAGCAAACTGTGCCTATGTTGGAAGCCAAACGTTCGTGTTGTGTGAGCATCATATTGCCACAGGCTGACATGGACTTGGTTTTGGACAGTTGTACTCTATAGCCTAACATACAAACAGAAACAGGATGTGTTCTTGCTAAAGTGCATGACTGTTCACGTTTTAGGTCAGGATTTGGACATCAGTGACTTTGTAAGGCACAGTGCAGGGGCTTCTTGAGGGTGAAATTGGGAGTTATGATGTCTGCGATAAAGACAATGAGATAAGAAAAATGAAAGGGGGTGGGGGGGGGTGGAGTTAAATCTGTGTACAATGGTGAATATTGTTATCATGTGATAGGCAAGAAATTAAAACAGATTTCTGCAATTAAGGCCCCATGTATTGCACACAAAAGTGGGATCAAACCACTGAAAGCTGCTGATGTTGCAAAGCCGTTGATGGCTGCAGGTATAAATCTGGAAAATGCAACTGAATTTCAGTGATACTATCAACCCATAATATTATGTCAGTCTGATTTTAATGACAAGTATGTGAATGACGAAGAAGACGAAAATGTTATAATAGGAATTTTGACTATAGTAGCGAGGCTTTTGTTTAGATTATGTGATAAGTTCTCGAACAAAGTATACATTTTTATCAGTAACACTTTATATGTAGTAGTACTACTTTCTTGATATCGATGTTGTGCTGAATGTTCATGCTAAAAATAGATCATAAATGTTTAATGTGACCAGTTGTTTGCTGAACAACTGACATATTTCACTGATTTTACGTTCATCGTTTCATAGACATTTTAGTGTCAAAACCTTACTTCTTGCTGTCTCTTCATCTGTTCTTCACTCAAAACCAAAGGATTCCGATTCCCCTCCGTTAGGCCTACCTCCCAACCGGTTTAACTCCAAAAACCAACCTATCTTAGCCTGACCCTTTTGCATTTCGACTAATAATAGGTTTCACACATACGCCTTACCTGTCGATGCTGATTTGACAGAGCGCCTGTGAATAAGCTGGTCCCCGCATCTTTTATTTTTCGTGTGCTGTAGATATTGTTGAGATAATGATTATGATAATAGTTAACCTCCTAATACCTCCCGCCATACAATATCATCATTATCATTGGTCTGTCATTTTATTGACTTAGAAGGTTTTGGAAGTAAACGAAGCCTTTTAGGCTCCATGCAATAGAAACGGAGCATAATATATTTCAAAAATCTCCCTTTCTGACTTGGTTAATACAATAGCAACACACAATTCTAGAGAATTTTTTTTGGGAGAATGGCATCGAATTATCAGAAAGGCTTGTTTCAGTTGCCTTGAATGGACTAAACGGGTTTTGGAAATAATCTCTTCACATCTATATATGCATACATTGCTGTCTATCGATAGAAATATAATATCCATATTATATCCATACATCTATCAACCTTCCAGTCCAACTATCTCTTCTGTTCTTATTTTATGTTTCATCAATGGATTTGAGGCCAATTGCAAGAGGAACGCATTGTTTCTCATTAAACGAAGATAGACGCAATGGAGACCATTTATCGGTACACATCGTAATTGTAATAACGACAGTTTCTAGAGCACCGTCGGTAGCATGCTACTCCTAGGGTGCTTTACGTAACAGTTTGCTCTCGGCGCAAATGTGAAAAAAACTAATGTTCGGCATTGCACAGAAAGTCCAATGTTGACTGCCTTTTAAAAGCAGAAAAAGTTTTGAGTTCCTGAATAGATGGGGGAGACTGTTCAAGGCACGTGGCCCAGCAACCCGAAAACCCCGATTTCACATCGCCGCCAAATTGCTGGCAACTGGATCTGATGATAACAATAATGAGCGGCAATTGTAGTTGTTGTAGTAGTTATAGTAGTGGTGATGATAACAGATATTTTTGTTTTTAGTAGCGGCTGTTTAAAGGAAGTGGAATGAAATCACGACGATATGTTCGAAAATGAATGAATGTAATTCTGTGTGAAGTCGACAGTAAAAAATAGCGCCTCTGATTAGATATCTTGAAGGTGCACTAAATCAAGTATTTCATGATTGATTGATTGACTGATTGATTGCTTGAACGAGTCTCCCTTCCATACAGTCCCTCTTCCCTAACTCCTACATTTCCTGCTTTCCTCGCACCTAACATTCATCTTCGTTACCTTTACATTTCCCGCTTTCCCTCTTCGCTGCGCTAGCTTTCCTGCCTTCCATATTCGTCGACTTTCATTATCTCTTCACATACTTTTCCTGCGTACCCATCATCCCTGTCTTCCCTTACCAGCTCTCACTATCTGCTACATTTCATTTCCCGCCGGCCTTTCTTTCCGCTCCTTCCCTATTCGCATATCAACAGCATTTTCTCTTCTCTGCCTTTCCTTTTAGCTGCATGCATTCCGAAACTTCTTGGAATTTCATGAATTCTCTCTCCCGACCTATCGTAGCTCTTTCTCCCTTACCTTCACTGTTGCTGCCCTTCATGTTGCCCTCATTCCCATTCCCAGCCTGATCAACCTTCAATTTTGTCTGATTTTCCTCTTGCCTATCTTCATTTACCTCTGCTTTCCCTGCTTCCCACCTTCTCTTTTCCCTGTCCGATCTCTGTCCCTGTCTCGAATAAATCTCGTCTCACCGAAGGCGTCGTGGTATTGGTATCTGTTGATCGTCATTTGAAGGGCCGACATCACCGTGTGTGGCTTCTGAGCCAGGGCTCCCTTGTCTGACATCTGTAGCTTCACCGGTTCATCCAGTTTGTAAGACGTATAATATTCAGCAGGAACTGCTTCACCAGCATCTAGAAGAGAAGAACAAACACGTTGCACTACACTCACACCATCATCGTCGTCGTAGTCGTCGTCGTCGTCGTCGTCGTCATCGTCATCGTCATCGTCATCGTCATCGTCATCGTCATCTTCATCATCATCATCATCATCATCATCATCATCATCATCATCATCATCATCATCATCATCATCATCATCTGACATCTGTAGCTTCACCGGTTCATCCAGTTTGTAAGACGTATAATTTTCATCATCATCATCGTCGTCGTCGTCATCGTCTCAATTACGGTATCACCTCAACGACTGCAGCTTTTGCTTTGAAAACTTGATTAAGTCCTTAACCTACTAAATTATTTCAATTATTATCATTTCTTTCAATAATATCGTTTTTATTAGTTTTTGCAGGGGTTTGGGAGGAGTTATGTTACAATAGTTGATTAGACGCCAAATAATACGATACAATACAACTGAAATTTGATATTGTCGTTATTCCAACTGTTTTGCTCAGAAGTGCACACGCCTCGACGACGCAACTGCCGTTGTACTGCAGAGCAATTGTGTGCGTGGGACTTGCTCAAAGTCCCTACACAGTGACTTCTCGGACGAGGCTCGAAGCGTATATTGCAGTTGTAATGGCTATTGTCATTGTGCTTTGTTTCTATAGAAAATGGTGCCTGAACGCATCCTTATTGCTGAAAGAAATGACGCTAAAACTAGCTTCAAAATAAAATAAATTGATCGCGATCTATACAATCTAAGGGAATACTTATAATGTTTTAATGTTTTATGTCAAATTCCAAAGTTTTTGCACAAGTACTATATTTATCATTAAGCAATTTAAAAAAGGTGCCGGAACCGTTTCGGCGCGTTCCGCCAGAAAAAGCAGCGGCTAAAATCATAATAATAATTATTATAAATCGTGTTTCAATCAATCTTGTTAATGGCCATAAAAGCAGTTGAATCAATGCACAAAGTTTAAAGATTAGGCCTATAAATTAAAAACTAAAAAGGGAGCCGCAGACGGGATCGAAATCCCGCTATAGAGTGGACACCCGAACAGAGTTGTATGGTCTCGAGACAGTGTCTCGGTCTCGAGACGTCTTGAGACAGTTTTTTAGTGTCGGTCTCGGAAGCTTGCTGTCTCGGTCTCGAGGTACTGTCTCGAATTTTTGAAACTGTCTTCAGGTGAAAGTGTTGTTCTGTCTCGAACAAGCGGTCTCGATAAGTTTCGCGTTAACTGTCTTAAGGCTTTCTTTATACTATTCAGAAGATAGGCCGACGAAGCGATATCGATAATGATAAAACGCAGCAATATAAAAACTATTCTTATGAATTGGTACTATATACATTATAAGTTTCAAAATTACAAATGAACCTTATTCCAGAAAACTGATACATTAGTATTTTACAGCATTTTATATAGGATCACTTTACTGTCTCGTACTGTCTTGAAGCTAGTGTCTCGGTTTCGGTCTCGGTCTCGATCTCGGTCTTGGTATTTCACTGTCTCGGTCTCGGTCTCGGCACCTAACTGTATCGGCCTCGTCTTGGTCTTGAAGTTTAAAGTCTTGCATACACCACTGCATCCGAGTAGCAGGATTTTCAAAAATGCTACTTTATGATACTTCTAAACTAGGCGCACTACGAGCCGCAAACCCATACAAATTCTTAAACAGTAAATTAACTAACTATTGCGGATGTGTGCACGGGCGACTAATGGTGAACCAAAGATAAGCGTTAGACCATCTGCCCTCGCCACTAGAATGTTCATTTTAGAGATCATCGAGCCATTCCGTATATTAGAAAGGCACTAAAATTGTTTATAAATGAATGAGGGTTTTAGGAAGAAAGAATTTAAAGCGAAAGATCGTTCCAGATCAGCAGCCTGAAGATTTGAGACTAATTTTGCATGGTTTGTCCGAGCTCTAACGTGGCGCTAAGCACGGGATTTGCTGGTGGAGTAAGTAGGGATATCTGAGCTCACAGTGAAATAGTCTGAGAACACCGATGAAACAGTGCTCATAACAGTAGAAAAATATACCTATTTTAAGTATTTATATTCTAGCTAATTTTCATAATCGCAGATTTTTATATATTGGGTCAGTGTGTTCCCTTCTATGGACACATGTAATTAGACGTATCGACATTTTTGGGTAGCACAACTGGTTTGTTGAGCCTTAATGTGTAATTTGAGGACCAGATAATATTGTAGTATTAAATTACTTGACCTAAATCGCAGGAGGCTAGGCATGGGTAAATCAGGGATTAGTAGGCCTATTGTTGAAATTCGTTGGAATTTGGGATAATGTGAGAAACTCAGGATAATATACCTATGTTATTGTTGTTTTATTGGCAATGATGATTAATATGTACAACCTAGGATATACGGTGGTCAACATAACTATATCCCAGAGAACTTTTCGCCTTTTATGTAGATACCTAGGCTTACTTCCTTTGGTACAATGTTCCTACTAAAAGAAGTGAAAAGAATGCCATTGGTCTTATCCAGGTTGGTCGTGAGTTTATTCAGCAAAATCAATCACCTCCCTTGGACGGCTCAAAATTTATGGTATTACTGATTATTTCCTATGATTTGTGCGAAAGAAACATATTAGTATAATCTGCAAACAGTATAGAGAATGAAACAGAGGACACGTTAGCCGGGAATAGGATATGTTCGAACACCTTTTTGCTTCCACGGCACCAAGATCTGGGAGCATTGGATGCGTTAACCCATCGTTGGCCTTAAAAGATCGCTTTGTAATATTTTGCGGTTAATTATACAATTGATTGCATCTTACTATATTTTTCTGGGGTCGTTGGGCTTTTAGTCGCTTGCTTCTGTTTGCGCTGTCGGCGTTCTGGCGTTCCAAAGAACCTCTCTTTAATCTTAGAATCAGTAGCAACCACTGGAGATTCCACCAATGACGCTTCCTCTTTACTGACTTCCATCCTTCAGAGTTTAGCTCAACAACTATGTCGACATAGATTGAAACAACCAAAACCCTTTTTATGGATAGCCTACATCGGTTGTTGTCGCAAACAAAATATCTCTTAATAAAATCCAAGTTGCATCGATTTACAGTTAATTTTTTTAGTCTTTTCCAGCCAAACGCGCTAAAACTCATAACTTTCAATAAATCCACGAGAGAAGCATAAAAATGCATAAGGTGCATTTTGGTAGGTTACGTCACAAACTTGTGACGTCACTAACTTATTGTTGGACTGGAAAGAGGCGTTGTTAAAATGTAATGCAATTTTAGCAGTGCTTTTTTTCTGGCGTTCCGGCACCTTTTTTAATTGCTTAGTGATAAATATAGTATTGTGCAAAAAACTCTGGAATTTGTATAATAATACTTTACTATTTAAATTGTTTACTTTCTAAAATTAATAAGTATGCTTTACATTGTATAGATTGCGATCAATTTAGTTTACTTGGAAGCTATATATTATATACTTGGAAGCTTCATATTATTTATAAAGGCTATCAGAGTATGCACAATCACAAAGTGGTCAAAATAAGCAACAACAAAACAGACGTCTTGGGAGTTTCGAAAGAGTAAAGAGAAAGCAAGCGATGGAAATTGATAAATTTGTATTTCAATCGTGTGATTAAAGCGCGCCAGATTAGTCTGTCACTGTCAGCAGACGGAGTCTCTCGATTGTGCGTTGACCGGTGTGAGTGATTCTTTAAAGGAGGCAGCAGCCTGTATATTTGACATGTGTACGCTAGTTCGTCTCATGGGTAGAATTGAAGGCAGTGATACGCTTCATAATGGTTGTGATAATGAAGGTGCCAAGATTGAGCACAAAGATGACGGTTGTGATGGTGATCACGGTGTTAACGAACATTATCATAATGCGGGCGGCTGGTGATATCTATGATGATGATGACGTTGAAGCTGACTTGGAAAACCTGCGCAGTTATTTTATTGTAGCTGAGTGAGGTGCATATTCATAGATATAGTTAGACATTTTGCAGGATATTTAGTAAGTCATTTTGTAAGAGATTTAGTTAGAGATTTTGTCATAAATCATGCCAGAGATTGAATTAGAGATTCTGTAAGAGGTGTGTAGTTAGACATTTTTTAAGAGATTTTGTCATAAATCATGTCAGAGATTAAATTAGAGATTTTGCAAGAGATTTAGTATCAGAGATCTACAGAAAGATTTAGTGGGCGATTGTCTGTTTTTCTCTTACCCGGCAAATATGGCGGCCAAACAGCTGACGATCCATTCCGGGGCATTGTACCCCATTATTCCAACGCCGTAAAATTTCCTGAGACCTAACTAAAGAAACACAGCCCTCGTGAATAGATTGGTGTCCTTCTCTAGGCCTCCGGGTGGTGCTATAGAAGTTTAAAGTATACGATTACGACAATGTATACATGCGATGCCATGGGTCAGAGCATCTTTCTCTGAGACGCCCTAATAGTAATATAGTAATATTAATAAAAATAGAATGATGATAAAGGAAAATATAAACTCATTGTCTATGCAAGTGGTTATATATATATATCTTTATATCATATATATATATATATATATATATCATTAAAATCTATTTATACAATGCAATTCCATGCGTAACAAGAGACAATATATATATATATGTGTGGCTTTACAGGCCTATGCATGCAAGATTAGATGGATGGATGTCTCTATTGTCTCTTGTTACGCATAGTATTGCATTGTATAAATAGATTTTAATGGCACCTTGGAACTCCATAACTGAACTGCAATGGCTCAGTCTCGACACTCTGCTTCGATTGCATGCATGTACGTATTTCAAAAATGCCATCTGAATTTCAATTGCAATGCAGTAGGTAAAAGCTAAGGCGTCTTATAGAAACCCAGTACCGCTCTGCATTGTGTGGGAACAAGAGGATTTAGAATACATGAACTGGGGCAATAAAATTAACCATATCTATGAAATGTTACCCGTATGAATCCTTTGGCCACTGTCCGAAACATACGATACATGTCCCGCAGTTTCGTCTTCTCCCAATTCCCGTCAACTTTCACCGCTGGAAAAACCATTTGCAATCAAGGTTCTGACCAATTTTTTGGAGATCCAATATGCAAGTGATTTTGTGTCCAACATTTTATAAACGGTTCACGTTTTTATGCCGGATCCGAGCTGCATGTTATGAGGATACATGCAAAAGACCCCTTTTAAGACCATAATATTTTTATAGGACCATAGACTTCCTCCTACCATTTCTTGTCTTCCCTTTTCGTCGCCTTTCGTTAAATCATCACTACTTTCGATCATCCATGCCTTCCCTATTTGCATCCCAGCTTTATCCTTTTCCTGTATTCCCACTTTCCTGCCCACATTGTCTGCCAATATTCCACCTTCCTTCTTCGTGGCATTCCCTTCTCTACCTTCCACATTACCCTGGCTTCCGTATCCAGCCTTCTCTTCTGACTTCATTCTCTTTCCCTGCCATCCCGATCTTCATTTCTGCCCGATTTCAGTCGTCTCTGCCTTCTCTTCCCTCTGATGTCCCTGCCTTCCGCCCTCTCTTTTCTTCGTCTGGCCTATGTCTATGTCCCTAATAAATTTCGGAATCTCACTGAAAGCATCGTTGTCGTGGTATCTATCGACCGTCATCTGAAGCGCCGACATCACCGTTTGTGGCTTCTGAGCCAGGGCTCCCTTGTCTGACATCTGTAGCCTCACCGGTTCATCCAATTTGTAAGACGTAAAATTTTCCGTAGAGATCGGCTCATCAGGATCTAGAGAAGAAGAAAAAAAACAAAAACGTATTTCAACCATGATACACGACAGCACCATCATCGTCACAAATACCACAGCTGCTGACTTGACTATCAATATCAAGCTTGTTCACAAAGAACAAAGCATTTCGATTCATTGCTTATATTAATATTATTGTTGTTACGAGTTTTAGTTGAAGTTGTTGAGCTAGGTTTCTGTGATCGCTTCAAATCCTAACTGTATGCGATCTGTTTCGTTTTGACATGACATGATTGATGAAACCAACGTACCGCTTGCTAGTTGTTGTTATTATGATGGTAGTAGTGATGGAAGTGAAAGTTGTAGTGGAAGTTTTTGTTGTCGTGGAGGTATTTGCAGTGTCAGTGGAAGTATTGGTGGTAGTTTTAGTAATGATAGTAAGATTTTGTCACATTATCAATACTATTATTGTCATCATTATTATTGTTATTGTTAACATTTTTATCATAACACATTTTACTTATTCGAACATCATCGATCATAAATTCATACTCGTTAGTCCTTTATTGACCGTTTTCTATATTATTAATATTATTAATAATTATAGTATTATAATCATTATTATTGTCACTATTATTACAATTATTATTGTAATTATTATTATTGTTTCCCCGAGGTACACAAGAGCCCTCGGAATTCAAATAATTAGGGGGAGGGCGTTGAAGCGCTGGCCAATCACTGACAAGCGCTGAGATAGGAAGGTAGTTTCTCTCTTGTCGCCTGATACCTGGGAAAGCCGGTGGCCAAAGGAGGTTGATCAGTGCGAAGCCATCCTATTATTATTGTTGTTGTTGTTCCTATTATAATAATAATTATTATTATTAAAATCATTATTATTATTAGTATTATTATTATTATTAAAATCATTATTATTACTAATATTATTATTATCTTTGTTATAATTATCATACTTATTATTGCACTGATCAGGTTACACAAATATAACCCTGCAGCGACACTCAACAGCAGACCACTTCAAAATATAATGAATACTATCGAAGGTTTCTTACTAGATCTACTACTGGTCGGGGTGCTTGGCCTGGAGCTCCCAATCATTTTCCCCGGTTTGTTCTTACGCGTTCTGGCGTTGAAAAGAACCTCGCACCATAGACTCAGCACGGCGAAAAGGCACCACTTTCGCTTCCTCTTTACTGGTTTCCATCTTTCACAGTTCAGCTCAGCAACTATGCCGACGAAGATTGAAACAATCAAACAAGAGTTTCCTTTTCATGGATACGTCAGCTGTTATCGCAAACAAAATATCTCTAAACAATATCCAAGTTGCATTTTTTTCCTAGGTAATGTTCGCACACTGCAGCAATGTTCAATATACGAAACTCGCTACAGCTTGTAACTTTCAATTAATCAAAGAGTTAGCAATTCACTTATCTGTTTAAAAACAAAAAGATGCATTCTGGGTGGGCGACGCTAGTAACTTGTGACGTCACTAACTTATTACTCATTAATAAATTGATATTGCTTTCATGTAATTTGAGTTAACGTAACCATGCTGTATTACGGAGAAACGAAACAATCTGCGATGAAATACTAACATCATTAATAATGGACATTGAATGTAGTTAAGTGTATTTTAGCGCATTTTATCATTGACCGTTTCGTCCATGTGTATTTTAGCGTATTTTAATTATTTCGTTAATTATATGGTGTATTTGATGTGAATCGATGTCCAACTGTAGCTTAAATGGAGCCTGGATTGATGAAAAGAAGAATGTTTAAATAGAAACTGGATTGAGGAAGGGAATTACGCTTAAAAATGGAAGCTGGATCGATGAAAATATCGTGCATAAGTCCAACACACAGAAGTTGGATTGATGTGAGAATACCGCTTAGATGGAAGCGGGATTGATGAAAAGATGACAGTGCAAGTAGAAGCTGGACTGATGAAAATATATAAATCTAAACGATAGCTCGATTGAAGAAACATAATATGCCTAAATGGAAGTTTGATTGATGAAAAGATTATATGCTATATTTATGAGACAATGCCGCTTAGAAGGAAACGGGATCGATGACTAGTAAACTGCAAGTAGAAGCTTGACTGATAAAATGGTAGCTGGACTGATGAAAGCACCTCCGAATAGACCCCCAGGAACTAAAATTATTACTTTTATTACTACTAATAAAATAATAATCATAATAATGTAAATGTACATGCATAACCAGAGACTTAAGTACGTACCACACATCCATTCGCTCTGATGCATACATACTGTGAGTGTATATACCAACATATGAATACACGCACCTATTCGAACGCATACATAACCAAACAAACCAAAGAAGTATACAGAAACGCACACATAAACGTACACCATTTATTTGGTCATTGAATTAAGTCACTTCAACACCGCAGGACTGGAGTGCAAATGCGACCTGTCTGTGAGTGAATTGGGTGATGGGTTGGGTTTCATTGCATTGAGTAGCATCTGGGTTGAGTTGGGTAAGGGTTGGATTGGTTGATCTTTCATCAGCGGTATAGTTCGTCTATCGCTGTGGCGTTGAGTGTGTGAATCATAGTGCGCTTCTCACGATACGTGGGACCTAGAGAACATCAAGACAGCTTCAAGACACTCACCTAATTTATCAAAATCAAACGATTACAAAATCTAATCCAATCTGTATTGAACCAATTATATTCCAAACCAAATCTAAACCATAGCCTAATCTAATTAAATCAAATTCAATAAAAACAAGTCTATATACAAATCTAATATACATATCTAATAGAATCCAAATGGCAGAGAGTTTGTCATGATAATTGTAATATAATAACATGTCTCTGTCTTGTACATCGTCATAACTTTTATAACTTAACCTTATAAAGTCACAGAACTTCTGTATCATTGTTTTTTGTAATTATCTATAACCATATTATTATTATAATTTATTATTATTATTATTTATTATTATTATCATTATTATTATTATTATTATTATTATTATTATTATTATTATTATTATTATTATTATTATTATGGTCTTCAATGTTAATTAATGGTGATGTCGTCCGGAGTCGCCCTGCTCGTTGGACTCCTGAGCAGCGAAAATTCCCTTGAAAGCAACTGTGTTGTAGCGTTGAATAATCATCGAGATGCGCTGGTAGAGGAAAGTCGTCTCCCTCTGCTCCCCAGTGACGGCGCTCAGTCTGTGTACCAGTTCTGAAAGGAAGCTTTGGCCTTCGGAATTGATGGGGCCAAAGGTTTCGAATGCCACCGCTGTGAAGACGTACGTAGAGGCTAGCTCGGCTAGCTAGTATTTTTATTATCATCATTATTATTTTTTAAATTTTGATTCCTGTAATAATTGTTGTTATTTGTTGATACTGTGCCTGTTATCACACTGCTGTTTGTCGGTTTGAAATTTAACGAAAATTATTATTATTATTATTATCATCATCATTGTTGTTGTTGCTGTTACTGTTATTTTCATTGTTATTGTTACTATTATTATTATTATTATTATTATTATTATTATTATTATTATTATTATAATTATTATCATTACTATTATACATATATGTTTCACATTATGCGGTTATCGCCCATGATGAGCTAATGGAGTGTTGGCAATGTCCCGAAGAGGCAGACTGCGTTCCCACGCTGAAGAACAACTGAGATACGTTGGAACAGAAATGACGTCTCCATTGGATCGTGGGTTGCAGCACTCGTTCGACTACCCAACTCTGAGATGAACTGCAGTCCTTCACTGCTCCAAGCGCCGCCGGATTCCAAGGAGAGGGCTACGAAGTCGTGGGTGTTGGTTATGGTGGAATACTTGGCCCTCTTCGTCTTAGCTGCGCGTTCGGCTTCTTCGCCAGCTCTGATAGATGTGTTATTATTATTAGTAGTATTAATAATAATATTATCATCATCATCATTATAATTTGTTGTAGTTGTTGTCGTTGTGGGGGTGGTGGTGGTGGAAATGGAAATGACGGAAGTGGTAGTAGTGGTAGTTGAAGCAGTAATAATTGACAAAGCGATCGTGATTAGGCCTAAACCTTTATTAATTTTTGTGCCTAGCATTAAGAAATTGGGAGCTGAAAAAGTTAACTAAAATATTGAATTCGAATTACTCGTAGATAAGTGATTCCAAACCCTTTTCGCAGCAAAATAAAATAATAGTGGGAGACAATGTGAATTGTGTCTGTCGGATCGTTTGTCAGTCTCTGACTCCTTCGTGACTCCTCAGTTCTTACTTAGCTCTCCAGTTTGAATGCTGAAGTCTCGTGGTAAGATCTTCCATTTTCGAATGGCGGTCGCGTTGTCAAGAACGCTAATGTTGACATGGTCTATTACGGCCTGGATTACAAACACGAGTTTTGCAGGTGGACTGGCCGCCATCTGCGAAATGGAAGAGACCTCGTTGATGCCCATTTTGCGAAGCCACATCTCCGCTACCTTAGACACGACGTCCAGAGGAATATCCGTCTCATCATCGACCATAGCCTTCCAAAAAACCACACAACTAGACACATAAAAACTCCTCTGTTCAAGAATTCCTACCCTGATGCGTCCTTTCCTCCACATCCACAATTTTCCCAGGTCCAAGATGGAATTCGATATATCGGCTCCTCTCCGGCCTTCTCTCTCTCTCTCACTCTCTCTCTCTCTTTCTCTCTGTCTCTTTCAATTTCTCTCTGTCTGTCTGTCTTTGTGCGTCTCTGTGTGTCTCTGTCTCTCTGTATCTATCTCTGCCTCTGTCTGTCTGTCTGTCTGTCTGTCTCTGTCTCTGTCTCTATCACCATGGTGCACTGGCAACAGGACTACGATTTTAACTGACAGCTCTGTCTTTTTAGTAGCAGCTGACAATAGTGAATCTGAAAAAATGCTGAAGATAGTGGATTGGCTTGGTCAATCGGCGGATTTACATAACACGTCGATACAATATAAGTTAACAATCACATAAGCCGACATGCATAGCCATTATTTAACAGTCGTGCCTACAAACATATTTCAGACAAGGGCATCATGCTAAGGTTCATTCGGTCATTGACACATGGCTTCATGTCATCACTGCTCAACAGTTGGTTCTCTGTTTACATGCTCAATGTCGCACCTATATCATCACTTTTCAAGTTAAAAGGAAATTGTCGTAGGTCAATATGTCAGCAGTGATAACAATCAGTTATTATTCCACAGTGTTTATCAAAAAAAGATTCAGCCGCGATACCCCAGAACAGTTACACCGCATCCGAGGGCGCCACCGCGATACCTTGTTTGGAAAATACTGTATTATAGAAGGATGAATAATGAGGATAAATGCCAAAGGTAACAGGGATATGAGAAGAAGGATTGTAATAGGTAAAGAATCGTTCTCGAAAAGAAGGCCATAAAGACAAATGGAGAATATTGGATGGAGAAAAAAAATAGACTGGGCACAAGCTGAGAGGAGACTCACTAGACAGAATACATGTAGTCATAGAAGGAAAAATGAATGAATGGGAGGCGGACAAGAGAAAGTCCAAGACAGATGATGCTTGACTGGATAACGGCAGTTGGATATGGAAAGCTGGAAAAAGAGGCCCAACAGCAAGAGGAGTGACGACGTTATTCATTTGAACCTGCCGAGGAGGCAGAGAACTAGAAGAAAATAAGAAGAAGAAGTAGAAGAAGAAGACGAAAAAGAAGTGGAAGAAGAAGAAGAGGAAGAGGAAGAAGAAGAATAAGAAGTATAGTGGGTTGACTTGTTACTTCGAGCGTGAAGAGAACGATGACGTAGGGTCTTTGTTGTCCACAGGCGATGCAGTGTCCTATGAAGGGAAGTTGGTTCTTGATGGCATTTTCCATCGGAATGGGAGCAACGATGCGACCCTCCGCCAGAGTAATCAGATCTACAAGAAAACCCAACGGATGGACTGAAGGAAGGAAGAAGTGAAGAAAGAAAAGCGATGTGGCATCATTCATCTTAATCTATCGATCCAACCTTCCATCCATCGAACCTATTCATCCATAATCAATCAATCAATCAATCAATCAATCAATCAATCAATCAGTAAGTCAAGCAGTCATTCAGTCAGTCAGTCAATCATTCATTCAATCGGTCAGTCAATCAGCCAATCAAACAATCATTCAAATTTTAGAGAATGATTCCTATTATATTCCCATTTCTAGGTTGTCATTTGACCAATCACGTCTTGCTAATTAAGGGCAGTCAGCAGTGGGGTAATCTGATTTCTTGTCCTGGCACGCCATATAAGATGTTGAAATGCAGAAACCATGCTTATATGACCATTGCGACATTTCTGACATTGAATTTAGCTGACAAACTCCGTAGATGAGTCTTAGCCGCTACATTTCATAGATCCATCCATGCATTCGTCCATCAACCCATCTCTATACTGCATAGTAGCAGCCAGTCATCCACATAATGCATAAGTGAATTCATCCATCCATCCATCCATCCATCCATCCATCCATCCATCCATCCATCCATCCATCCATCCATCCATCCATCCATCCATCCATCCATCCATCCATCCATCCATCCATCCATCCATCCATCCATCCATCCATCCATCCATCCATCCATCCATCCATCCATCCATCCATCCATCCATCCATCCATCCATCCATCCATCCATCCATCCATCCATCCATCCATCCATCCATCCATCCATCCATCCATCCATCCATCCATCCATCCATCCATCCATCCATCCATCCATCCATCCATCCATCCATCCATCCATCCATCCATCCATCCATCCATCCATCCATCCATCCATCCATCCATCCATCCATCCATCCATCCATCCATCCATCCATCCATCCATCCATCCATCCATCCATCCACCCACCCACCCATCCATCCATCCATCCATCCATCCATCCATCCATCCATCCATCCATCCAACCAACCATCTATCCATCCATCCATCGTACCGGCAGTGCATCCGCTGATCCACAGGAATCCGCTTTCGTCTCTGTATCCCATATCCTCCGTTTTGTACCACCCAGTTTCATCGAACGCACCCGCCGTCAGTTCCGGTTGGTTCAGATAACCCATGAAAACATTTCGACCCTTTATTCGTATCTGTATGACAAGAAACAAGAAAGAATCAAACGCAGTCCAAGCCGTTCAATTACATCGACTCCAATTCAATCTAATTCAATCCATCATATCCAATCCGTTTCAATCAAAGAAAATATTACGCACAGGACTGGAGAGTTCTTACATAACGTCATGTCACTAGTTTGGGAGCTATAGGCAGGAGCATAAAATTTCTGTTGACACAACAAGATGATTCACTAACTTTCATTTATGAGGATAAATTGATGAACAACAATGTCAGCAAAACAAAAAATGCTTTTTGTGTTTTAAAACATCAGATTATCAAAAAGAAGCGAAATTTAGATTGGGCCGACATCTATGTTTAAAAGTGAAACGTTTAAAAGTCTACACGGATTTTTGATGAGTAACCATTGCTCTAATGTAGGTTTCTTGATTCTGAACAAAATTTAATATAAAGCAGACTTGTTTACAAGACTTGGAACTTCGAGACAAAGACGAGACCAAGACAGTGAGGTGCCGAGACCGAGGTCGAGACAGGGAGATACCAAGACCGAGACCGAGACACTAGGTGCAAGACAGCACGAGACAGTAACAGACAAGTGAGCTTATATAAAAGCCTGCGAAATAGGCATGTATCAATTTTCAGGAATAAGGTTAATTTATAATTTCAATTTGAAATAGTTAACTTATAGTGCACTACTAATTCCTGAGAACCATTTTCTATTGCTGCTTTATCTGTTTCGATATCTCTTCGTCAGTCTATCTTCTGAAGACTATAAAAAAGCCTTTTTAGACAAGTCTGAAATCTTCTAGACGGTTTTAAACAAGTAAATTCGATACAAAATACCAAACGAAATTATAAATTTGGGCATATCCTTACTTACACTGAGAAACTCGAAGTTGTTCCGATCGTTTCGGCTATGGTGGTTTTACATCAATGACAAACAGCACGTCCTAGCTATTGTTTGTCAAAAACTCCAAATTGCGTAAACGCAAACTTCACAATTTCAGGTTCTCTCTCATTCATTTTTCCACTTCATGATAATTGAAATGATTTCAGTACGCTATCATGTGGCTCAGGCGATAACCAGAATTAACGTTTTTTACAGCTTCCGGTTCGAGTTGAAGCCTATAGCGCAAGATTTTAAGACAATTAACGCGACGCTTATCAAGACCGCTTGTTAGAGAAAGAACAAGACTTTCACTTAAACATGGTTTTTAAAAATTCTAGAAAATACCGCGAGACCGAGACAACAGGCTCCCGAGACTCGAGACCACACAACTATGATTAGTCAATTTAATTTAATCTGACATGATCTAATTTAATCTAAAAACTTCTGCTTGCCTCCGATCTCAGAGTCCACAACGGCTTTCTAGAAATTTGTCCGACGTCTTATGCTTTGGCATTACAATTTTTGCCTAGAAAACTTAATCGAGTGATACGTTGCACGTTATGAAAGCAGCTTTAGATAATAATAAGCACCGGATCTGCTAATATTAGAAAAGGTAAGATTAGATTACCAATATGTAAGATATTGGTAATTGATAAGGTTTACGATATGGAATTGAATTAAGTTGGATTAGATCATAACACATTGAATTGAAATGAATGAGATCACATAATATGTAACCAGATCGCATTGGATTGACTAGAAAGATCACACAAGAACAAAACCAGTTAGATTAGAATAAAACAATTGTGGTTCGATTGTAATTTAATTTTTCAATTCAGTATTCGTTTAATTCTGACCAAACCGACAAACCGAAACTTAATTTACAGACATCTAAAGTTTTTCTATAGTTCCGCCTTTAGTCCTAAACATATCTTTATAGAGGAGGCGAGTCATGCAGTTGCGGTCATCCTTGCGTGGTAAGGTGAATTCATGGTCCCGTGGTCGCCTGTCGTACTTGCTAGAACGAGATGCAGACAAGTATCTTCTCAGAACATGTCCGGGATTATTCATAAATGGCCCTACGGCCTACACAAACGCCAGTCTGCTTCTATAGCCATATTCTCCGCAGTCGGTGATGGGAAGGGAAGATATCAACACCGCAACATCTTATTGATGAGATGTTGAATTCTTGCCAGTCCCTAGCATTTGTAAACCCACCCTGTGGGAGAGGCGGACATTAGAGAAGCAGCTCTGGTATATTAAGTGAACACCAGGCATTTGCTTACTTCATTATAGACAGTCCCATTGATTGGGACAAACTTCGTGCGACATCCGTCCATCTCGATTCCACACGCTCCGATACGATTCCTATCCGCAATAGAGAACGCAAAGGGACCTACAATCCAGCCAAGAAGAACGCCACGTTGTTACCATCATTTGTTACTATCTCAATAATCATGAAAATGGCATCGTAATAAAAAAATTAATTTTTATTTTTATTGCTGTTGTTAGTAGCAAGCTACATTTAGGTAGATCGTCCGTATCAGTTCAAGTTAATTCAATTCTTTTGAATGAAGTCATTGGAAGAAAAACAGAAATAACATGATTAGTTTCCACCAATTAACAACAACAAGGCCACAGAAACGACAACAGTTTCATCATAATGTTAATCATCAACATCACCTTTATCTTCATCATCTGCATAATCATCACTACCATCACGATCATCTTCAAATCATCATTAACATCTATAGTATCTTGATCATCATCTTGATTATTCTCATAATCACCCTCACCATCATCTTTGTCAAAGTCGTCAAAATCGTCCTTGCGTTTATAGTCATCATCGTCGTAATTTCCATCTTCATTATATCAATCTTCATTGTCATAATTTCCATCTTCAACTTCATTATCAGACTATTCAAACCTTTCAATTGGCGGGCCAGTGGAAACATTTTCCAACAACTAATTGACCAAGGAACCGAAGGCGTCTGAAAAAATGGGGTAGAGGTCAGGAAGGAGTTCAATTTGCCCGCAGGAAAAACTTCGTTCAACAACTAAATGCTTAATAGAGCATTCATGCCATTTAAACATACAGACCGTCTTAATGCCTGGCTTCATCATAAAGAGCCTCTATGGCGGTCTGAGGATTTCGTGATGACAGGCTAGCACATGAATTCGTCTCATACACGCTCGCTGTGAAAACTGACAGACATGAACTTTGATTCTCAAACAATATCGTTCAATATTTTAGGCAAGGTTTGGTAGGTAAAAAAACCAGGGCCAGGAATTACCCGCGACCGAAGTTCCAGCACCTCCGATTCATGTGAATCTACTAACCGCAGAAGCAACTCAGTTGATAATTAGATGTGCATATTGAGCTATGAACTGACCAGACACTTCACCGACTCCGTAGATGTTCAGAAGCATGATTCGAAGGCTGATGAAGAACTCGACTGTCTTATCGCGCAGAAAGTTCTTGCCCGTGAGGACCTCAAGACATCGGCCAAGACCAAGACGACGCCGGACCATCTTGAAGACGAACTGATTGGCCAGCCACCACCCGAAGGGATGAGGCAACCTTAAAATGGTTCAATGAACAACGACGGAGATTGACTGACAGACAATTGAGCGGTAGAGAGAGATTTATATATATATATATATATATATATGGATAGACATACAGACTACATAGATAGATAGATAGATACATAGATAGATAGATAGATAGATAGATAGATACATAGATAGATAGATAGATAGATAGATAGATAGATAGATAGATAGATAGATAGATACATAGATACATAGATACATAGATACATAGATACATAGATACATAGATAGATAGATAGATAGATAGATAGATAGATACATAGATACATAGATACATAGATACATAGATAGATAGATAGATAGATAGATATGAATACATATACACATAGTTAGATATATTGAATGACACGCAGACAGACAGACATTCACACAGATAAGCAGACTTAAGTAGTTGGACAAAGATACAGACAGACAGACGTCTGCTTATCTTTTCCAAAGGAACAATCCTTCCAATACAGCCAATGACAATATACAGCAGACTACATGATGTATGTCTTAACGTTTCTCTTCAACCCATTGAACACTGAATTCCATCAGATGAATATTCAGCAGCTATCAAAGAGTGGCTTCGAGTGATTCTGAATGGGTTCAATAACTGGATGACGTACTTCCGGAATTGATTCCTGCTGCTCAAAACCTCGATTCTATTACATAGCTCAAGTATGTTGCCCTGCATACTTAATAGTATCTCACATAACATGGAAATGCCCATTTTAAAAGCCATGTCGCATTCAAAGGAGAATAAGGATTATTTCTTAGTAAAATCTTGAGAAATAATAACCATTAGAAATATGCCTATTATTTGTGACGTAATCTGTCACTCATTTTCAATTGTATTGGGACTCTGTTGTTTTGTGTACTGCGGCCGCTATAACCCATTGAAATAGCGGTACAAGAGAAGTTGACTGCTTCAAACAACAGAGGAGTTACATGTAATTTATCTACAAATCCAGATGTAAAACATGGATCTACGTCGTAATCTCCCCTACCATGGGCTGCATGATAACGGGAATAACAGGCATATTTCCAGCAAGATCGATTCATATTCGATAACCAATCGTTGAATTTATTAATGACGTGTATATATAAACCTATCAGACAATCAATTAATCAATCAATCGAAATTACCTGATAAATATCTTGTGTGCATACATACATACATACATACGTACAAAGATCCTGCAAACAGAACTAAGGAGAGGCATGTCTTGTTTACCCTTCGTTCGCGTTGAGATACGCCTTCCATCCGATGTTCATTGCCGTCTTTACGACGCATCTTCTGAAGGCGTTCGCCTCGAAATACAGCAACAGATCGTCTTGGATCCTCTTGTAAAACCTCGGAGACCCCGCGAGGATCGTCGGACGCACCTCTCGTATGACTTCAATCAGTTTACGCTTTTTGTTGTTGACAAATGTGTAGAAATAAAGATATACAAACGGACACACACACACACACACAAGCACACACACACACACACACACAAACTCACACACAAACTCACAAACTGGCAGACCTTGTGCGTTGATTATCAATCAATTATATGGACACACTGACTTATAGGCAGACGGACGGACAGACAATTGGAAGGAGAGATGGACAGAAGGACTTTTCGTCATAAGTGATGTTGTTGTTGATTATTGGTGAACTATTATCGAATATTCGCTAAGCCACTCGCCCTGTTGCCGAAACCCACATACTGGGAAAACGCGGTCTAATGTTTAATATGCGTCGATTGTATACATACATTCTAATGGAGTACTCTATGCAAGGAGTTAAAGTTTTTTAAACCCAAATATCCCAGAGATATTCAAAAACTGTAGAGCTCTGGCTTTTTTGGTAGGTAGCCTATGTCAAAAGATACATGCAATAATAGACTCGTAATGTAACCTTTTGTTTCAAGCAAAGGGGCAATTGACATTTCAATGACTGTGATTTGAAGGTAATTTTAAGCAGTCGTCTATTGCTTTGGCGCAAATACATTTTTCTGAGTTCAAAGCAAAATTTGAATTCCTGATAACGCGAACTGGACTAAAGGTATATATTGTAATTGAATGAGACATAACCTTCTTAACTAAAAGTCTGTAAATTCTCTAGTGTAATGTAATGTAATCAAGCATTTATATAACGCCGCTCAAATCAGCAGCGCTCTTAACGGGCGTTTGTGCGTGGGAACATAAAGGTCTTAAGGCGTCTCGGAAATTGGCAAGGTGAGAGGGTCAGTAACTCCAGGCGCAGATATTGCAGAGGACAGTTCCAAGGCGAAGAGCCAACATATGCAAAGCTCTGCGACTGGGCCGTGGCAGGGCGCATGCGCGGAACATAAATAAGGCCGCGAGTGAAAGATCGCAAGAAAGCCATTGCAGGTAAAGATGACACCGAGGTGCAGAAAGATCTCAAGTACATATGTCGGGGCCACTCCAAATAGGCAGTTGCGCATAAGGGAAATGGTTTTAAACTGTATACGCTGTTGAACAGGGCTAAGTGGGGTCTAATATTTGGGGTCGAATATTCTCAGATTACTTTCCAGAGTTGAGTACGCAGACTCGCAGAGTAGAATATTTTCCGCAAATTCTCTTAGGTTAAATACAAAGAGTTGAAGATCTTTTGCGCTGTCGCATCTCGGAGAAAATTACGACAGCCAGACGCTGTAAAATAAATGGTGGTTATACTCTCAAAAGCGATGGATAATAATTCACAAAAGTATACGTCAAAACCGTTCAAGTTACACTGACCACCAAGGCCCTTTTACCCCGACGACCATAGAGGAGTGGGTTACTGATTTCAGTCGCTTCACGCTAACCTTGAAATTCTTTCGTGGAAGGAAATATACTGTGGTTTCGTAGACGAGAGGTATAACTATGTCTATTAAGGCTCCTGATGGTTGGCTGAGCGGAAGGAAGCTGACGTGAATGCCTTTTAAACTGCTTATGCTCCGGTTTTTGTTGAATATCCTCGCCGGCCATATAAGCTGTAATGACAACGAAGAAGATGATGATGATCACGATGAATATGTTGATTATCATGATGATGATAATTATGCTGCGAACTGGTGTTGGTGATAAAGACGACAAGTGATGATGATCTCATGAAATGATGGTCTGATTAATTGTAAGAGGATGGTCTGTCGATGGACGATGATGATTGATTGACTGGATTTAATGTCACTTCTGGACAAGAATTGGTATATGCCGCCTTTTGCGTCGTCCATCACGAAATGGGCAGAGCCAGTTCAAACATTAGACCTGTGAGCAATGTCTCTTATTTATCTTCGGTTAAGGGACTTTTCTTAGGTTATCAGAACAAAATATCACCATAGACTTTTAGATATGATCTTAATTTAACTATCTTCGCATTCAGCTCGGACCGGCGCCCAAATGTTTCAACCATTTAAAAAATGTTTGAAAAAAATTTCTTGTGCACACTATCTCCAAAGCATTGGAAGACGTATCAGTCAAGGTACCAAATTTCTGGAGTAAAGTAGGCCGAAGACGACTCGGAGACTCAATTCACGCAGTTTCATAAAAAGAAATCGTGACTCGTTATTTCTGCAAATATTTATTTTTTGAGTAAACTAATTCTTGGGTGCACTCGTCCCACGTCCCCTTTGCACAGTTTTAGAGGAAACATTGCCGATGACGGTTATGATGAAGATGTGACGATGATAATTGCGATGATGATATTAATGATGATGACGGCGTTTCATTATGATGATGATAATGATAATGATAATTAAAATGATGATGATAACGAAGTTAATAATCGTATTTCTTACGTTATCGTGAGACATCATGAGAGCTTTTGGCGGACCAGTTGTTCCAGGCTGTTGCCATGTAATCAACAAAGAGCAAATTAATTGTGCATCGATGAGACCCCGAGATCTAAGTCAGCTCATCAAAGCGTAATCTAATTGGGTCAGGTCACAAAAACGTCAACTTTGTGAGACACTTGAAAGGCGTTGTAATAAATGCCCTTATGCTGTTATGTATACAAGCATGTATGCATACATACAAACATACATACATACATACATATATACATACATGCATACATACATACATTCATGCATACATACATACATACATACATACATACATACATACACACATACATACATACATACATACATACATACATATATACATACATGCATACATACATACATTCATGCATACATACAGACATGCATGCATACATACATACATACATACATACATACATACATACATACATATATAAATGCTTTCGTTAAATAAAATATATAAATATATATATTATATATATATAACTGTGCACATACATACAGACACGGATACAAAGACCTACATACGTTATTATTTTTATTATTATCGTTGTTGTTGTTATTGTTAATATTATTTATGCCATGAAGTATTTCGTAAACTAGGGATTTAGAGATTGTTATTAAAACAGTTGGGGCAACACAATTCTGTCATAGTATGCGGAAGAAGCAATCTATAGGCGCCATTCAAGAAATAGGTTGTTTTCAGATCCTGAAAGATAGTTCTGTATCTTCAATTCGAAATATTTATCTTAATCTCTAAAAATCTCTTAATCACAGTCAAATCAACCATTTCCTGATTTTTCTCACCGTAAATGACACGGTGCAGCAGTAATTGGACGACTGTGAATTTATTCTCTCGATTAGCGTCGCCTCCGAGGCTCCCTCTCCCATCTTCATAAGGTCGGTCCACTACAAGAAGAACTTGATTTCAATCAGTGATTTTTTCTAGAAAACACATGCTGGAACTCATGCGCATTGTCGGAAGAAATTACGCTAAAATTAACAACCAATTAGATTAAATTTTATAGGACACAATGATCACAAACTAGGCCTATAGCCTACACTAATTTAAACGCCTAAATTTATACATGCAAAAAAAAAATTGCAAAATTTTACATTAAATTGCAGAGTTCTTGCCAATTTTCTTCCGATAAATCATCCCGACTGCTTTCAGATTCTTGCTTTTAATGTCTACAACTTAATGTCATCTCCGAAGTAACCACAAATCGACATGTTCACTAGCTTAGAAGTTAGAACATAACAGTTCTGTCAATCATAAATAAAAGGCCAAAAACAAAACCTATAGTTTAAAATCATTTCATGGCAGCACCGAAAACAAATTGTGCGGCACAACTAGGTCTACTATTTCTATTTTTTGGCAATTGAAAAAAATGGCAATAGAACGCTGTTGCGGCGCGTTCCGCCATAATAAAAACAATATGCCTTGACAGTTATTGAATCTGAATTGTCTTCGTGATTCTTTGTCCCCTCCAGCAGCGAAACTCGTACCGTATCATTGCTTTGGTACGGCGGTCCTTGCTGGGTCTCGCCTCTGCCAATTCCACGCACTACTCCGATTTCTACGCTTGCAGTTGATGCTATCAAGCCGTGTTGGGTTAACCGCTAGAGCTACCACTACTACCACTACTAATACCACTATCACTTACAGACATAACTCCAGGCGCCTGGTTAGATGCTTCATCCTTTCCATATTTAATGATGGTTTTGAGATGTGGAAGGTTGGGTCGGATCTGAAGGACCTTGGTTAGGTCCTCATCCGAGTCGACTACGATGATTTTGCAATGAACACTCAGGGCCATCTTCTGTAACGTTTCAACCGTATGCTTGTAGTGAATGCCCACCGCCACACCCCTACACGTAACAATGCAGTTATGCATCACGATTTATATAACTCGATGGGTGCTAAAATAGAGCAACGCAGAGAGGTCTAATCTTCAATGATTAGACCTCATCATGTTGCGATGACGATGATGATCATGAATTTGATGACAATCAAGTTGACGACGATGATGATGCTGCTGACGGCTGATACGATTGAAGTTGTATGTGAAAAGCTGCATATAATTATTCGAACAATGAGCGCAGTCAGAGATTTAGTTGGAAATTCAGTCGGATATTTACCTGGATTGTAAGTCAAATTTAGTTTGAAATTCAGTAAGAGATATAGTTACTAATTTAGTCGCAAATTAATCGGAAAATAGTTAGATGTTTAATCAGATTTAGTCGGAGATTTCATCAGAGCTTCATTAGGATATTTAGACGTTGACTTAGTCAGATTTATTCAGAGATTAAAACCTAGGTTAAATCAGAGATTTATTCGGAGAGTCGGTAACTTACAGTCAGTCATTCAGTCATCTATATCTAGTCCGAAATCTGTCAGAGATTTAATCAGAAATGTAGTCGCAAATTTTTATGGATAGCTAGTCAGATTTACTCAGAGATTTGATCACAGTTTTAATCCGAGATTTAGTCAAAGACTTTGTCAGAAATTCAGTCAGAGATTTAGGCATAGCTTTGGCAGTAGTTTAATCTAAATTAAGTCGATTAGTAAGTGGAAGATTAATTGGAAGATTTAGTTGGGGAGTTAGTCAGACTTTGTCAGAGATTTACTCAGATATCTACATATAGAGAGAGAATTTGTCAGAGACTTACACAGTGCCCTAATCGGTAATTTTGTCGGATATTTTTTGGGATATTCTGCAGGAAATTTAGTCGGAGATCTAGTTAGAGATTATTTTGAGATCGCAGCGTTTTCTCCTACCCTGCAAAGATGGCGCCCAAGTAGCTGATGATCCATTCGGGAGCGTTGAAGCCCAAGATTCCAACGCCGTGAAACCTCTCGAGACCCAACTAGAAAAACACAGCAGCAAGTAAGTCAGTAGTCTCAGTTATGTGGGAATATGATCCCTATTGGTAAGACGACCTTGACGCCAGACGATGCTTCTCCTCTGCTCGTACTCTGAGAATGTCAGTCCCGAGCATGATAAAGAGGAGGATGGCGCTGTTCAGCTTTCTTATGTTACAGAATTGAGCTGGGAGTGTTCATGGACACACGGAGACAGCGTTTAAAGATAGACACTATCACGAAAAGTATTGTTCCTTCTAAGTTCATTGCAGTAGAACATATATAAATGCGTCTCATATAAATAGCCAGAAATATCGATCAATGTCGCTTAGCAATTTCTCGGGAATAATTGCCTTCATAATAACTTAATCTGGTTCTTTAAAAGTTACTAGACGATTAAATCTCACGTTAATGAATCCTTTGGCCACTGTCCGAACCATGCGATACATGTCCCGTAGCTTCGTTTTCTTCCATTTCCCGTCAACTTTCACAGCTGGAAATATATAATGTAATGGATCACTTTTTAGCGCCACTCGAATCAGAGGCGCTCACGACTCAACACAAAGTTAAAGAGAGAAAAGGAAAGTCCTCAGGCGCTTCCGGAAGGCAGCAGGTAAGAGTGAGAGTAGTTCCTCCGGAAGAGGAAGGGGAGGCTGTTGCAGCTTGTGGGATCCACGTAGGAAAAGCTCCTGGATTGGGCCGTGACAGAGCGCATGCGGGGACCCACCAGACATCCGCGGGCAGTGGAACGAAGGGGAAAAAACGGTGCGGAATAGAGGAAACCCTAGTGCAGAGAGTCAGAAGGTAGGCGGGACAGACCAAAGGAGACAGTTACGCATCATTGCAAGGGTTTTGAAACGAATGCGTTGAGGTGCAGGGAGCCAATGAAGGGATTCATGAATGAAGGAAAAAACACCATCGATGATAAAAACAGTCGTAGTGGTTGTCTTTCCATACAGAAAATGCTGCACAACCCTAAGAAGAAGAAGATGAAGAAGGGGAAGAAGAAGATGATGATAAATAATAATGAGAAGAAAATGATGAAGAAAGATATTAAGTAGATGAATGGGAAGAAGATGAAGATGAACTAATTTTGCAATGTTCTATTCTGCCCATTTAGATACTGCCTTACAGTTCAACATTACAATCAATATTTTTCAGCAATAATAATCTGGATACGAATAAATCCCTCGCACCGTGAACACAATCTTCCACATTCAGTGTCTCTTCATTTCGTTGGTCTTAAGGCGCTCAGCTTGGTGAGACTCTGGCACTTTGAAGAACCCGAATGACGTATGACTTGACGGATTGCTTTTAAACCTCGATCACTATTAACGCTACTACTTTTCCAGGTGAACACCAGCGCATTCAATTCGTGTCAAGACGTCAATAGCTAACAATTGCAATTGCAAAATCGGAAAGACCGAAGCAGAGACCTGTGAGAAGGAGAGACGCTGCTGGGGTGGAATGTCAATGTATTATAGGCCTTCACTTCAGAGACGTAGCTAGAATAATTTTCGCCCTGGGACAAACTACAGAAGTGGGGCCTCTTTTCTAATTTATTCCATATTTTTAAAATATATCTAAAGGCTGTTTATAAATGACTGTCATAGACAGTTAAAAAATCAGTTTTCTTGATTCGGAAATTGGCCGTTATATATCGAACTGTGTTTTCTCCAATGTTTCTCGTTCGATACTAAGTTCAAATCGTTGAAACACAATAATGATATCATTATCACCTTTTGTTATTTTTGGTGCATAAGTAAAAATAACCAATCGTAGCTGCTCCTCTTCAATGAATGTCGTTCTTTGACGAAAGCTCCTTCGGTCTTGTCAAGGATCATATTATCCGGCAAAGGACTTTTACTCAGCATTATCTTTCTGACTTATTTGTTGAAAATCCACGTGTCTGCTCTCTCGGCCTTTGACGTCACCCTCCTCCTCCTCCTCCTTCTTTCTCCATAATTGGCAAGATTAAAAAAGATTAAATGCCGAACGTGACAATAATATTATCCATATAACTGCCGTCAATACCCCAGGATCAATTAATCCACCTCTGATGATTATGTGGAGGATGCAGGGAAAGATTCCTTGAGTCAACTTTTGACTGGATCCAGTGCCGACGTTAGGATATGTGGTTTGAAATTACTTGCGCGTTCAGGCCTAGAAAGTAGAAAGCTGTTCAAGACATGTTTGTTTGTCATCAATGCTGTTAATCTGTCTCCACCAAGGTCAATTTGACCATCTTAGTCCATTGCTGTCTGACTTGCAGCTTTGTTTAGTCCAAATTGCGGTTCAGTATTATGTCTCTAGCCCTACATGATTTTATTCAATATACGACCTCAAAAGACTCATAATATAAGTCTTTTGTCAAAATTTTATATTATACGAGTTTAGTGCTTGGCAAGCGACTATGATGCAAGCAGAGCATTTGATCATAGCGCCAATGTAGATGCGTTGTTCCTAAAACGCACACCAGGGGCGCTTCTTGAGGTGACCCTGTTCAAAAGAAGCACCTTCTATGACCTCAGATAAATCGAAGCATTGGGCTATTATGGTGCAATATTTGTTTTATATGGCAGTGCACTTGCTTTTAATAATAAGTAAGCATAACCCATAACCACATGATTTTATTATCAATCTTATACAAAGTGTATAATTTACTTATTCCTAATGGTACTCAATATTAAGCTATGCGCAAAAAAAGAAAATAGGGCGCGTCTTGTGAACTCTCTTGCGCCCTATTTTCGTTTTTCATAATACTCATGACAATGTAACATCTATTGTGTTATAAATTCATATTATGACTTTATGCCACTATAGATGTCACATTGTCATGAGTATTATGTCGTCCCTTACGGGTCCTAAGTAATCACTGATCACTGGTGATCAGTGGGGCCCGGAGACATCAAAATCGCACTTGACAACCAGTTTATAATGAAGATATTTTGGGTTGCCAAAATGATATCTCAAAGACTTAGTTGAGATAAATTGGTTTGCAACAAAATACAAAAATAAAGGTTAAAATACTGATTCTAAATTGGCCCCCGGGACATTATGTTCCCCTGCCCCCTCTAGCTACCCCTGTCTCACTTCCCTGCCCCTCCTCTATGCCTTTCCTTGTGTATCCCTCTCCTTCCATGCCCTTTCCAGCCAACAATATTTCCCGTTTTCCTTCTATGCCCTCCCTCTCATTCCCTCCTTTACCCAGCCTTCATTACTTCCCGCTTTCCCTCTTTTCCATTCCTATATTTCGCAATTTCCCATCCGTTTCCTCTTTCTCTGCATCCTCTACCTTTATTCCTTCACGCTTACTCTCATCCCTATCTGTCATCAATTGATATCCAGAATAAATCTCGTTGTCTCACCGAAAGCGTCGTTGTCTTCGTACCTATCGACCGTCGTCTGTAGAGCCGACATCAGCGTCTGCGGCTTTACAGCCAGAGGTCCCTTGTCTGACAACCGCAGCTTCACCGGTTCATCCAGCTTGTAGGACGTATACTTGACCACAAGATCTGGGTCATCAATACCTAGACAGAGAGAACAAAAACGATGACGTACGGTTGCACTACGTCCAGGGCGGTGAACCAATGCAGGTAAAGACCGGTGTTGGGTCATGGCCGTCCACATACGTGGAACAAAAAGACCAAAGTGAGCAAGTTGGGCTGTCAACTGTCCTGTAATGGTCGAGACAGTCCTGGAATCGATCCAGGCCGTCCTGTGTCCGGGCAATGCTGATTTTGTCCAGGAACCCAGCAATAGGTAAGTAATTACAAAAGATTAGTCGATTCAATGACATTATCCAAATCCAAGCAACATGAACACTACTGTATGCCTAATATAGCATCTTTAACCTTAATGTTCGTTATCTTAATTTAATCATACGCTCTTGGATAAATGACTCGAAAGTCTCGAAGTCTCGAACATCATTCGAAATCAATACTTCACAAGCCTAGAGGATTGCGGAAAACTTCGCGGGTTTGGGGCAGGGCGGTTTGTTCGGTTTTAACGGTTTAGTATGTTGCGGGTTTATCTTTCCAAAGTGGGAAGAGGAAAATGTCCCGGAATTGGTTTGTTAGGTGTTGGAAACCCTACGAGCCAAAGATTGCGAAGAGTAGGCCTACGATGAGAGGTAGCTGAAGTCTAGATTTAGAATGATCTAGGTTAGAACTATTATAGACGAAGAGTATCTTGAACTGAATAAGAACAGCAACGGGGAGTCGGTAGTTATGGTTGCTCATGTAAGACGATATAATTACATTAGAGAATCATAACGGAAACGAGAAATCAGCAGAACAGATGCAATTAGACCTTATTGCAAAGAGTATAGACGTACGTTGGGAAACACTGGATGTAATAAGATTAATGGTCGCTTACTAGAGTTCACTAATTGGAATGCGATTGACTGTCTCTTACTAGATATTGCCGAGGTCTTGGATGCGGTGACATGCGCGGGTTTAGTCTGTTGTCGTTCTGGCATTCCAATTAACCTATCTTGTTTCTTAGAATCAGTAGTATTCACTAAAGAGTCATCTTTACTGTCCTCCATCGTTTAGAAATCGGCTCAACAACAATGTCGACAAAGATTGGAATGTTTCATCCTACGAATCGCGCTACATCACGCAACTTTCAATAAACCTTAATACCAATGGTTTGCGCTTTTCGTATGTGCACGACATCGTGGCAGGATATAAACCTACTCTGTTGCGTCTGTTGACAATATAATTCTGCCTCTCTTTTAATAATCGTGATAGTTTTCGCCACTGTTTGAAGACAAACAAATATGACCCATTTAAGATTTCAAATTACCAAAGTGCATTCGGGGAAGTCGACGTCATAAATTTGCCACGTCACCAGCTTGTTGACGAAAAAATTATTGGAAAGCGGCATTGATTTTATCATAATGCTATTTAGGCTGTGAAGAAAATTATTCGCTTCGGATCCGAATAGTGGGCCAAATAGGCTAGCCATTCGCATTCGCCAATTTCGCCGAATAGTAGAAAGCGGCCGAACCGAATACGAATAGTACAGTTGAAACGATAAGATGTCGTAATGTTGACGTCATGTAACGATTTATGTTTTTGAAAGCTAACGTTGCATTCATGCGTTTTGTCGAATGAGCTGTAAGTGACAATTTCTAAGTTTAGTTAAATTAGCTGCATTCCAAGTTTACACAGAAAGGCAGAAGGGTGCAAGAATTACATGTGGTTATCTGTTTACGTGTAGTGTGTAGACGTATATTAAATTTACAAAACTGAAATATTTGCTTAGGCTGACATTGACATTTTGAATGTTGTCGGTAGCCATATTTTGAATCAAACGCTATTCGTATTCGGCAGAAGAGGCTACATGCATTACCCGGCCAGGTCTTTGACTTCTCTCTGCCATCTCTGGAGAATCTACGTGTCTGCTCGCTCTTACTCACTTCTTGCTTGCGACATGAATCAACCTCAAAATTATAAAATTGCCAACCATTGACTGTGGTCCTAAGATCTCATTCTACCAGCTATGTCAGGTTC